>JAIEZT010000021.1:11777194-12257194 GCA_019594935.1 Periophthalmus modestus
CACGTAGCTCACTCACGTCATGATACTGTTGGCCACCTGTGTTTATGTTGCAAAACGACAAAGGACTGAGCTCACTACAGACCATTATAGCTGACCTAGACTTTTATTATTTTTTATCCATAAAAATCAAAGTATCAGAATATACTGCATTTTTTCCCATAACTACCTCTATTTTACAAATCCATCCGTATTTTTTCTTTGACGCATTGAATAAGAGAGTGGGAAAATCCCCGCGGCTCCTTCGCTCTTATTCGTCATCTTCGAGGGACAGAGGCAGATTATTGTTATGACAGTAAAATATCTAAAGAGCCCCATGTCTCTGCTTTAAGACGCCGTTTGAATTTACATGAAGCACAGTTGGTTGTGGAGTTATGATAATGGAAAGTCCACAACCGCGAGTCTATCAGTGACGATAGGACCCGACGCTACAGGACTACACAGCACGAATGAGGCAAGGCGCTGCTCGCTGACCCTTCAGAATAATGTCGAAGCGAACGGGCAGTGGCACTGACCAAGCCAGAATAAAAAAGAAATGCGGTTCATCGACTTGGATAAGGCGAACAACTACTGCAGAAGTGAGAAGGATAGAAGGGAAACATAAGGTGACATTTAAATTCTCAGTTTGTGATTATTCTAGTGTTGATGTATTATTAATTTTAATTTATTAAGGATAATAACCATTAAATGCTTTTACTTTGAGTAGAAGAAATGCTAATTCAAACTATAATCATATATTTTACAGACAAAGTTGATGTAATTTTCGCTGTATCACGTGTGCTACAGCACATGCCATTGTGCAGAATGTGAAGATTATATAATGTGAACAAAACTGTCTCTTTTAAAGATGTGCATGTCTCAGTTCCTCCAGAGCAATTAAATATTGGTCATTAAATATTGTCTCTTGTTTGAGCAGTACAAATGCTAATAAAAACTGTCAAATTGTATATTTTACAGACAGAGTTACAGGAGCAGGACTCTTTCAGACCACAGCAGCAGGATTTCTCTCATTTACACCACAGTACGACTCTCCCAGAAGAACAGTGGGATTCTCCCAGAAGAACAGTGGGATTCTCCCAGAAGAACAGTAGGATTCTCCCAGAAGAACAGGAGGCTTCTCCCAGAAGAACAGTGGGATTCTCCCAGAAGAACTGTAGGATTCTCCCAGAAGAACTGTAGGATTCTCCCAGAAGAACAGTGGGATTCTCCCAGAAGAACTGTAGGATTCTCCCAGAAGAACAGTGGGATTCTCCCAGAAGAACAGTGGGATTCTCCCAGAAGAACAGTGGGATTCTCCCAGAAGAACAGTGGGATTCTCCCAGAAGAACAGGAGGATTCTCTCAGAAGAACAGTAGGATTCTCTCAGAAGAACAGTAGGATTCTCCCAGACCACAGTTGGACTCTCCTAGACTATAGTCGGACTCTTTTACCCAGTGCATAGCAGGATCTTCATATATAAAAAAATCTAAGCATGTTTTCAAAGTAGTTTCAATTGAGTTTATTTTTGGCTTGGTTCGGTTGGCAGTTCATATTTTGTCACAGTTAAACTAAATATGCTTCTAATAGTGTACTAGTACTAGTAGTAATGCTAGTTATGGACAAGATCGTTGTCTATTTCATTGTAATTATACAAAATCCCTTATTAAAAGTAATTTGACAGAAATTCCTGTTGTAATTTGATTCTTTTAATAGATCTTGTAAGTTGTTTGGATGTAATGCTCGTGTGTTCACAGTGTGCACGTCTGATGGTGCTCACGGTGGTGAAGAGAGCGCTCAGGGAGTTTGTGTGTTTGTTCAGATACATGAAAAATTAGAGGGAACATTGCTCAGTACATGTATTTAATTACTTCCCAACACTGTACTTTCATTAGATATTACATTTTCTACCACAGCAAATGGTATCTCGCCCCTCGCTTCGCTGGCTTGTTTTCATTCACTTTCTTTTCTTTGCTCAAAAAGGTCAAACTCGGAGGGTCCGGGGCAGATTTTTGTCACACATTATTTATGGGTATTACCACAGCAGATGGTTTCACTGGAAAGGCCAGCTCCTATATGCAGCGGATATAAGGACACACTGTAAAAAGGGAACGCACGACGACACCAGCTAAAATCGTATATTAAAGATGCAGTGTGTAATTTCTTGGTTTAATTTGAATGTTCCGCAGTTGACATTAAACCTGTCTCTTGTATTTGTTCTGTTACTGCTGAAAGTTCCATGCCACACTATTTGCTTTACTAATGACTTCAGTGTTGCATTGTTCATCATTATTTAAAGGGCCCATGTTACACTACTGTCTGATCTATGTTATAATGTTGTTTTCTCATCACAAACAGACCTGGAGTTGTGCTTTGTTTCATTCACATGTTTGACACACACCCTGCATATTTCACCTGAGTTCTTCTCTCAAACAGAAAACACTTTTTAACCTTGTGATGTCATGTAGTGATACAGGAAGTGCTCCAATGTGTTTTTAAACTCCATACATTTTCACTAGAATCATTTGGATGATTTCAGCTCTGGAATTGCTGATCTCTACTGAACTAAAGATAAAAAGTAGCTGTTAACTTGAAAACTACCACCTCATGACATCACAAGGTAGAACATTTTGAGCTTTGTAGATGTAGACAGACTTATAATAAAGTGTCACTCAAACATGTGTGAATAGGGTAAAATTATTATAACATACTTAAATTATATTATTACTTATACTTATAATAATTTCGACTCTCTATAGTGTTTTATGTGTTATTAAAATCACTCTAATAAGTGTCATTATTAGCACTGCAAGAGAGTAAATAATGAACTCTACTTTTAGTACTACTGACTCTGTGTAGAGTAAATAATACGCTACAGTAAAATTCTGAGAACTCTGCTCGGTGTCATCAGCTGACTCTAAAAGTGAAAAACTGACACTGAATATTTTTACTCTGAAGTAAATCTTACTCTGTACAGATAAGGACCATATATATTTGGAAATAGTGTCAAATTTTACTCTTTAAGTGTTGGTTTAACACTTGAAAATTTACTGTGTAAAAATGTTAAAATGATGTATTTTTATTCTCTGTTTACTTTTACAACTACATTTGCTTTGTATGATGATGTATAATTGTTTAAATGCTGTATTGTATATTTCCAAATACTTTATTTTGTGGATTTAAAAAGTTTCTTGAAGTCTAAGAATCAAAGTCAGACTTGTGTAAGCTCTTTCTGGATCCACGGCTGCCCTGGGACTAACTCAAAGAAACATGGCTGCTCTTCTGAGGCAGCAAACATCTGGCTCCAGTAAAGGGGATTTCTGTACTTATAGATGCACCAAATTGTAAAAAATAAACCCCTTTCACTGAAACTTACTTTAGAGTTGTATTTTGAGTGATTCACTAATGTTTGGCTAATCCTGTATTGTCCTTCATTTGAAACTTGAGCGCTCAGAAAACTGCTGTTTTCACCTACCCCCTATCTCCACCCACTGCTCTAAAAAAAAAAAAAAAAAAAAAAAAAAAATTAAATAAAAACAATCAGAATCATATGTGTAGAGTTTTAAAAAGATGTCTTGTAGCCATTAAAAAAATGAAAAACACATAAATGATTCTATTCTATCAGCTCTGCAGATTTGAACAGGAACTCAATGGAGCCGTTTCTATTATTAAACCGTTTTAAAGAAGACCTGTTGTGCTTGTATCAGCTCTGTAGCTATAATCTACCACACCCCAGGAATCAATATGTTTTTAATTTGCACATTTAAAATCGCAATATTCATCTAAAACAACTTTATAAAAAGTACCGTGCCCAGTGGGACCTGACGTCGCCGTAAAACATCATCACAACAGAGTTAACTCCTGCAGTGGACAGTTAGCGAGCAGCGGATTTGTCATGATCCCTGTCTGTTCCTGCCTCGTGTGTGTAACCTGCCCCTCCCTCACGTGTCTGAGTCTGGAGCTGGGCAATCAAAACCACCTGCTATGGATAAGAGGGGGCCAGGACCTTACACTCGGGATCAGATCGTCTGCTCGTATACCTGCTCGTCTATCTGTTCGTGTTCCTGTTTGTCTTCGTGCTCGTGGTTCCTGCTTGTTTTCATGTTCACCTCCTGCTCCTTGGACCAGCTCTCGACTCCCGCCTTCGACCCTGTTCCTGGAACCAGCTCGGCACCCTCGCCTTCGACCCTGCCTCCCTGCACCGCTCTGGACTCCCGCCTCCGACCCTGTTTCCCGGTACCGGTATTGTTCCCTCGTCTTTGTCTCTGCACCTGTGTGTTTTCCCTGGACCCCGACCTGCGCCCCATACCCAGCTCCTCATTGATTCTACCGTCAGTCCTGCATCTTTTGTATATTCGGACATTTATTTTTCATTTAAGTAAAAGTGGCGACATGCAGTGCGGGTCACGATGTCGGACAACGGTGATGGGTGTGAAAACGGGGGATGGTGAAAATCGGCAATATCGGCGCGTCTTGAAAATAAGCGAGTATAGATTGCTCAAACATGCACAAATCACTCCAAATACAACTCCGGGTGGGTAAATGTTGAGGGGAGACAACTATCACATGGTTAAAAGCTCTGAAAAGTCGATTTTACAGAATAGATCTGCTTTAAATCAATATTACAGTTTAAATTGATTGACTTATGTTATAGTTTGATACTAAATACTGGTCCCAAAAAGTATAACATGTCTTAACTCCACTGGTACAATAATGAAACAACCTTTTTTTTTTTGCTCTTCTCACCTTATTCATGTCCTGAGCGGGTTTTGGTCACACATAATTCATGGTTGTACCCACAGCATATGGCTCTACACACAAACACTCACCTCTATCTGTGCAGCCGATGTAAGGATACACGGATGCCCTCCCTTCTGCCAAATGGTATTTCCGAGCGGGTCAAAGTGGGAATGAGCTCTGGGAATGCTACACTGTAAAAAAAAAAAAAAAAGCTCACACGCAGACTCCTAAAGCGATGCCCTTTCCACGTGGAGCTGTATCTCTGAAAATGTGCTTTTTCTGGGCTTTCTGACCTTTTGTGAGCAGACACAAGTCAAGATTTATACAAACTTTATTTACTGTTTTTAGTCATAGTTTTGAGAGTGTGTATGGGGAATTGTGGTTGTGGTTTCTTTAAAATCTGAAAAATTATAAGGCATTTATTGTTTTTTTTATTAGCAACATGTAACGTAAGGTTTATTTAAAGGGCCAGTGCTTGATTTTAGTCACTTCTGGTTAAAATAACTACCCTTTATGTTAATGCACTGTAAATATCTGTTGGTTGTTGTCAGTTTTATATTGTAATGTCACACCATGTATTCTCATTAGAAACATCCCAAAGGAAAACCTACGCTATTTTAATACAGTCATTTAGATTAGTGCCACACCAAAGTATCAGGTATAAAATGCATACCTTCTTACTGTCAGGGGGCTCGCCTCTCCACAGATATGGCGGTATGGTTGGCTGAGTAGCTGGCACTCACGCTTCACAGCAAGAAGATCCCTGTGTTGTACTGACGGCCGAGAAAAATTAGTCTGAGGGCCGAATTTGGGCATGCCTGGTTTAAACAAAGTTTATTTACAGGCACGGTAATGTGAATGAAGGCAGACAGAGCAGAGAGTTGAGAGCGGAGTCGTAAGCCGTAGTCTTGGAGCAGGTCGTGGGTCGCAGGGTCAGAGGCTGGGGAGGTCGTACTGGTCGTGGAGAGCTGGGTCACAGGTGAAGCTGCGGAGTGGTTCCAAGGAGCGGGATCTGACTAAGAACAAAAAATAGCCAACGGAGTATCGCAGATTATAAATGTAAAAACTAGACTGAGCCAAGCGAAACTGTACATCTGTGGATACATGGACGATCTGACGCTGCGTGTTGGATTCTCAGTCCTTTTGTCTTCACAGGTGCAGCTTGATTGATGATTAGCTGCAGGTGGGTGTGGGAGGAACCAGAATCTCCACCCAGCTCCAGGAAAGACACAGAAGGAAGCGGGAAAGACGGCACAAAAACACAGGGCAGACTGGGATCTTGACATCCTGTCTGTGTGGAGTTTGGGTTTAACCTTCATTTGACCTGCTACTTGGCCATGTTGTTCCACCTGCTTGTCTCCAAAGGAGATGCTTATGTTTAATGCCGTACTGTAGCACATTCCAGCTAAGCCAAAACATCCCTGTGACGATGAGTTGGTTTGGACCCTCCATCAGAAAAGTGAATGCAGTTTTGGGACAGGGACATCCTGACTGTCGGTTTGTGACTCGGAGCAGAGGCGGCAGCTGCATACATCAGTGTCAACCCCAGCGCTAATGCTAACATGCTAATGCTAACACGTGATGGTAGCTGACACCGTGAGTGATGAGTGCATTATTGAGCCATAAACGGCAGACCCAATTTGACAATGGCAATGTGCTGCTTCCTGGACAGATTCTTGTCAGCCGTGAAAACAAGATATATGTCAGTGTCGCCATGTCAACGCACGTGGAGCTTCAAGGAAAAAGGTACAACTTGAATTGTTTTAGTTTAGAAGACCTGTACCCAATTTTTAACTATTTTAAAGCCCTTGTGTGTAGCTTTTTTATCCAAAATATAGCTGCAATAGATGTTTTTATACTGTTGTTTTATTTTGGCCTTATTACCTGCATGACGAAACAACCTATAAAACGTTTCTATCTACAGGGGGAATGTTCCAAAGTATGGTTTTAACTTTTTTATTTCATTTCAGGACTCATGCAGGTGACGAGCCACCTCCAAAGTTACACAGTGAAAAACTATAGTAGATTTGCGGTCCAAACTAATCCAACACATTCCCAGTATCCGAAATGTTCACAGCGATAAGTTTCTAAGCACTTTCACAGCTTTCAGAGGACAAAGTGGAGTTTTGAACTAGCAGTGCACCACCATTTCTGCAACTGATAAAAACACTTTCGAAGATCCAGACGGCAAATGGGAGTCTGATATTGAACCAAAGAGCTGCTATTATGGTAATATCCCCTTATGTTACCGTAATAGGAGAAAACAGCTTTTGTTAATAAAAGCATTTAAAGAAGGGTCTAATGGCCTTTGGTGGAGTTATAACCATGTGAAATTATGCCATTGGCTATAACTTAAAAAAAATTACTTTCAGACAGTGAGACAGAGTTTGTTTTCTTAACCAAAAGACGACATGTACTTTGAGAACCTCTATTTAATTATTTAAATTTTATTGTCCCATTAAGCATATATGGCCTTTACATTTACACTCTATCCCACTGGAGCAGTCTATCAGGGACAGTGCGGGTCTCTTGCCTGTGATCCAGACCACACACTACTTCAATACTGTACGAAGATGTGAGTCTGGTCATTGGTGTATCTCCCTGAGTTCAGACGGGCGTGATTGACAGGTGGATTAGCCAATCAGGAGTGCACATGATCCATCCGTATCAAAACAAATATGGCTGCTTATTAGGGATGGGACAATATATAAATAACAAAATATCGTTTATCATGATAAAAAGTGTCAACAATAATCGTTCATGGGACATTTTATATAATCGTGAGAATCGCCGATAAAGCTTGCCATTATATCACCAGAATGTGCAGAAAAAAATCTACATAACCTATTTCAGGGAAGCCGACGGAGGGGACAAAGGGGTCTGTTGTCCCGGGGTTTAGGGGCCCAGAATTGCACTCTCTTCCTATTAGAAGGGGGCCCATGTGAGACTTCTTGCCCCAGGCCCCCAAATTTCAGTTGACGGCCCTTTAAACATGGAACTTATTCATAAGATTAAAATTATAATTATTCATTTCCATAACATTTTAAACTGACCACACCTTTAATAATTATCGTGATGTAATCGTTAATCGCAATTATTTTGGCCGTGATAATCGTGACACTAAATTTCAATATCGTCCCATGCCGACTGCTTATGAGAAAAAAAATATACCACTATCTGAAAAACTGTTAACCTGAGGTGAGAGAATGTGATTTTGTTTGTAAATGATAAGTGACCAATGAGCTCCTTTGTTTCGCATGTGTTACTGAAATAAACAAATCTGATTGGACGATCGTGTTTAGTTCTGGCTCAAGACTTGACAGGGGGCAGTGACCAGACTGATATCCATCTGTGTAAAAAAAAAAAAAACTCAGTCTGGATTTGTCAGGCTTGGGTCTCTCTCCAGATCTTGTGATATAAGTTCACGATCAGGAATCCCTTAGCTAGTGGATTAGTTTGAGCGTGTTTTTTTGAGTTGAGCAAGTGTATAGTATAAATAGAAAGTACATTTTATATTCCCCAGCAGTGCAGTACAGTACAGCAGCCAAACCAGCCCAGATTTTGAGAAGTGGAGCAGAGCCTTGTTCTATTATTGACAGGTTTCTCTCACATTTGACACAGCGGAGGAAGGCTTCAAGAGGCGGATGTGCAGAGGGCCGAGTGCACGTCTATGGGGCTCGATAGAACATGTGCTCTTAAACATAGAAAAGCCGTATAAATGCCGTATGGTTTACTACAAAGGAATGTATTATTTCACCATAACACAAAGAGGTGTTGATTCAGACAGATGTGTAGAGAAAGAAGTGGACTAAGGGAGTGTGACGTCACTAAGAAGTGTTTGGCTCCAGTCAAATGAAGCTCATCGAGGCTAGCAGGTATAGGGGCGAATTTCGAGAGGAGTTGCAATGCCGACCGCGAGTATCATAGCAACCAAAGAGCCAATCCGGAGTGAGGCTGTTGAAGTTAAACACTTTTCCCTACCCACACTGCTGGTTTAGCAGGGAGCGGGGGTGCTTAGTAATGCCGTCAATCAAACCTGGGAAAGAAGGCACCTGATTTGTCTGTTATTAATGTTCGTATTTTAATTCGCGAACACAATAGCAAAAAGACCAAGATCATTTAGACTGAGTTAATGCAAACATTGTAAGACCAAAATGATGAGCCTGACAGCAGCAGTTATGGAGCGAAGGGCAATAGTTTTTCAATGTAAAGTGATTCGATGGAGCAGGAAGCACGCCCATGCTCACTTCCTGTTTGGAACATGACGGCTAACAGGTTAGCTATGTCCATTTATATATACAGTCTATGATAGAGATGAAAACTATTATTTGCGTGCAGCTTTACCATATTCCAAACTCACATATTTGTAATGCAACGTAATGCAAAGTGAAAATAAAATACCACTGCAATTACTTTGAGATTTTGATGTGCATGATACCTGTAGCAATAACATCTCCAACGTATTCACGGAGATGTCATTGGTTTTCCTGGAATGTTCCATAATGTAGCATTAATCTAATCAATTATTCAATCACAGGTGTTTTCATTAAAAAAAAAAAAAATGAAATACATACATTTTAAAAGTGAATATTGTTACCATTCCACAGATCGGACCTGTAACTTGGTCTAGTGGTGTCTCTATGTTAAATGCCATACTGTGGAACATTTCCAGGTGAGGCAATCATCATCTCCACAGAGAAACGTTACAAAGTGCAAATTTAACTAGTAAATAAGTAATTTTACTCACATTTTATAGTCCCAAAATTTGCTAGGTGGGATATCGGTTCAGTTGTATCCTCGTTGGACATATCAATTGATACGTCTAGAAGAATTTACTGGTCATAGTTGGTCCAGAAAGTCTCATAACATTTAAACGTTTATTCATAAAAGCTGTTTTGTAGTCACTTGCGGGACACATAACAAATACTTAACACATCTGGATCAGTTTTATCTTATTTTATTTTAGTTTAAACGATATAAATGCTGTTTTTAGTCTCTACATTGGCATTGGTTGATATCAGCAGATACTTAAAGCCGCAGTGTCAGAATCAGTATCGCAACTAAAAATGCAACCCCAATTTTAACTAATTCAAGCATTACACCTCCACCACTATCTCATACAAGCTTTAGCTGATTTTCCCTGGAATATTCTCACTCTACACTTACCCACAATCCACCTCTTCCTCAGATTTCCAACCACAACCACAGCAAACACCCTAGCGCTAATGCAGTGGTCATACAGAGACACGCATCAGTCGGCCATATTGGTTTACATGCTACACGGCTGCCCCATAATTGTCATATATCTGTGTCAGTCGACATGCGATAACGGGGTATAGTGGCGAGTAAAATATAGAGCCATAGCCCGAGAGAACTGGAGAATAAAGATAATTACATTTGATAAGACAGACATGGGAAAGGGCAGGAGATAGGAGCGGTTATGGCGTTTGAACATTGGTGACACTGATATGATGCTGTAGACTGCACAGAGAGGAGAGACCAGGGACAATCACAATCCTACATACAGGTACAGTGCACTACCAGGCAAAAGTTTGGACACACCAGCTCATTCAGTGTGTGTTTTTTTTTTACTACTTTCTGCATTTTAACCTCCTGAGACTTGGCGAATGTCATTTTTTAATTTGTTTTTTTGCACCTGTCAGCAGCACCTCAAATGAGACACATTGTTCATTGTCCAAGAGGCACAAATTGTTGTTCCTGATTTTGTTTTTGCACTCAGTGTGTTCAGAGACTTAATAAATAGTTTTTGCAAACCATTATTGAAATGTTCTATTAAAATTATTAAAATGTAGAACGAATGTCCTCATATGTGGACATCATTTCTCTCAGATACTAAATAACATTAAAAGATAATTCTTCTTTTTACTCTCATCAGGTCCCAATCAGCCAAAATAACAAAGAGAAATTAACAAAGCCTGACATGCAAGAACTCGGGTCCTAGGAGGTTAAATGCATACATGCAAATATATGAAACAAGGTAAATGGAATCACAAAATATTTTTCGACAAAAGAAAGGGTTGCAATATCTTACTTTATATAACTTCTGAGTGAATTTAAAATGTAGAAAATAGTAAAAAAAAAAGTGCAATATGTGTTTTTATGACTTAGCAGGGGACGGAGAGGATAGGGCAACGTAGGCTGGACCCATCCCTCAGTGTCACTGGAGCAAAATCATGAGATATTGAGCCACTGTCCCAAACATTCTACTCTCCACAGAGATGTTTTGGCTGGAATGGCACAAAACTCAGATCTCAGAATCTAAGCGAGGCTGGGCGTGGTTAGAGCTCGGATGGGAGACCAGTGGGAACACACAGTCCCACAGTGGGGCAGCGATGGCTCTAGTGATAACTGTTGTAGTGTCTTTTGGTAAGACGCTTCACCCACTTTGCCTAGTATGAATGTGATGTGTCAGTGAGTGTTGGTGGTGGTCTTACCCAAGGACAGAACAAAAGCACTGATCTCAAACAATGTTCATGTCGAGAGCGGGATCTGAACCGCCAACCTTCAGATCAGCGAAAAAACAAACGCTCTACCATCTGAGCTACTGTCACCACTGGACACACTTACATCATACTGTTGAAAATCACAGGAAAAGCAGTAACATTTTAATGAGTCCCTTCACCAAAAAAGTAAGTGGCTTTGAAAATACTGTAGTTTGTGACATTTAAAAATCTCAAAGTTCATGAGTTCTTCTTTTAAACCGAAGAGCTCTCAAAGTAAAAGTAATATTTTTGTAAAGGTGCGGTAACAACGCTCTTTCCCGGTCACGCTGCTCTGACACTAAAATAATATCACAGCGCCCGAGTCATCAGTGTGAGACAAAATGTGCTCGTGTCATCACTACGAGACAAAACTGCTCTCCATGAAACAAGAGCTATTAAAGCCGCAGCCTGCTGGGCACACGGCGGACATGAAATGCACACGCCGGGTTATAATGACTTCTATTAAATACAGACAAAGTAATGGGGATTTTAACAAATAATTAATACAAACTAACTGCTTGAGTGGATAATTAAAGTAACTATCAGAATATGGCTTTGTGGTAAGTTTGGCAAGTTTGGTGAGCTACTGAGAAAACTTCTAGACATAATACAAAGACTAAAACTTTGTGCATTGCCTGGGATGCAGAACGCAGACTTCAGATGGGTGTGATTGACAGGTGGATTAGCCAATCAGGGACATGCATGGTCTGTTCGTGTCAAAACAAATACGGCTGTTTATGAAGTCTGAAAAGGATTGAAAAACATAATGGATTTCTGCAGAATCAATGAGCGAAGCACTAAAAAGGAATTGGATTTTGTTCGTAAAAGACAGGTGACCAATGAGCTCCTTCATTTCACATGTTTCACTGAAATAAACTTTGTATTAGCTTAAGATGCAACAGAGGGAATGGTGACCAGACCGATATCCCTCTGCGTAAAAAAAATAACATAGAGAGATATCAGTTTGGATTAACCAGGCAATGTTTTTGAAGATATTGAAATGAAATATACACATGCAAGATAGATTAGTTTAATGCCACATTGTGAACATACCTGACAAAACTATAATATCGCAGCAGGTAGTGGACCCCCAAAGAGTCCACCTTTTGTTTGAACTGATGAACATGATGCACCCCCCATCAGATCCGCTCCTTTCCTATATCACGGTTCACTCTTGATGGTCCTCCTCAGTCACTAACCTGGAGGTTCGGTTGGATCCACAATTGACTCTCAGTAACCACATAAAACACCTGTGCAAGACATCATTTCACCATCTACAAAACATCTCCAAACTCTTCCCTCTTCTAAACCTCCCAGATGCAGAGAAACTTGTCCATGCTTTATCTCCTTAAAGTTGGATTATTGCAACGGACTTTTTGTTAAGATTCCTGCCAAAGACATTCAAAAATTACAATACATTCAAAACACGGCGCCGCCAGAATCCTAATGGAAGTCAGAAAATTTGAACATATCTCTCCTATTCTCAAATCACTGCACTGGCTCCCTGTTTCATCCCGGATTGAATACAAAATCCTTCTGCTGACCCATAAATGCATCAGTGGTCAGGCAGCACTGTATCTGCAAGACCTGATCACTTTGCAATCTTCAAACTCACCCTCAGATCTTCAGGTGGCTCCTTCAGGTCCTCTCCACTAGGCTCCGTACGATGAGGGACCGAGCTTCTGTTCAGCTGCACCACGACTCTGGACCTGCCTCCCTGCCCAGAGCCACACAGAGCCTGGATTTTTAAAAGCTAATTTAAAGACCTTTTTATTTAGAAAAGCCTATTGTTGATGGGTTTTTTTTTTAGCATTTAGCAATTAGTTTGGTTTAAAGTTCTTGTTTTATTGTAGCACTCTGAGATTCTATAGAATGAAGAGTGCATAATAAATAAAACCTAATTTTTTATTATTATTATTATATTATTATTATTATTATTATTATTATTATTATTATTATTATATTATTATTTTCATTTTATTTTTATTTTTTATATTTATTTTATTTTTTTATTTTTTTTTTTTCCCACCTCTCTCTGTTTTGGTGCATCACTGCTCTGTGGGATTAAGAAGAACAAGGTTGAAAAAGCATCATTCCCATTGCATTTCACACCCTATTTTTACCCCATACAGTCTCACAAGTGCAAACTAAAGCAGAATGCAAAGCAGGAGAAATGTTGTCTTTTAAATCTGTTATAAAATCAAGCAGTCCGCCCACACAGTAATGGAGAATCATAAGTGTAATGCAGGGATTGAAAGATCGCAGTCTTGTCTCTGCACTGGAAAGGCTAAAGGGCCAGAGGCTAAACTTTCATGACACCAAACCAAAGACGTTTTAGCTTCTGTTGCTTCTCTCTGCTCATAATTATGCAGAGTTCAAACCGAGATGACTTCAAGAAATGTGGCCCGTTACCAAGTTCAATAGATGTTGTATGTACTAATGTAAGAAAGAATACAATACAATGGCCATGCAATTAATTTTTGTTACATTCTTGTATGCAGGGAAGACGTCTGGTGTATGGGCAGAGTGTTTTCTTTGACAGCTGTGAATTATTGTTCTTATTTAATTAGCAGTTCATTGTGCTTGGAATACGGAGGCAGGGAAAGAAAACCATAGCCTATAAAAATATGGAATAAATGTGAACTATTTAATGGAGACGAGCAGGTGGATCAGGCAAAATAACAGGTTTGGGGAGCTGCAAGAGTTTTATCAGGAAATATTCCATAATTAACACAGTTTACATATAAAATAAGTCGTGCCCCGGTGGAGAGTGTGGATGCTCCTTGTAACATGGTAACAGTTGTCAGTCCGGTTATTATGGTCAGTGTTCAGCTTTAACACATCACACAAACAGAACGTCCAAACTCTGTGAGGGAAGGTCCATATCCTCAATTTACATTTTCACATTGAACCAGTCAACAGACGACACACAGCTCCTCGCTCGAGAATAATTCACAGAAGAGACAGTCCTCTTTGATGTAGTATCAGAACAGTCACATTGACTTCAACACGTTTGAACATGGACGGTAGATTGGAGCCAGTGATTGAGCGCCTTAAATCTCTCATTAAGGCCAGAGAGGAGGAGTGGAAGGAGAAACGTCAAGGCCTCCTGCAGATGGGAGAGGACTGGAGACAAAAGTTTGAGAACCTCCAAACTGAGTACGAGAAAGTCACTCAGGAGCTGCAGGCCCACAAGGACCAACAGCAGGAGTGGACAGAAGACAGAGAACACCTCCCTGACCAACTGCAAAAGGAGAAAACAGCTCAGGAGATCCACGACGGCAAAGAGAGGCAGCACCAGTGGGAGGAAGAGCGAATGGACCTACTGGACCAAAGCAATGTCTGGAAACTCAAATTTAAGGACCAGAAAATCAAGTTTGATGAAGCTGCTCTGGAGTGGTGCGACAGAGAGGAACTTTTGTTGATGCTCATCGAACAGAAGAATGAACCCACTGTTTCAACAGAAGCTGATGAACAGTCAAATGTCGTCAGCTGGGAGGCTAAAGACGACCAGGCATCAGGACAGGACCAAACTCAGCATGTTCAGGTTGAGCTTGGCATTTCTACAGACGGTGTTGAACCAAATACAAACATCTACCACCACACTGTAAGAAATGAATCCTCCTCAAGAATTTAAGTTTATGGAGGAACATTCTGTGACTGTGGTTGAGGAAGAAGCAGCTCTGTCTGAAACACAATCTGAAGCTGGTCCTGTGATGACACACTGCATCACTGATGGGACAAGATACTCCAGATGCCCTTCCTGAAGTGAAGACAAACAAAAAGAGAAACAAGAGAAAGAAGAAGGAAAAAACAACTGTTGAGATAATTGAGGACGTCTCAATTTCCACAGAAACAGCAACAAAGACCCAAGACATAATATCAAATGCTGAAGAGGTCATCACTGAAGAGACCCAGGAGGATCCTGAAATCAACATGCCAACACCCCATGGTGACCAGAAATATACGTCTCTGCACCTCGCAGAGGAGGAGGTTACGGTCAACGGTCTGGAGACTAATGAGATAGAAATCTGTTCATCAAAGCCCAATGATGCAGCAACAGAGGCTGAGGAGACCAAAAATGAGCATGAAGACCAGCAGTGAGTCACCAGCAGCAAAAAGTCAAAGAAAAAGACCAGAAAAGAAAAACTGAAAGAAGCTGGAGTGACTGAAGTGACTGAAAGACACAGAAACCTCCGCTCAGCCTTTGTCAAAACTCAAATGTAAAGATCACAACACAAACTGATCAAAAACCAGACCAAAACCAGAGAAGAAAAAGAAGAGCCAGAAAGATTTTACATTTGAGGCTGTTGATAAAGACTCAGACGACGAGGCCGATGCAGAAGCCAACAGCAGGAAGAAGAGGAAGAAGAACCGAAGGCGTTAAACTGACGCAGATGAGAGCACAGGGAGGACCTCCTGACCCAAAGACCTCCCTCAGTGTTATTGTTTAAAACACAAATACAAATATGAGCTTCAGATTATGTCCACGTTGAGTTATTCAAGTATTTTATCAAATCTAATATTATATTTTTGTTTTGAATGTGCTTTGGTTGTCTAGTTGCTTTTGGTGTAATGGCTGTGAAGTTAAACGAGTTGATGCATTACATGTACTTTTTTTCAGTTCCTAAGAGACACATTACGTTACAATTTAGGGATGAATATTTTGTAGAATTCACCCTATGCCGTGAATTCTCATTTTCAAGAGGGACCAGCTGACTATTCACAGTTACACAAGCAATATTCTTAAGTCATGTTACTTTCACTGACTTAAATCTTTTTCGCAGTAAACTTTGTAATCATTCGACATCCTTCCACTGCATATATTTCACACGTCCACGCCAACTTTTCACACGCTGACACCTGAATATTTCCACTCTTTCCCTCTGTGCCAGTAGCAGCGAGACTACTTCCTTCTCTTTTCTAATGTCAGGCTGCCAGGGCACCTCTGATCTGCGCGATGCGTTTGAGTGCTCGGCCCGCTCCATCCATCAAACGGCGCCGTAATCAAACTCTGGAATTATGAAAAATGGGGCTGTCATAACAAGTTGCCAGTGTGCGCAAGTCCCAGTCAAAACGCCGGGCCCACTAAGCACTTTATCACCGGCTCTCTCCTCACTGCAGCACCGTAAAGGGGTAAAGATGCAAATACTTTACAGGTGCATCCCAGTCAAATAAACTTAAATAAATAAACAGATATGGAGGTGGACGAGGGAAGGGGGTTCGGTGCAGAGGGGTTATGCAATGAAATAATAATGTGTGGGCCTACAGAAGTAAAAATGACTTGAATTCGGAAAATCAATCATTCAAAGGGGTATTTCACTTCGAAGGCGTATTACCTGTTAACACATCAGCACATTTCTATTGTTTCGAAAATATTAGCTGGAGACAATCTATTCAAATGACTGATACCCGATATTAACCGATACCACTTATAGGGATGGAAAATGGCATGTATTTCCTTAAAGTACAGTAAACAAAATGGATCCAATTGTGTCACGCAGCTATTACTTATCCTTCACATCACCACTGGACAGTTTCATATGAATAAAACTTCAAACATTATGAGACGTTCTGTGCTCAAATCTGTAACTAGTGTCATTACGTCCGATTTACAGCCCAATCTATTATTACAATATTGGCTTAACCGATATCATGGAACTGATACCTGATCCAATACATTTTTCTCTGTGATACTGTGTCAGTAAATTTCTAATTAAAATGTTTAATTAGTTTTAGTTTTGTTTTTAGTATCACCCTCCCAATGCTCTCTGCACTAAGTCACTCCCCCTTCAGAGCACTATCACAACACACTTAGGGTGCATCCTGCTTATGAAACTACTGCACAAACATCAGGTTTGTATATTTATGTAGAGTTGTTGTGGCGGAGCTTAGATGATGTAAGTTTGTGGGTGGAGCCTTGTACAGGATTCGAATAGTGTTCAGGAGAGATCGCTAGATTACTCAAATATGCAAAGTAGACATAAAAAGACTTGAGGCATGTTTTTGTCGAGGGAGGAACGTTTTAACATGATGAAAAGCTCCAAAAACTGTTGCATAATACTTCATTTTAAAACAAAGTCTAGTTCCAGTTAGTGGTGTTAGTTTTGTCAACGGCAATTTTTTCATCAATGTCGTGTTTTTGAAAAACTAAATCAAAACAAAATGAAAAGTAATCATAATGACAAAACATAGTTTGGTCTAAAATTACTCAAGTTTTTATTGAATAATAAAAACAAAACACAAATGAATCAAAAGAATGAGTCGATATAAATCCAAGTTCAACTTTTTAATCAAAATTCTGGCTGATGAAAACAATTATAGATCGAATCAACTAAATCAGCACAACACTGTCAACTGAAACTAAAGACAATGAGTCGACTAAGTCTTGATTTTAACAAAGACTCTGAGTCTTTTTTAAAGTGCAAACCTATAAAACTATGAAACAGTTCAGATCCAGACTTTATTAGTCCCACTAGAGGCAATTAGTTTGAGCAGTAAAAAACTACATAATGGACAACCAAACATTCAACACAGAGGAGCCGTTCTGCACAAAGAGGAGCTCTGAGGTCTATAAACAGCACCAATAAAAATACATTACCTCTATATTATCACACAGACTTTACATTTACACACAATTTACTAGGGATGGGCCATATGGATGTTTTGAGCTGATATCCCATTTTTGGCCTGCTGCTAACCAATATTTAGCTTTTAAAATCCAAAGTGAGTTGAATACAGGGACTGATATATATGACCCATCTACAATTTACAACTCAAATAAAACAGCACAAACAATCTCATCAAAACTGTTACAATTTGAATATAAGTCATTTTAAAGATACAGTATGCAACTTTCTGGAGGTTGAGGTCACCCGCATGCTTGCATGGAAATACAAATCCATTCTCCATGGAGACAGATGAGTTTTATGTCATACTGTGAAAGATCATAGCCAAAGAAACTGCATTTCTATGGAAGAGGGCCCTCCTCCAGGCCAAATAAGAGTTAGGTTTGTGGAGAGGCGAGCCCACTCAGAGGAAGGACACTTGTTTGTGCAATAAACACAACGAAAATAAATACGGTTATGGTTAGAAAGTTTCACACTGTGGCTTTAACTTATAACTTTTTTGCATGTTAACCGGCAGAACCCATCAGGACTCAGCTCTGGTCTCTCTATTTCCTTTAAACCATTTGTAACTCAGCAGTTTGTCAGTCTGCTGAACTAAACACATCTGAGTGAGTGCACGCCCAGCCCACCCAATGAAATTAGCGAGACATAATCACGTAAATATAATGATTTTTTCAAGTCAAGTGGACAGAAATGCAGCAACGGCCAATTAGGCTTCAAACATTTACATGATTAATTACTTTTATGAGCCGCTCGTCTCTCAGAGGAGACACCGACGCCGAATTAAATACTGTTTTGAGCTGTTTAGCAATGGAAATGTGTGTTTGACGAAATGTGGAATACAAACTGTTATTGTAACTTTGGGAAATAAGTGAAAATTCTAAAGTTATTCGAGAAACATAAGTTATGCATTTGATTAAAAGTTTTATATTGCAAAACAGATTTAGTTAGTAATATCCAGTTGTTGCTTGTTGCTTTGGCTATTCGCATTATACAATTTGATGCTATAATTTCAGACGGAAGGGGCTGTATAACTTTATGGAAGAATCACCGTTTTTGAAAGAATTATTCAAATATACAACCCATATATGTTGAACCGTATCATTTGAAAAGATAATTTTATTTCCGTTTATTTATACTGACAGAGAAGAGTTTGAACTTTGTGCCAGTTTTTGGTTTGTGCGGATAGGTCCAGTAATTACAGACATATTAAACAAAAAAACAGGTGAACAAATAAGCAACGTGGCAGTTAAACAGTAGATTCCAGCTCATAGAAATGTTTATAGGAGTCGTGTGTCCAGTGAACATTTTGTTTTTCATCTTATACGATTGTTGGATGTCCCACTACACAGCGTGAGTAATTTCGAACAACAGCACAATATGCAACGGAGCACCAGAACATCAGGCTCCAGGCTCTGTGTGATGGCGTCTCCATAATTGTTCTGGTTAGCTCAGGCTGGCGCTACATGCAAGCGGTGTTTTCGTGTTTGTAAAAGTGAGTAAATGAGACGGAGGAGCTCTTCTGAGGAGCGCTTTTGTTTACTGTTGGTCAGGAAGATCGATGCAGACACAGCGAGAACCAAGACTCCAAAATCTCACACAGGCTTCATATCAGTCACAGCTTCTCTTTGGTCGTACAGGGTGGCCTAAAAGCCACTCTTTTGTTTTCTAAATACGTTTCTTTTATTTTTTCAAAGCATTTAGAACTACTCTTCCGACATTAATATGAGCAAATATAGCATCAAGGAACAAACCCTCATTGTACAGTGGTACTTTGAGTCACGTGGGTCAAATTCAGACAAACCCAGCAGTGTTACCGTCGACATTTTAATACCAGAGATGCCCCAAGTGTAAAGGCCATTAAAGGAATAATAAGTGGTTTTCAAAGACAGAGGGCAGTATGTGATCTCCACAGACCTGACTAGTCCTGATTTCTTCCTGTGGGGCTATCTTAAAGAAAAGGTGTTTGTGAATAAACTTCAGACAATAAATGACTTAAAACGTAATATCGAGGATCAAATAAGAGCCATAAGCCCAGAAATTCTTCAACTGTTATGCAGAATGTGTTGGATCAGGCTATTCAATGAACAAACTGAAAATGGTGGACACTTAAAAAACATTATTAAAAATTAGGTCATTTTTATTTCCCCTAGTTTAAGTAGTGATAAGTCCAAATGTAAGTGAACAATTATAACCGTATATATTGCCAAAAACCTCAGAAGGTTCAGTTTATCTACTGCTAAAATTTGGTGAGTATAACTTAAGAATTATAGGAGAGATTGAAGATTTAAAAGTGTCAGTGACCTTTGAGCCCTGTACAATGGTTCTAAGTTTGATCTTTGTCTGGTCTCACTCTGAGACCTACGACCCACGATTATTTTTAGCTCTAACTTAAGATTTCCCCCCCCCAATCATAAATCTTGGCCAAAATTGTGCAGAAGATCTGGTTTTATAGATGACAGTTTGGAAACATGAGAACTAGGGGCCGATAGAATGTTCAGATTATACAAATATTTAAAAGACTATGAAATTTTACCTGAATATTCATGGGTTTAATTTATCTGTTAAATGCAAAATGTTGAGGTCTTTCAAAAAATGAATATTTAGTTTGAAATTATTAATCACCACAGCAAAAGTCCTATGTTTTTACTGTTCAGAAACTCATAGATAGAACATTTTCCTCAGTCTGAAGGAAGTTGTGGTTATAAAGCTGGAAATAGAGGCATAAGGTGTAATTTCATTTTGATTTCCTTATCTCATGTGCTGCCTTATATGTGCAGAGGCTTTCTATATTGTTTTGTGTTGTTTTTCCCACACATCACCGCTCCTGCCACATAAATAAAAATGCAATTTTTCTGGCTACTTCATCAAGGTCAAAATCTCAATATACTTTATTCATAGACGCTATAACTCATTTTGGAGAGTCTTTGTAATAAGTTACTGCTCTTTTATACATAAGGTGCTACTCTCAACATAGCTGCACATGGAGAGGGGAGTGTCTGGGAGGGCATCTGGTGTAAAACTGGAAGTTCACAGTCATTTGTTGGAACTTTTGGTGCTGTATTACGATTGACAACTGTGAACTATAAATATACATAATGGGTATTTTGGTCCACTTATCTAAAAGTGGCAGTTCAATCCCCTCTTGCGCCATTGTGCAAGACACTTCACCCATTTTATCATGATAGATGTGTTTGTGTGACTGCGTTAGTACTTCTGTAAAGGGGTCTATATCACAGAACAGCACCGTGGTTTGGGTGAACGCCAAAGGTGAAGCAATCAAATATGGCTACACCGGCAGATATACTTTGGCTTATACAGGGTGGCTCAAAAGTCACTGACAGTTGAAAAAAATTCATAACTCTTTTGTTTCTAAATATTTTCCTTTTATTTTTTCAAAGCATTTAGAACTACCCTTCCGACATTAATATGAGCAAATACAGCACCGAGGAACAAACCCTCATTGTACAGTGGTACTTTGAGTCACATGGGTCAAATTCAGAAACCCAGCGGTGTTACCGTCAACATTTTAATACCAGAGATGCCCTGAGCGTAAATGTCATTAAAGGAATAATAAGTGGTTTTCAAAGACAGGGGGCAGTATGTGATCTCCACAGACCTGACTTGTCCTGATTTCTTCCTGTGGGGCTATCTTAAAGAAAAGGTGTTTGTGAAAAAAAAACTCAGACAATAAACGACTTAAAACATAATATCGAGGATCAAATAAGAGCCATAAGCCCGGAAATGCTTTAAATTTTATGCAGAGTGTGTTGGATCGGGCTATTCAGTGTGAAACTGAAAATGGCGGACATTTTAAAAAATATTATTTAAAAAAATTTGGTCATTTTTTATTTCCCCTAGTTTAAGTAGTGATAAGTTCAAGTGTAAGTGAACTAAATCTTGCAAGGTTCAGTTTACCTTCTGCTAAAATTTAGTGAGTATAACTTAAGAATTATTGGAGCTAATGAAATTTTAAAAGTGTCAGTGACTTTTCAGCCACCCTGTATTAGTGAAAATGCAGACAGATTTGCATATGAAAAATGTGCAGAAGGTTGGCGCTTTCTCTCAACTGTTCTGCTGTTGTAACGCTTCGACCAATCAGCTTGGAAGATTCCCTAAAGGACCCGTTCGCTTTCAGTGAGAGGTATCCCGTAATGTGTAGAACTCAATATCACAGATATCAAAATGTGAGAGCCATGTTACACACCACAGCTGACAGGACAGACTGGGACTATTTTGATATTTGAACAGTTTATACACATTTGTTTACACTATGACTAGAACCAATATTTCCACAGGCGCCACGTAGGTCACGTGTCTGGAATGAACCGACTGAACCCTCCATATTGAAAATGTGCGAATCATTAGAGCAGTGAACCACCTGCTCCATGCTTCATCGTTCACACCTGCTCCCAGCATGCAGCTCTTCTCTAACCTCCAACCTCGTCCTATAAAACCACAGCCTTCCTCCTCTATACATTTCCTTTCAATGTTTTAGCTTCCGCATCTCCACAGGGCTGCAAGATTAATCGCAATCAAATGGAAATCGCAATTTTGCCTGGACGTGATTGGCAAATCCCTCTTTTCCACCACAAACAACAAAATATCCTGTCTTATTCTGGATAAAAACTCATAATGCTGTAGTTTGGACCCTCACAAATGTTTTCCGACATGTGATTCTTGCATCTTTCAGTCTTGTGGTTCAGTCTAACAGATTTGAAGTATTCACTGTATTGGCGACCAGTCTATTGCCCTCATTCAGCCCTCAGCATTGCCTGTGTTTTTGGATGTGGCCCTTAATCAGAAAGGTTTGGACACCCCTGGCCTAACTCTTCAAGGCTTATTTGAGTTTGACCGTGATCGATTTAATGCCTGGGGATTAGATTTCTTAGTAATATTGATGTCAACCAAGTTACACGACCTCTGATCATTTCTTTCATGTCTACTAGAAGTGAAATCTGCACATTCATTTGTTTTAATATGGAATTATAGCCGGTTTTGTCAAAAAAACACAAGAGCCGTTGTTTATTCTATGTGTAAGGAGTCATTCAGTTGACCTATTAGGTGCAGAAAGGTTTCCCGACTTTAGCACATTGTCTATAAGCGATTTGAAGTCGGTTTCCAACATCTTGGACTGTTGTGCTTGTGGTGGTAGCTTCTCCATCTGTCCCCTTTCCCCTTTTGTTTCCTTGTTTTGCCACCTCGCTCTAGGTGACGTAAGCTTAAAAACATGGGATAAAACTCCACAGCAAATAAGAGCAGATAAAAATGTGAAATAAAAACATGCAAAATCCACTCAGCAGTAATAAAAAACAAGCCTCCCCATCTCACTTATGAGACATCACCTGAGCACTTTGCCTTTCGTTTGCTATTTTGAACAAGGGACCAGTTGTGCGAGGGAGTAGAGGAAGTTGGCCCCTTTGGTTTAGCTGCGCCATGACAACCCCATGTATCATGCCGAACGCAGGGAGAGGTTGGCTGACTGCATCCCACGCCAAGAGGAGCAGAATTTACACCAGGAACAGAAAGTATGAAGTTGCTATTATACTTTAATACATTTAATTTATGGCATATTCATTGGAGGATGTAGGGATGAGTTTGGCGTGTTATGTGTCTTTTCGCAACGAAGAGCTTAGTGATGTAGTCTGGCTAACAACTTATTGTACTGATCAGAACCATAGACTGTATATATAATGAACATAACTAACGTACTAGCCATGACATTCCAAATAGAAAGTGATCGTGCGGGTGCTTCCAGCTCCATCGACTCCAATTCACTTTCCATTGAAAAACTGTCACCCCTCTGTCTGTGATTGCTGCAGTGATCCTGGTCATTTCGGTTCAAAATTGTTCATGTTGACCCGCTCTACATGATTCTGGCCTTTTTATTTCACTGCTGTGCCTTAGAGTCCCCCCGGAGGAGCTCGGGGACGTGTCTGGGGTGAGGGAAGTCTGGGAGTCCCTGCTTAGACTGCTGCCCCCGCGACCCGGCCACTCGCTAAGAGGAAGAAAATGGATGGATACTGTGTTCATAAGTCAAGATATGAACACTGATAACAGACAAATCAGTCGCTCCTGCTACCGTTAGCAACAGGTTTGATTGACAGCGTTGCTAAGCGGCCTGCTCTATGACAACCAGTGCTGCAGGCGGGAAGGGGTGTTACCTTCAACAGCCTCTCTCTGGATTGGCTCTTTGATTGCTTTGATACTCATCGGCTCCAAATTTTCCCCATAGCTGCCTCGATGAGCTTCATTTGACTGCAGCTGAACGCTATGGGTGACGTCTCACTCCCTTAGTCCACGTCTTTATACAGTCTAGGGTCAGAATTAAGTTAAAATTTTAAAAGTCCAAAGAAACTTGAGAGAAATGTGATGTGGGAGCATGTTTATTTCATGAACAGTTGGTAGAAGATGTCGTCCAAAGCCTTAATTGCCATGGCAACTGTTCTAACTTCATTCTGAAACCCACGGATAGAAAACAATGGAAATCCACACAGAGGAGCTGGTGGGTCTGAGACGGCTGTTCTCCGCCGACGGAGAGAGACAAGAAGGGTTACATCATGTTGAAATAGGACTGATTAATTCATTGGTTGATTCTTTGGCTGATTCTCTTTATGCTGCTCAGACTGTTACTGTTTGTTACACATGTGCTGCACTAATGTCTTTTTTGTATGTATGATTGGATCTTCAGTTGACTGAGAGAAGACAGTAGCAGGTTTTGCTGTTGTTCACTCATGAACACATGCACTGAAGAAGATGAGATGCTCATTTTTGAGGATTTTAGGACGGGAATCCAATCTTCCCGAACCCTTATTGAGCTCCTGGATGACCAGTGCAATTCTCAACATTAACAAAATTAATTATGTACAATTAGATAATTTTGTTTAAAAAACGATACATAATTACAAATCTATTGACTTTGATGCTTGTGCAATGTTTTCAGATGTTGTTCACTCATCAATCAACACATGCCTGAAGAGGTTTAGATGTCATTTTTGAGGATTTTAGCAATCTTTCCCAAGCCTTATTCGAACCCTTATGTTTATCTGGAAGAGTATGTGCAATTCTCAGCCCACAAGACTACATCACCCATGTACAATTCTGGAGACAAAATAGGATAAAAGGGGGGGATACAAGATTTTTGCAAATTGACACATTTTGATGCGATGTGCAGGGCCGGTCAGAGCTTTCAGTTGGGGCACTAAGCTGCATTTGTCTCTGGGGCCCCTGATAGGATGTCTCCTGGCTCAGCAAAATTGGTGACATGATGATCTAATTTGACACATTGTGACTCTGCTCTCATCAACCTTGATCAGTAAAATTTGTGTTTTAATGACCAACATTTGACTGAAAACATCCATGGGCTGCATAGTCACAAGAAATACTTCTGACAGTTTTAAAGAAAGTTTGATTTCTGGGCTCAGTCTGTTGTTGTGATGCTTCAACCAATCAACATTTGTCCTTTTTCCTGATCAAAGAGACTAATCACTGATTGATTTTGTATAGAACATAGAACTACACATATCAAATCGTCCAACCTGCAAAGCTAAATAGAACTCTTTCACAACCTCTGCCACATTAAAGAGAAACAATCGATCGTTATATAAATCCTGTTTTCCCTTCAGTCTGAAATGACCTAAAAGAGCCACCATCCTCTTTGTAGTGTGTCCATTTAGGTTCATAGTTGTTTCCTGGCCTCATCGATCTGGATAGCTTTCAGATAACAGAGTGCATTTGAAGTTTTGGAGCACTCTAAAGATAAAAAAAACTAGAATTTCTTCTTGGTTGTTGGTCCAAATGTTTGCCCAGGTCTCTTCAAAGACTTCCTCTCTCTTCTACATATATTTCTGCTCCAGTAAAACATGCCTGGGACAGATTACAGTGGCTTTCACATAGACCCTTAAAAGTCTGCATAGGGAGGAGTATAACAGGAAGTGCACGCTTAAGATGGTATTAGTTTACACGTTGTACAGCTCGGAGTGAGTTTGGGGCCGATGGGAATCCTCTCTCGGGTATTTAAATCAATGCCCTGTGGTATTCCTGCGACTGGGATCAAGCTGTGACCAAAGTGACTAAGTGGATCTCAAAATATAAAGAATGTTTCAGAATTAGATGAGTCAGGTTAGTGAAAAATACGCAAGTTAAACACACACAAAATAGAGATTGTATTAGTCCAGTTTCAAAATGTTCAGTATATTTGGGATTTTTTTTTTGTACTATGTGTTTCATTGTGCACTATGTAACTTTCAGCCACCTGCTTCTGTCCATGTTGATGTAATTTTCTTGCCTATTCTATACCGTCATCCAAACTATGGCCCAGGGGCCAAATGTGGCCCTCAGACCAGATCTTATTGGCCCTCAGGCCTCCTGCTGAACCGGCCCATTTGATCATAAGCAGAGCTTTTTACAGCAAATTAAACTATTTCTACCACTATATCCTCAAACATCACATTGCAGTGTGATACAGACCTAAAATGAATGTGTTTCAAGACTTATTAATACACGGCGGCTCTGTCAAAACTGTGTATAAAGCACCAAACTACATTGATCACTGGTTTGTGGCCCTCCGCTTCAAATATGTTTTGAGATGTGGCCCTTGACAAAAAAAAGTTTGGACACCTCTGCCTTAATCTATTTTCATGGAAAGAACATAAACTGTAAATGGCCGTATCTAACTTGTTGGTTCCATATAGGAAGTGAGCATGGGCTTGTTTCCGGCTCCAGCAACTCTGGCTCCATTTCACTTTCTATAAAAAAAAACTGTGGTCCCTCTCTCTGGGGTTTTTAGTTTGCTATTTGGTCCCTAAATCTACACATGAACATTAATAACAGACAAATCAGGAGCCTTCTTTCCCTGCGGTTGCTCCCATTAGCATTACCAACAGGTTTGATTGACAGTGTTGTTAAATGCCCGCCCCCTTCTAAACCAGCCTAAAATCCAACCTGTCAATCAAACTTGTAGCTATTTGTTCAGAAGCAGTGTAACCTCTCCTCTCTCCTGATTAGCTCTTTGGTTGCTATGATATTCGCGGTTGGATTTCCAAATATGGATCTTGGCTCCAAATAGTTTATGTTTTAGTGAATAGTAATAACACATTATCCTTACTGTAGAGCTTTCCCGATGCTCAAGGTCGCTTTGCAGTGCATTTTATGAGTAGCAATAACAGAATATGTCATCTCTTGTAAAAATGCGAAGCTATCAACAGCCTTTAATATTCTAATCTAATAAATCCTACTTACCCTAATCCATAATATGTGTCTGAGGCCCCCTATCTGCAGGACATGCCCTCTGCGCCCTGCGTGACCCCTCTCTCGCTCAGAGCTAATCGTCTGTGTCGTCTTGTGGTGAATGTTGTTGTCCACATTTACATTCTGTCAGAGGGAATCTCCATCAGAGCTGCAGCTTTGATTAGCTCATTAGCATTAGCATTAGCATGGGCTTGCTCAGATGGGAGGCAGCTGCTCCGGACCGGACTAAATACTGGAGAGGAGGTGGGTCCAACATGCACTGTAAAAACAAACGGGCAGTGGAAATGACTTGAAATCTGATGTGAAATGTCCAGTTGTGGGCAGGTGCGCTATGGAACTTTTCTGGTGGAGGGTGTGCAAATGGCTCGAAGAAGTTATTGCTTTGCCTGGAATGCTCCACAGTATGGCATTAAACTTACATATCTGGTGTTTATTCAATTACTTTTATTGCTAGGAAACCTTGAGAAATCCATTCTTAGTGTAAGCAGGCATTGCCTCTCCACAGATATAGCCTGTAATGTTGGCCTGGGAGCGTCACATTTGTTTCCCATGGAGATATACAAGAGGTAAGAGGCAAGAGAAATAAGATGTAAGGCAGGTGAAGTGTCTTGTCCAAGGATCCATTGCAGGAAGCATGTACAACCTCTAAATTAGGATGTGTTCTGAGCCTAGTTAAGTGCTGATTTAAACTTGGTTTGGTCTTGAGTCCTTTACTTTGTCCAGGTCTAGTCCTCGTTTAGTTCCTGTTTACTCCCTATTTTGACGTGGTGTGTGTGCAAGAGTGAACATGCTAGCAAATATGTCTAGAGCTGTGCAACTGATTCAATTTTACAGTAATCAAGATTTACATTTAGAACAAGATCGCGGGCTTCCTCCGCAGGGGGGCTGGGCACTCCCTTAGAGATGAGCTCAGGGTGAGGAGCTCAGTCACACAGGAGGAGCTCAGAGTAGAGCCGCTGCTCCTCCATGTTGAGAGGAGCCAGCTGAGGTGGCTCGGACATCTGCTCAGGATGCCTCCTGGACGAGTCCCTTGGGAGGGACCCGGGAGGAGGCCCCGGGGAAGACCCAGGACACAATGGAGGGACTATCTCTCTCAGCTGGCCTGGGAGCACCTTGGGGTCGCACTGGAGGAGCTGGAGAACGTGTCTGAGGTGAGGGAAGTCTGGAAGTCCCTGCTGAGGCCGCTGCTGCCGCGGCCCGGCCCCAGATAAGCGGAAGAAAATGGATGGATGGAGATTTAGATTCAGTTATTTCTAATCCCAGTAGAATTAAAATTATAGAGAAAGAAACATGTTTTTGAGTTTTTTGACAAGGATTAAAAGTCTGCATTGTGGTCAAGGAGACACAATACAACAAATCAAACTGAAAGTTAGTATTAATCAATACTACAACACAACGCAAATAATCAAAGAACATCAAATTGAACAATCGAGAAGTTAGAGATAAAATTATATCATAGATTTAGTTTTTTTTGCAGTGCAGTTGAGGAGTCTGGGAGAAGGGCCAGAGCTGAGGGCCCAGCTGTTCCCATACACACACGCACACACATACACACATACACAGACACATACATACACACACACACACACACACACACACACACATAAACGTGTAAAACAGGACTAGTTCCTTTTAGACAGTTTGCAGTGGTCCGAAGTTATTCCTCACTCACATTATGCATTCTAATTATTCACTGCGATGAGTTCATAAGAGCTTTTCACTACTTTCAGAGATCAGAGCAGTGTCATCAGGGTGAAACTAGCATGCTAACACACAGTCCCTTATTATCTGACAATAAAACATTTCATAATTAGATGCATGCAACACACAGCAGACTAATTTAGACCTCAAGAGCTGCTTAAAATATATCTGTACTGGGACAATATACATTTCACTCAAATACATGGGACCTTTAACCTGTTTAAACCCATATATGAACTTTAAACCTTGTTGTTGATCTAATAATAAAGGATTTACGTCAGCTGGTCTTATGTCTATCCCGATAAGGAAGGCAGGTCCTCATGACGTGAATGTGTGTGTGCAGATTTTAGTCTCCACAATGTGATAACTACCGGGCCACACACAGAAACTGGACAAGAGGGAGGTACCTGCCCACTTAGCACCATGAGGCTGGCACAGGTCTACAGCAGCCATTAGGAAACAGGACAACTCTACTCGCCCGGAATCCAATTTGGGCTCTGTGATTTATAGGTTTGGGCTAATGAAACAAAGCTGGATACAGATACACAAGCTAACTGTGTGCTGCAGCTAGTACCAGAGGGCGGTTTACAGGGGAGGTATTGTGTAAAATCAACTTCACGGGACAGGAATTGACCTTTCCTGAATAGCTTTAGAATGATCTTGAGCTGGATCAGAACTATAAGACCCATCGACTGTATGTGGCCCCTCGTTCCAAATAGAAAGGCTCCAATTGACTCCAATTCAAAAATCGTCACCCCTCTCTCTATAACTGCTGAAGTGAGTATCGTCATTTTGGTCTTAAAATGTTCGTATTAACCCACTTTACGTGATCATGGTGCTGTTATGCCGCTATTTTGTCCATGAATCAAGACATGAACATTAATAACAGACCGATCAGGCGCCTTATTTCACTGAGGTTGCCTTAATAAGTGCCTGCTTTCTGTCAAACCAGTGGTGCGGGTGGGAAGCAGCCACACCTTCCACACATTCGCTCCAGAATGGCTCTTTGGTTGCTATGATACTTGCGCTTAGTAATACAGATAAGAAACTCGGCTGCAGATTGACCCCTGTAACTGCTCTAGCGTCGACGAGCTTCGTTTGGCTGGAGCCGAACGCTATGGGAGACGTCACACTCAGTTAGTTCACTTCTTTTTACACGCTATGAAAAGACCACATAGACTAGTAAACGCCCATGGACCACTGCGGAACCTACCTGGACGACTGACGACGGATATATAAAAATAAAAAAAAGTGCTATGATTCATGTTGAAAATGACATTCTATTGCCTGACTAAAGAGTGCTTTTATTATCATCGTGGTATCGGAATCAGTATTGAGCGTATTCCTTAGTATCAAAATCGAGTTTTTGCGTATCGAGTATCGACACTACGTCCCTCGTTCGCGTACTCAGACTTGTATTTCAATTGATTCAAGCATGTTATATTAATCCTGTATTGCCCTGTATTTGAGGTTTAATTGCTCTGTAAATATCTGTTTTCACCTATCCCCTATCCCCGCCCACTGCTCTGTACCGACTTGCAATTCTTTAGGAAAAAAAAAATCATGTCGCATAGCCATTTTTCAACACTAACAACAAGTAAATGAGCATTTGGAGGCTGCTACAACGAAATGCCATTATGACGAGTTTGAAACAGAAATTCATTAGCGCCATTTCTTTTACTGAGCCGTTTTAGATCAATTTTGTGGTTTACAATGGACAAAAATGCAACGCGATAGTTTATTACAAAAGAAACAGAAATAAAACCATAACACGTCTCCTTTAATCTGGAAAATCCCATTAACATCTTTTTATTCTGTCTCATTTGAAGGAAAAAAATGCCAAGATCCAGTTCTAAAAAACATTGTCATGGTAATTTAAATACAGCGTGTTTACTCCATACACCTTTGACGGTACAATACGAGTGAGGCTGATACGAGCTTAGTCGGCATTGTGTTCCACCTCTGATCCGAAGGTTGGCGGTACAAATCCCACTCTCGACATAAAGATCAGCTCCGCCAATGAATACTGTTGCTGTGTCCTTGGGCAACCCACCTCACCTCCACTGTGTGCGTACACTGGCGTATAAATGGGTGGGTGGTTCCTTGCTGTAAAGCGCTGTGAGTGCCTTGAAGGTGGAAAAGCGCAATATAAAACATGTGACCGCTGACCATGCTCGCCTCATCTGTATTCTCTCTATTGTTGAATGAAAACGCTGTATGTTGTTTCCGCACATTTAACCTCGCCGTGTAGCTTATGAAGTTGAACACATTTACATGCACCGGGCCTATTCGGAGCACAGAGGACACGTGTTCTCTGTGTGTAGTCCGTGGTCTGGGGTCCGTTCTTTCATTTAACATGTTCTTCGCACAAAGGCCGGTCCCCAACAGCAGCTATATACCCCTATGCAGACACGTAACCCCCGGTCCACCAAGGGAATCCTCCACCTTCCTCCCATTATGTCCTCGTCTCTGGTTTGTGACGCTGCATACATTAAACTGGGATATTCGTCGTCGTTGGCAACGCTTGCACGATGCCAAGGGAATGCCAGCTGTGCCCTCTGCATCTGCTCCGGGAGGCAACACAGAAAAGGAGGAATTACAAAAGGCGCATATTAAAGCTATGCAATGTAACTAGCTAACTGGCAGGGGGGGGGGGTCTGCTACGTGCTTGTCTCCATGGAGATGTTATCCCGGCGCCATATATGCTGTATATGTTCCACAGTATGGTATTAAACTCATCCATTTTACATGTATTCGGTTACATATGTTTTTAGTGCTTCAAGTACCATGAAAAACACGTATTTCTCCAAAGATCTGACTTGTAACTTGGTTGGGTCGTGCCACTATCTTATCACTACGTATATGTAGAAGTTTAATGCCATATATGGAACATTCTTGGTAAAGCAGAAACATATCATATTAGAAGGTATTGGTTAATGTTCTGTAATTTAAACCAATGCGTAAATATGCATTTTAGTCTAGATTTGTGTGTCTCTCTGTGAAGTTGAAAGTTGAAACTATTATGTGTTTAAAATTGGGTAAACGATGCATGCTTTTCAATCTCTAATCTGCTAATTTGGTAAGAAAATTCAAGGTAAACTATAAACTATGTTCCCCAGTCTTCTTATACAGGATTCGATTTTCAGCCCTCGCCATGTTTATTTATTTCTTTCTCTTTTCTTCGTGTAATATAGGTACTTTGGACAGAAGCGCCAGGGGCATTTGACAGCAACATGCTTCAAAACCTTGGCTATAGCTGGAGGTAGCATGTGTTAGCTTTGATCATAGAAGGTTAATGTGAAGAGCAGCCTCTGGGCGCAAACAAAAAGGATCGAGTTTGCAACATGTCAAACACTGCGTTGGGGGCAACAGTAGCTCAGTTCGTAGAGTGTTCCTCCTCTGATCCGAAAGGTTGGAGGTTCAAATCCCGCTCTCGACATAGACGTCATTGGTTGAGCGTGTGATTTGGGCTGCCACAGATGAATCCTGCTGTTGTGTCCTTGGGTACTTCTATGAATACTTTTATGTGTGTGTGAATGGGCGAGTGGTTCCTTGACGTAAAGTGCTTCGAGTGCCTAGAACGTAGAAAAGAGTGGCCATTGCCAATCGACCGATGCAACCAACCTAAACCTCTGCAAAGACAAAATCAAGGAGCGTTTCATTGTGCTGGTACATGCCTGTTATGTGGAGGTGTCCCAGGGCAGATGAACTAAAATGTGGCTGCATTTCTGTGCCTACGGGCTTAATGTGCATATGACAGGTTCTCTTATTTTTCCCAATAATTACTTTCTTTGGTAGGATAGTATCTGTGGTAAATATTTATCACAGTTTTGCATAAGTCAAGTGGCAGTTTGTGAAGAAAGGTTAAAGAAAAATGTGTTCGAATTTGAATGTTAAAGTTTTAAAAAGTAATCCTTCCATGTCATCAATACACAAAATTCAATTCAAAATGCACAGCCAAAATGAAGGTGTTGTAATTGTTATTTGTCACATTATAACGATTGTGTAAATTAGATGGTTTTGGTAAGTAACAGTTATGGAAATATCTGCTGCCCATGTCCAACCAGGAAGTAAAATGATTAACCAAAACCAAAATTGTTAATCTTGGGAGAAGTTGGTACGATTTAGTGTTTTAGAGATGCTCATGTCATATGCACTTTAACCTCCACCGCCACACAGTCACAATGACATGCTGGGAGAAGTGTCTTGCTCAAGAACACAACACTATAAACCAGTAATGAAACCAAAATGTATCCTGTGAAATCAGATTCAGGGGACACATTCTGGACACCAATTCTGTGGAATAAGCGTCACACTCGGGCAGACAGTAGTTTTCCATTTTCATTTCTTTTATCTTGATTTTTACAGGGAGGGACCAGTGAGAGAACCAGACTCATTCATGAGCGCCCTGTTCAAAAAACGAACAATACAAACCAAAACATGCAACGCAAATGACTCAAAATATCTGCATAAGTCCATTTAAAGCATGAAAAACAAGAGCAGGTGTGATTATAAATGTTTATCACCAGATTATTAAAGTGCATTAGTGACACCAGTGTATCCAGATTTGCATGTCCTTGAAATGTACTCTATTTCTAGGAGCCAAAAGCTTTTTTTTCACATTTCAGTTCTAGTGCAGTTTTTAGACGTAGAAAATCATGAGATCTTGTATTAAAAGTTCCTACATTGAAGTGACAGTGACGGCTTTAGTGACGTGACGTTCGTGAATGAGCCAGCTCTTTTGAAAGGTTCCTTCACGTAAATGCTTTGAACCGGATCTCATTTTTAAAAGAGCCGAATCTTTTTTTTTTCTTATTCTAGTTTTTATGCATTTTTATACTGATTAACATTGAACCAACGCAAGAAGCAGCACAGAAGCAGAGCAGGCAAAATGACATTTGTGCGCAAAAAAAATAAAATAAAAAATCCTTCATTGTATTATTATTATTATTATTATATTTTATTTTTTATTGACGTGCAATATTTGATTTCAATTTTTTATCATTCCAAAGGGTAAACACACTCCCACTCTCAGTTTGAACCATTTTAAACTCATCTTAATTTGCAGATAAAATGAGTTCTCACCTTGGCTTCTGTTGTATAAATAAATCATAAAGGAGCCAGTCTTTTGAGCGGCTCTTTGGAATGAACGGATCCAAAAGATTCGGATCCCGTAAAAGAGCCGGAAGTCCCATCACTAATGCGTTTTAAATTCCTCACCTGTTATGAAACGAAAAACTGAGTGAAAGAGTGTATGTAAAGGTTTCAAGCCGTTACATAATTCTGAGATATGTTTTTTTTTAATGAATAAGTGTTCGTCAAGCCAAAACCCAACAGATTTATAGATGGTGACTCTTTCAATCAATGCACCAGTGTAGTGTATACAGTTTTGGAGCTTGCGCATTGAAAAAAAAAGCATATACTTAGTTTTATTTGCATTCAATTATAATATATATATTTTTTAACCTCCAAAACCAACAAGGATAAAACAAAAACCCTCTCACACAAGCCTGACATAAACAACCCTAATAAGTGTTAAGAACCTTATGAATAATGCAGCGTTATAAAGTCCACCTGTTTCTCCTCATTCTGCAGGTCCGCCGTATATTTACCGAGCGTAACATGGCGGGCTTTGTTGTGCGAGCGCAGCCATATTGAGTCTGATTGCATTTAAATCACAAGGCCATGTAAAATTTAAATTTCTTCAAAGAGACTGGGAGAAATATTTCCGAAGCTTTGAACTCTTGACAGCTGACATGGAAAAAATAACAGAGCAAGTTATGATTATGTATGAGAGTCAGCGCGCAGAGGATTACAATGGGGCTATGGGAACAGTGCGGCATTGTGGTTAGGATTCTGTATGCCCAATAAAACATGCAGTTACGGTAATACTTATGGCAGTTTAAATCTATTCACGACATTCTACAGGCCAATAATGTTTAATGCAGATGGAGGCACGTCCGATATTACAAAAAAAATGGACTCTTGTAGCTTTAAGTCATGTTATAATGTTGTTACCTCATCAAAAACAGACCTGGAGTTGTGTTTCGTTTCATTCACACATGTTTGAGTAACACTTTATGATTAGTCTGTCTACAACCCCAAAGCTCAAACCACTCTGTTCCACCTTGTGATGTCATGTTTAAGTTACATTTTACCTTTTGTTTAGAAGAGATAGATAATGCCAGGGCTGAAATGATTATAATGAAGGTGTATGGAGTTTAAAAACATACTAGAGAACATCTTGTGTTACCACATGACATCACAAAGTGGAACAGAGTGTTTTCTGTTTGAGAAAAGAGCACAGCCCAAATATGCAGGGCTGCAATAAAACAAAACACAACTCCAGGAATGGTTTTGATGAGGAAACAATATTATAACATAGATCACAAAATAGCGCAATATAGACCCTTTAAAATACAGTAAGTTCTGGTCAGATCAGATTCATTTGGGGACTTATCTCATTGCAAAGTACAATGAACTCAACTGGAAAAACTGGCTCTTATCTCCCATCATCACATTTTAGAATCTGAAAACCTGTAACCAGGATTTTCCATATCTTGTCATTGGTGGTTTTCCGATTGTACAATGTGATGATGTCAGACTCAGACAGGGGCAAGAGACAGATTTCCCTTTTGATTACATTAGAGCCATAGTCCTTTAGTTGTTACCTGAAGATTTTGGAGTGAATCATGAGTTTAATGTACCTTTTTTACACATAAATACATTGTTTTCTAGTACTGTTCTGTATTAAAATAAAAATGGTTGTTTTGCATGCACTCCTACGCAGTTGTAGTGTTGTGGGCACAGTTTGAGTCAGATACATGGTCAGATCATATACCACATGATGGAGCAGAGATGGGGCCCAGATTTGAAGCTATAATTTATGCACAGCGCTCCCTTGGGCAAAGGTAGAACTTTCTAGTTTTTTGTATTACAGTGGGCAACGGAGCAGAACACTATACTTTAAAAAGTGCACTATATCACTTTTCTTGTCGAGGGATTAGACTGGTAATATGGCAGATGGCCAAGTCACAGATCAGATCTGTGGAGAGTGGAGAGTTTCATAGTGTATCATCATCACCATAACATTGTGCTGTAACCCAGTTGATACTAGCATTGTTGCTTACAGGGCACGACAGACCGATGCCCTAAAGCAGGGGTGTCAAACACATTTTCACCAAGGGCCACATCAGCAAAATGGCTGCCATCAAAGGGCCAGATTTATTTTACATCTGCTTTTTTAACTTGTTAATTAACTGTTTCTGTATTTTTTACTTATTCAAGTTACAAATATTACATATGCATTTGCCTAGATGTAAAAATATGGCCGTGTAACTGCGTATCTCCTGATAAAATGACATTTTAAGACCATTATAACTTTTAATTTACCTGTTGAGGGCCGCATAAAATGATGTGCAGGGCTACATTTGGCCCACAGGCCTTGAGTTTGACACATCTGCCCTAAAGTAATATACAGTGGGGCAAAAAAGTATTCAGTCAGCCATCAATTGTGCAAGTTCTCCTTCTTAAAAAGATGAGAGAGGCCACTTGCCTATTGCAGATTCAGTCTTCCCAGCCTCGTGCAGGTCACAGTTTTGTTTGTGGTGTCCTTTGACAGCTCTTTGGTCTTTGGCCATAGTGGAGTTTGGAGTCTGACTGTTTGAGGATGTGGACAGGTGTCTTTTATACTGATAACGAGTTCAAAGAGGTGCCATTAATACAGGTAATGAGTGGAGGACAGAGGAGCCTCTTAACCACTTACCGTTCCGACGGCCCGCGGGCGGGCCGTCGCCTTTTATTTACAACTTTACAGCAATGTACATTCACTTCTGCGTCACCCACACAAACAATATACACATCAAATGAAAGCTACGGATCTCATCTTTCCGAATCTGTAAACCATTTTCACCTAAAGTCACCACAGTGCTGTCAGGAAAGCCGTTTTTACAGAAAAGCCAAAAATGCCTATTTGGACTTCACTTACCTTTGAGGCTCTGGTTCTGTCAAACATCAACATATTTCCACAATATCGGTCTCATTCTTTCCGTAGACGTCCAGAGAATATAATCCAGTCAAGAAATCATGTCCACAAAATAACTTTGATCCTCCATGTCCAATCTGCTGCAGGAAAGTGAAATCTGCTCCGTCATTTTTTTGCATTTCTTTCGTCAATTTCAGCCATAACAAACTTCAGACAGCGCCAACTTTGTTTCTCAGTGATAGACAAACTTGCTAGCTTCTGATTGACACCAGTGTTGTCCAATAAGGTGGGGGTTGTGGGTCACTGGAGCCCCAGACAGCGAACCAGTGCTACAGGTGACTGAAAGTGTACGCCCCACTCTCCCCCGTGTAGAATCAACCAGTCACATCTCACACATTCAGTGACGTTTTCTCCTCAGGGGCCAATGAGCAGCTGAACACGAGGATGTATGACATGCCGTGGTTTTCTGTAAACACACGGAGCAGGCCCAGTGCGTAACGAAAGTAAATGAATCACGGCTTTTCGTGCGTAAAGTGTGCGTAAAATGACGCACTGTGATTTTGCAACAGTTTTGCTTCTAACGACGAAACGGATAAAACAAAGGCAGTACGCGACGGAGGACACTGTGGATGTTTGTACAAGTTACACCAGAGGCATCTCGGACCCGGAGCGGTCCGTGGCAGATTCCACGGTGGACTCAGAAGTGGAGGAGCATATTCTTTGATGGACTGGATGCTGTTCTGGGTCGGTAAGCCTAGTTTATTCTGCTATTTACATAATTGTAGATAAAATATATCGTGTGTAATCATTAGCATCACTTCTGTGCATAGTGCACATTGGAACCATGCGTCTGGCACATTTGTGTTTATCTGTATGAATTAGACTTAATTTGTCTATTGATTGAAAGGTGTTTTATTCTGCAGTTTACAGTATTGTAAGTAAAATTATAATATGTATATGATATAATATTACTTCACCCTCTCTCAATTTTGTACTTTCTTCTTACTAATGTGTTTGTGTTTTTCTTTAGGCACATGGAGGACATTATCAGATTCACTCATCGGCTGTTACCAGGTTTTGCACAAAACAAAGAAATGGCATTTTGGCAAAGACATTTTTTCACCATTTTTTGGACAAGCCATAATCATGTACAGTGAGCTTTTCACTGCTGTTCACAGTGTGTGTTTGTTCATTGTTTGCAGTGTGTGGAGTTTGTAAATATATATTTATTTTGACCCATACCACTTGTTTTGACTATATTTCATAAACAAATATGTATTTTATATTGTGTTTTGATATGCTATATAAATTTACATAAGTAATAGAGCAGCTCGGTGCAGATACAGATTCCTCTAAGTGTGAGCTTTCAGTAGAGCCTCGTTGATGTCTGTGGGTTGAAGCATTCAAAAGTTATTGCAGTTTTTCCAAACGTTCTCCAAATGTCTCCATTTGGAGAGGTTTGGATAAACTTGGATACATCAAAAGTCCCTCCATAAAACGCCTGGATTTAGTCATAATAAAATAAGTGTAAAAATCTCATTTTTTTATAGATTGACCTCAAATCTGAAATGTGAGAGGTCAACAACATTTTCAATTGAAATATGGTGTATTTTTGTCCCCAGCTACCTACTGCAGCTTTCTTCCCCTTAATTTTTACAAAAAAATTTAGGCGAGGATGAGAAAAATCATTTTTTATGTGTGTTCCAAAGTGTATAAATACTTACCAGACAAACTTACAGTGATTCTGACACCTGAGGGTAAAACTAGAGGATGTTACCTTTACAAAGACCCCAAACTTGTGTAAATACTACTTATGGTTCAATAACAGTAATCATTTTAATTTGGAGAGGTCAGAACGTAGGCAATTTCACCAAAAATACCCGGAATGGTAAGGGGTTAAAGAAGAAGCTACAGGTCTGTGAGAGCCAGAAATCGTGCTTGTTTGTAGGTGACCAAATACTTATTTTACTGAGGAATTTACTAATGAATTCATTAAAAAATCCTACAATTGATTTCCTGGATTCTTTCCCCCTATTTTGTCTCATAGTTGAAATGAACCTATGATGAAAATTATAGGCCTCTCTCGTTATAAGTGGGAGAACTTGCACAACGGGTGTTTGACTAAATACTTTTTTGCCCCACTGTAATTATATGACTCAAGGCCATCAATCTATCAGTTATTATTTTATTGTTATTAATATTGTTTGTATGAAACTGTTGTTTTGACAATTTTATGCTCCCCATGTTATACTTTGTGCCATTAATAAGTCTTTAACATAAAAAAAAACGCTATGTAGCCCTGTTGTTAGAGTGCCCCTAGTGGCTGGAGGCTGTATTTCGTATTGTGGTTGCTATCTCCTTTTCAAGCTTCATGCAAATCTATGTATCTACATCAAATCTATCGCACAGAATAAACATCCATATAACCCTTTCTTATGTAAACTTTGACCAGTTTTTATGAGTCCATTAAATCCATCCATGTATTGCGATCTCGCTTTTCCTCTGAGAATGACGCTATGCTAATTCCCCATCATATCACGGCCTTGTTTAAACCACGCGGGACCTATCAGCTATTTGCCAAACTACAATACTGTACATGTGCTGCAGTGGGCGCTGATTGGCATTCTTATCTGGTCCCAACGCAAAGAAGAGATCATGCATTTTACATGTCCCACTCCTCTGCTATCTCTGTGTAGCTAGCGCCTTGTGTGCACGAATATCACAAGTCAAACACACGTGGGCATCTATTTGATCCAATATGGAGGCATAGCTGAAGGAGGGATTTTTTTTTTTAAAATGCAAAAAAAGAAATGAAATCAGGGGAAACGGCCGTGTTAGCATTCAGCGTAGCATGATGGACCAATGGAGATGATATCAAATATAAAGAGGGGAGTATTATCAGTGAGATTGAGATTAAACCAAAACAACATGGAGCTGAGAGAAAAGCAAGTTTATCTGCAATTGAAATAACAGTGGTGCGCACAATAGGAAGGTCAACGCGTCCAAGCATTGTTTTTAGAGATAAATGTGTCTGGGCGCAGATGTGTCCTGTTCACATATGGGAGATGGATTGGTTTGCCAAAACAGAGGGTAGTGCAATAGAATTTAAATATAGTCATGCACTTTATTTTTTATTCTGTGGTGAGTGTTTAGTATCATGTCCAATTGTTTTTGAATTTTCTAGCAAGGAGTACACTTTTTTTTCCCCATTCTTTGTCTAGAATGTTCAACACTATGTTTTATATTTAACTTTCATATCTCCATGGAGAAAAGCAGGTGATGCCAAGTTACAAGTCAAATCAGTGGAGAGGCGAGCCAGCTGACTATAACTATGCATGTTTTTCAATATATGAATTTTTTTTTTTTCAGTGTATGAATATACAAGACTGTCTGTATAAATTGTTTTCCAAATGCATTCATTAAATCAATAATAAATATATTAAATTTCAGTTACATAAACACAACAGGAAAACTTTGAACAAGGTTTATCCTTACCTATTTTAATATAATTTGGTTGGATCAATAAGCCCAAAGGGCCATTTGTGGCCCCCGGGTCCTAGTTTGCCCACCCCTGCTCTTCTGCGTCGAATGCTATCGCCGGCAATAGACTCAAAGTTGTGGATTTTCCATTACCGTAACTCCTCAACCAATTGTGCATCTCAAAGCAGAGTCATGGGGCTCTTTAAATATGTTACTGTCATTACGGAAATGTGCTTACGCTATCTGTCAAAGACGACCAATCAGAGCACAGGTGCCGCCAGGATTCTCCCAGTCAGTTTATTTGATGCATCAAAGGAAAAATAAGGATGGATATGTAAAATAGAGGTAGTTGTCTGGAAAAAAAAAAAGCAAAAGTACATGCTGATACTTCCTTTAACATGATTTTTATGGCTAAAAAAAAAAGAATAAAAGTCTAGGTGAGCTACAACAGTCTATAACAGGGGTCACCAACCTTTCTGAAACTGAGAGCTACTTCATGGGGACTGAGCCATACGAAGGGCTACCAGTTAGATTAGCTGTTTTGAATTAACAAATGTGCTCAGCTTGCCTTTAGTTATACATTATTAATAATAATTAATGATAATCATCCCTGAAAACACTGATCACGTTCATGATTTCTCACAATTAACAATGACAGCAAGGTGGGAAACAGATATCAGTATTCAGCACTTTAACTTTATAAATCTCATTACTTCAGATCAGATGATCACTTCATCTCATAATGTCCCATTTTCACAGGCCACTGACAAACCTTTTTAGCAAAACAAACTATTTTGCACCATGTTTCAAAAAATTATCAATTATGTAATGTTAAAGAAAAATCAACTTACATATTTTTAAATAAATCTCAGTTGCTTTTTGTGATTTTTTTCTCTGGTCTCGTGAAAAAAAACAGTTGTTTACCTGAAGCTGCTTTTATCTCACGTGCCTTTCCTGCCCGTAGTTTACGTCCTTGTGGTAGTTTAGCTCGGTAACTTTTGTGACACGTAGTGAAATGTCCCTCCACATTGTGCCGCTTTTCCGTCGCAACAGTCGCCGCAGATGAGACACACGCAGGTTTATTTTAGTCGTGAAACTACATTCAGAGCTAATCTTCACAGCGGAGCACTGCTTTTGTCACGCGCACAATACTGACCTTTGACCTGAGGAGGTCAGAGTTCACCTTAACTTTTCTAAACTTCATGTATAGTCAATATATTTTTAAGATATTGTCATTTTTAAATCTATATAAATGTAAGGGTCATTAAAAAAATAGCAACAGAATAAAATTTAATTTTTGATGCAGCTCATTAGTGAGTTGTGCTATTTTTAGAAGCGGCCTCATGTTGGCGCCCGCAGTAAAGCAATAACATAATAACATACTAACACGAGGTGGTATAGTGCAGTCTGAAAAACACAGTTGCTTAAGTACATGTGTTTTTCAGCCTCTAGGTTAAACTTATAGAAATAAACTCTCAACATTGTAAACAACTTTATCAGCGTGTAATGCATTTCTGTACGCGCTTCATGATCAGCCAGAAAACATAATGAAAAATGCCATATCATTTCCATAGTTCAGTGGAGACTAATTTAATTTTCAACCTCAACTTTAATAGCGTTTTATTTCTCTAAGGGAGAAATCTGTGTCCGATAATAACTGCTTGTTTCTGGTTTAAAAAGCTGCATTTTCACTATTTTCCTCATTTTACTCCAGTGCTTTTGTGCATTTGTAAACCTGCTGTAACATTCAATTAAAGGTGCACTGGGTAACACTTTTGGAAGAGTGTACGCCTGTTTGTCTCATTGGAAATGTCATTGACACCACTGTTGGAAAAGTAGTTGATGCCACTAGGTAAAGTTAAGTCAGATCTGTGGAGAGGTGACCCTGTTCACACTATTAGAATGCATGTTTTTCAAGGCAATTTTGAGCAGAAAAACAATACATGCAAGATGGAAAACCTTAATGCCTTACTGTGGAACATTTTAGACAAAGCAGTTGATGCTTTGTGGTGACATCACGTTGGAGCGGACAGCATGTGTGTCTCTGGAGGATTGTTCAGCAGTTACCATAATGAACATACTAGCAAACATGAGCTTTAGTATCATCTAAAAACTCAACAAAAAATTAAAAAAAAATTGAAAAACTGTTGGCTAATGCTAGCTAGCTTGTCTGTAATGATATTTTAGAGGGACTTTTTTTTTTTTAAACTATTTATTTACATGATATTTCACAATAACAAAACTAAATACATGCCTACTAATAATAACACAAATATAGAAAGGAAAAAAAATAAAATAAAAAAATAAATATATATATATATATATATATATATATACATACATACACACATATATGCACACCCACATATCTACACACATACATACATACATATACACAATGTGCACATATATAACAGGGGGCACACACATATATATATATATATATATATACACACATACATACATACATACATATACACCCATATTCATACCAGTTCATGGATTTACATGTAAATGCACATACACATATGTTTGGGGAAAAAAAAATAAAAAGTAAAATAAAATAAATAAATAAAAAATATCACCGAAACACACAAGGGGGACAATTTCATATCAGTAGGAGCCTTATATAACATAAAATATCAATAATCTGGTCCTCTTCACATTCATTCACAAAAATCACAGGAAATCTATTGCCCGTTTACTTTTAGTTCATACCTATATGTGTTATTGTCTGCCATTCTGGGCCTAGAAAGTCACTTAGAGGCAGCCAGTCCTTAACAAAAGAGTCTAACTTTCCTTCAAGGACATTGTAGAGTCTTTCATAGGGCAAAATTGATAAAAGTTTTTCACGCCAGAGAGTGAGGGAGGGAGGTTGTTCTTGGATCCATACCTGGAGTATAGAAAGACGTGCAGCATACATGATAATATTAAGCATTTTTGTTTCTCGAGTATAGTTGTTAATATCTAATATACAAGCCTTAGGGTCGGCAGGTAGTTTTAGTCCAAGATATTTTTCTGTTTCCTGAAGAACTGAAGACCAGAATGAAAAGATATTGGACATGACCACATTAAATGAAAGTAGGTTCCAGCTTCCTTTTTGCATTTTAGACAGAGTTCAGTACATATGTCATATTTACTCCGAGTTACAGGGGTCACATGCATTTTATTAATAATTTTATACTGTACTTCATGAGATTTATTTGATTTAGTAATTCGTTTAGCATGATTTAATACTTTGATCCACTGCCGATCATCCAGTTTGACACCAAAGTCATATTCCCAACTTTGTTTAATATTAATAACAACACCTGAATTCATATTAATATGGTCATATATATTTGTTATAATTTTGTCTTTTAATGCAACAGCTTTTATAAGAATATCATCTAACATACTATTTTTTATACCATTTTTGTAATATGTAATAGAATTGACATAACTTCTAATTTGCAAATATCGAAAGAAGTGGGCTTGTGGGAGATTAAATTCATTTTTTAATTGTTGAAATGACTTTATAGAATCATCTTTATAAAGATCTGATATTTTTGTGATACCTGCTTCCCTCCATTCTCTAAAGCCAGAATCAGTACAGGTGAGTTGAAAATCTGGATTGTTAGCAATAGGTGCTGAAAATGAATATTTGTCAATACTAAAGTGTTTACGAATAGCACTAAGAGATTTGCAGATATTTTTAAGAATGTAATTATTTTTAATATTAGCATATACTTTTTCAAAACATAGAAAGGGAAAATATTCTAGCTGTTCAGTATCTAAGCCAATTCCTTCTAAGTCAGGAAAGCAGAATAGGCCTTTTTTAACCCACTCTGTAACAAATTTTAATTGCGATGCCCAGTGATAGAATTGGAAATTTGGAATCCCAAGACCTCCTTTCTGGATGGGCAGCTGGAGTTTTTGAAGTTCCATTCTAGGTCGCTTGCTATTCCACAAAAATGTTCTTATAGCACTATGTATTTGTTTGAAGATTTTGAAGGTATATATGTAGGTAGCATTTGTATTATATACAGCAAGCGAGGAAGAACATTCATTTTTATAACTGCTACCCGATCCATCAAAGATAATGACAGATTCGTCCATCTAAGGAGGTCAGTTTTTGATCTTTGCAATTACGGGTAAAAGATTATTTTTAATTAACTTATTTAGATCTGTAGAAAAGTATATGCCAAGATATTTAAACCCATTTGTAGTTACCTTAAAGGATGAAAGCATGTGACACTGTCTGTTATATGTCCAATTGGAAGGGCTAATGATTTTTCATAATTAATTTTGTAGCCTGAGAATTGGCTAAATTCCTCAATAGTCCTAATAAGTGAGGTATAGACTCTGTAGGGTTATTCAGAAAAAAAAGAACATCATCAGCATAAAGTGATATCTTGTGAGAGCTGTTATTTGTTTCTATGCCCTTGATTTCTTTGTTCATTCTTATACATTCAGCCAATGGCTCAATGATCAAGTCAAACAGAAGAGGAGAAAGTGGACACCCTTGTTTTGTGCCTCTTTCCAGCAAAAATGTTTCAGACATTGTTCCGTTCATTAACAGACCAGCCTGTGGATTTGTATAAAGCAATTTAATCCAATTGATAAAGTTTTCTTTAAATGAAAATTCCTTAAGTGTTCTAAATAAATACATCCATTCAACACGATCGAAGGCTTTCTCTGCGTCCAGTGTGTAACGACCACAGCCTTTTCCTGTGTTTATATGCTACATACTGTAAAATACCAAGCAGCCGTCGCACATTGGAGCAGGATTGCCGTGTCGGGATAAAGCCAGTTTGATCGCAGGAAACTAATTTATGCATCACTTTGTTCAGGCGCATTGCTAAAATATTAGCTAGGATTTTTGAATCTGTGTTCTGAATTGATAATGGCCTGTATGATGCAGGATTTTCAGGATCTTTATTTTCTTTAGGTATTAATGTAATAATGGATTGCTGCATTGTCATTGGCAGTTTTTTTTTCGCATCATACGCATACTGAAACATTCTTGTTAACAAAGGAGCAAAAATGTCCACAAAGGTTTTATACACCTCTGCAGGAAAACCGTCTGGGCCACAAGCTTTTCCATTTTTTAAAGAGTTGATTGATTTTTTTAACATCTTCAATTGTGATTTCAGCATTGAGAAACTCATTATCCTGCATATTAACTTTCGGTAATTTTAATTTATGAAAAAACAAGTCCATATTTTTATCACTTTCATCTCTTACAGTTTCAGATTTATACAAATTAATAAAATATTTTCTAAACACCTGTGCGATTTCACTTGTTGTATAAACTAATTTGCCACTTACATCTCTTACTTTTGTTATTGTAGCGTTTTTTGTTTTTTATTATTGATCAGACTTGCTAAATACTTTGCAGATTTATTGCTATTATATTTGTTATATTTTTGCAAAAATAATTCTTTTTCAGTTTTTAGAATCTGTAGTGAATTCAGTGCTGTTTTAGCAACCAACACCTGTTCCCAGCTCTCAGCAGTAAGAGAGCGTTTATGTTCAGTTTTCTGCTTCTTGTAATTTTAACATAAGTCTGTTTTGCTCATAAATTATTTTCCTTTTTTTGGTAGCACAATAGGAGATCATTAAACCTCGCAAATAAGCTTTTGTAGTTCCCATAGATTTGCCGGATCGGTGTCACCATTATCATTAATTGAGAGAAAATGCACCAAGTTTTCTTGAGTTTTTTTGCAAAAAGTTAAATCAGATAGTATTGACCTATTGCACTGCCAAACATTTTTTAATCTTCTGGGAGCCACAAAAAATAACTTCAATTTTGATAGGTGCATGATCTGACAAATGTATACTTCCTATACTACTATGCTTAACTGCCTCCAACATTGTTTTGGAAATCAAGAAAAAATCTATTCTCGTGTACATTTTATGAGGATTTGAGAAGAAAGTGTAATCCTTCTCTCCAGGGTGCATGCATCTCCACACATCTATCAAGTCGACCTCATTGAGCATTTTGTTGTAAAGCTCGTTGTCTTGGAGTTTGTTTAACGCCAGTGAGGCTAGGCTTTTTATCTTGGGCATTGTTCATTACACAGTTCCAGTCTCCACCAATTATCATAGTGGGACAACGAAATTTAAATAAGACATCAGTCAAAGTAATAAAAAATGAGGGATCAAGGTCTGGAGCTGCATACACATTCATTATAGTCACTTTTTCTTGCCATACAAAGTACCATGAATTAAAACAAAACAGCCATTATTATCAGCTTCTATGTGAGTTACATTTAGAGGCAGTTTTTTATGTATCAATATTGCCACACCTCTACGTTTTAGTTAAAAGAAGAAAATAGACATATCCTACCCAATCTTTTTTAAGTTTTTTATGTTCTTTTTCAGTCAATGTGTCTCTTGCAACATAGCTACTGATATATTCTCCTTCCTCAAAAAAGTTATTATCCTAGTCCTCTTCACTGGATTGTTACACCCTTTAATATTAAAAGAACAAATATTCACCGGAAAGGCCATTGCATCACATGTTTATAATATTCATTTAGCTCCCTGGTTTCACTGCACATAACATACAATATATATTCAAGTCCCCTTTGGTGATTAAGTAAACAAACACAAAAAAAATTAGCCAAAAAAAAAAAAAAAAAATGTAACAAAAAAGGTGGGCCTAAATAGCAATCTACACAAGACTGTTATTAGCCACATTTGATCCAACTTATCTTGTCTGCCTCAGTCAAAACACCAAGTGACTTTACCACAGATGATTCGTTTAATCAGCATCATCACTAGATTGAACCATATAACTCACTTTTGAGCCGCATATTAAGTAACATTGCCACAGTCCCATAGACTTTTCAGTGATGTGTTCAGTGAGTTAGAGGGACTTTAACAGCACAGATCATCTCACCTGTTGTAGTTTCAACAAAGTCAGTTCTTTATGGTCACATTTTGTTAAAACAAAGCTTAAATTAAAGTCTAACTTCAGTATCAGAACTTCAGTCAGAGCAGTCCCTCTGGTTAGCTTCACCCCCCAAGGAATATTCATGATGGCAGGTGCAAAGTATCATTGCCATATCCACTGACACAAGCGGGCGGTGGACCCAGCAACAGAAAAATTCCGTAGTGCACCTTTAAGAAAAAAGCCAGAGTTGAACAATGTGGAGTTTGAATTGAACTTTGCGATAACTTACATATCATACACCCGCCCACGCAGGAGACTGACTATACGTTATGTCTAATGTGTCAAAAGTCCTAGAGGAGATGAAGAGAGCAGAGGGAATGAGGAGGAACCAAAAACCAAGTCATGCTACTGTTTGATCACAGTCTTCAAATGGAATTACATTCGCTAATGAGACCTACAGGAAGTTAACTAACAACAAGCAGCGCTGGTTCTGGCAAAGTGAAGACATCGGATAGCAGCTATTACAATGTTCTGATTTGATTTGTATGCAGGTTATCTATATTCTCAAACCTGTACATTTTTCTTTAAGCAAAACAGCCACAGTCTTAGTTCAGGCGCCAGTTCTTAGACTTATACACTCATGAGATCTTTTATTAAAAGTTCCCATATCAAAGTTCAACAAGCCAGTGAAATATTCAGGCAGTCTATCAAGAAGACCTTTATAAATATATTTCAATAAGGAAGGACTCAGACAGACACGAAAGAAAAGTATTAGTAGGCTTTATTGAATGAGTTATTTTTAGAGCTCAGACCCCGGCAGAAGACCCTGGAGGTGGTCGAGGTGACCCTGACGGAGCGAAGGGACAACGAGACGATGCGGAGCCGAGGGGGTTGGATGAAGAGGAAGTACAGAGAGCAGCGGGGAGGAGTAATAGGAGGAGGTGATGAAGGCTGAGGAGCAGGTAAACACTGGAGAAGCAGTGAGGTAGACGGGAGCGGAGTTAGGTCGTCCAAGCTTAATTTATGCTAGCTCCATTTTATACTGTGTTGTTGTCTTCTGACAGATAGCGATAGAGGTTCATATCTTAAAATGGTCAAGAACCTGTCGTAACGTCCAGAGGGACCAAAGATACAGAAATGTGAAAGGTAGTTGTTGGAGCAAGTGGTGGAGGTCTGGATCAGCGATGGGCGTTCGTGCACAGGACGAGGTGAGCTGGGTCGGACATGGAGGTGTTCGTGCCGGTTGTGGTGAGCTACAGACACACTGACGAATAAACTGGAGCATGACATGAAGGACGACTTGTGAAAAAACCAGAAGGTGACAATACGATAGGCCTTTGAGTGTCGGGTCCTCGGTCCTTTCATCCTCACAGGTGCAGCTTGATTGCTTGTGTGTGAAGGTGGTGCCAGAGTCTGGAGGACTCTGGCACAAAGAGAATGGAGGGGGAAGACGGCACAGAACAAACAAAAAGTCCTGACAGAACCATAAAATGGCTTAAATTGCATAGCTGTTATATTCAAATTGTCTGCGTGAACCTGTAAATAATGATGATAAAACCCGGGACCTTCTTGATGTGAGGTACTGACACATTTACACAAAAAAGGTGGGTGAAGTGTCTTGCACAAGGGCACAACAACAGTTCGCATAGTCACAAAAGGGACTCAAACCCCCGACCTTCAAGTACGAGCAATATTTGTATGCACATGCACCTCTCTCTTGGCCTTACACAGAATTGCTCGTCTTCTATGTTTTATAACGACAACTCAGCACTATAAAAATGTCATTCGGGACGTTAAAATGTTTACCGCCCCTTTCAATCCCAGTCTAGTAAAGATTATTGCACATTTCCAGGATTTCCAGTTATTCCAAAGCACTTATGTTTGTTTTTACGGTAGTGTGGCGAGCAGAGCGTCGTGCTGCAAAACATTTTCATATTTGTTCGGGCTCATAAAATCCACCGTTGATGTTGTGCTTTATGGAAACAAATACCAAATACTGATCGTTGTGTCAGTACTGCAGACACAACCGGGACAAACGGCCCAGATGACTTATAATTAAAATGCACGTGGCAGGTTTTCATGTTTTTACTAATTACGACTTGGTTTGGTGGGATAGTAGCGATGGTAAGTATTTGTAATAGTTTTATGTCAGTTAAGTGGCAAAGGGAGGGGAAAACAAACTAAAGGGAAAAGTACAAAAATACAGGAAGTAGGGCTGAGTTGTAAAACATCATCACTCTGCTTATGTCATCAAAGCAGAAAACTCAATCCAAACTGTAAGGAAGGCAATTTAAACATTGATTTAACAACATAAAGGTGTCAGGGTCGATTCAAAACTATTCTGCGAATTCTGCAAAGTTTTGGCCCTTGGTAACATTATGTTTGCAATGTAACAGTTATGGAATTACCTCTACATATGTCATACAGCACTAGATAGTCAGGTTCAGAGTATCGACTGTATAAAGAAGTGGACTAAGTGAGTGTGACGGCTCCCACAGCGTTCAAGTCCAGTCAAATTAAGTTCATCGAGGCGAGAGCAGTTATGACGGCGAATTTAGAGCCGAGTTCCATGTTTGGAATTCCGAGCGCAAGTATCGTAGCAACCGAAGAGCCACTCAGGAGTGAATCTGTTGAAAGTAACGCCTCTTCCCGCCCCCATCACTGGTTGTGGAAAGCGCTTAGCAACACTGTCAATCAAACCTGTTGCTAACGCTAGCAGAAGCAACCTCAAGGAAAGAAGCCAGCTGATTTGTCCGTTATTAAATGTTCATTTCTTGAGTTACAGACACAATTGTGAAATAAAAACACCAGGATCATGTAGAGCGGGTCAATACGAACGTTTTAAGACCAAAATGACGAGTCTGACAGCAGCAGTTACAGAGAGAGAGGCGACAGTTTTCTAACGTAAAGTGAATTGCAGCGAGTCGGAATTGCACCTCACTTCCTTTTTAAAACGCAGTGGCTAGCAGGTTAGCTATGTCCATTTATATACAGTCTATCGTTCAGGGGGATGGAAGTTATGGTTGCCACAGTAACACGTCAGCACCTATTGGGATGAACAGGCCTAAAATGTGTTTTTTGACTGTTTTAGGTTTTATTTTATGGTGCAAGTTGAGGGTTCACACTTAACATGTTAATTTACCGGTAAATCCTTTTGGATGCCCTCACTTTCCACCATGTTTGAGTCGCTGTTTTGAAAAGTTTAAATCTAGTTCGCTCCTGTAGTGATTCATAAAACCGAATATGGAATTCTTTTTGTGTTGTTGCAGTTTCATTTTGCACTCTTTGTGGTCGTCATTTGAACATTTTAGTTGAGATAAAATTTCTTATGAAAATGGGACAAAAAGCTTCGGGGGAGCTATGGGAGTGTATTGGTTATTCTAAGGGAGGCTAATGTCCCCTCTAGCACCCCCCTGGCGCTGCCCCTGCTAGTGACCAGCATTGGACAGTAATTTTGAAGGTGCATTATGGGAAATTTTGCGCACTATTTTCTCACCACTAAAAAAGGCGTGACCCCTAAACAGTGACCTAACTAGGGAATAGAGTGGACATTCGGGCATATTCCTTGTCATGTCTGCAGCCTCTATCCAACAGGAAGTACACACAAAAAATAAATAAATGAATAAAAATAAAAGAGTTTATGATCCTCTCCACATAGTAAGAAGGAAATGTTTTAATTTCTTTATCAAAATACAAGACAAGTGCTAGTACTACATTTATAGAAGAACTTTTTATCATGAAACAAGATGGAATATGTTTTATTAGAAGGACCAGTTTTTTCAATTCAGCTTTTTTTTCGCACAACGACACTGTTCCGAGTTGTTAGGAATTTCAAGGCAATTTCGAGAGAATTGCGACGTCTTTGGCAAAGATGATCTAAAACTGTTTTGTTTGTTGAATTGGTGGGGAGCCTGGCTTAGCAATATCAAAAATGGGAAAAATTTTGGCTATTGTGAGTTTCAACAAAAAGTCATCATAAAAAAGCACAAGATCAAACCAAATTACAAGTTGGTAGAATAAAGAAACACCACGCAGGAACTCATTTTCAGTGTTAAATTTGCATGTAAATTATATTGTAAAAGTGGTGAGATGCCCAGGTTTGATTAATATAACAAAAGGTACACTGGCATGGAGCAAATAAGTCACTTAACATGCATCTTTCAGCATTGTTATCAGCAGAGGGTGACAGGCAACGCATCCAAGTGAAAGTTCCCCCAAAATAGACTTACATTTGCTGTTAATAATGCATTGGATTTATAAAGCAGGTTTTTACACTGCAATATTCATTCACTTCACACTCGGTGGTAATAAGCCATTATAGTCACAGCTGCCCTTGGACAGACTGACAAAAGCGAGTCTGCCAAACTGCGCCCTAACCATGTCACATTCATATTAGACAAGGTGGGTGAAGTGTCTTGCCAAAGGACACAATGACAGTATGTACTAGAGCCATTGCTGCCCCACTGTGGCTCATGGTATTCCCAGTTGTCTCTCATCCAAGTACTAACCACACCCAACCTTGCTTAGATTCCAAGATCAGGCATTGACAATGTAGCACTGCCATCTTTACTCATGGAAACGTGTCTACAGTTATTCCCGGTTGAAATAAGAATTGCTTTATATATTTGAGTAAGTAACTTTATCACTCTGCATATTAACCTGCTTGCTTCCACGGAAATGTTGTTTTAGACTGTATATATAAATGGACGTAGCTATCCTTTTAGCCGCCACGTTGCAAAATAGGAAGTGATCATGGGTGCGCATCCAACTCCATTGACTCTGGCTCCAATTCACTTTCTATTGAAAAACTGTTGCCCCTCTCTCTGTAACTGCTGCTTTCAGGCTCATCATTTTTGTCTTAAAATGTTCATATTGACCCTCTCTACATTTCACTATCATCACTCAAACCTTTTTTCCCCGAGGTTGCTCCCACTAGCGTGACATCGTCGCTAACCCCCCGCTCCCTGCTAAACCAGCGCTGCAGGCGGGAAGGGGCGTTACCTTAAACAGCGTCTCTCCAGATTGGCTCTTTCGTTGCTATGGAACATGGCTCCAAATTCGCCCTTATAACCTCTAGCCTCGATGAGCTTCATTTGACTGGAGCCGAGCGCTGTGGGTGACGTCACACTCCCTTAGTCAACGTCTTTATAGAGTCTATTTCCATGGAATTCTGCAGGTGATATGCCACCTCCATTATTCCCCATGTCTTTCTTACCTGGTACTTATCTTTTGTTGCTAGCCAGTAATAGCTTTTTATTCATTTTCCCTTTTCACTCTGCCATTTCAGTAACCTTCAGCAATCCTCCTCCATCTCATCTTCACCACAGCAGCAGAGCCTCCAACCCCCTCAGCCTCTCCTGTGTTTGAACTGTCCTCTACAATCTAAAATAACTCTTGTAACCTCTATAAAACGGCACTTACAACCAACTAATTGTTATTTACGTCTATATCTGCGCATGCATTAAAGTAATCAACAATTTCGCTCTTAAATGAAACACTACAGCCTTGTCGACTTGATCCCTCTTACAAAACATGCCATTGAAAACATCTGTGCATACATTCACAGCTGCGTGTTCGCGTCAACCTCTCGAACGGCTGCATATTACATACAACAGCACCGCGGCTCATTAGAATAAGCTATGGCTGCGTCTGTGGAAAGAATGGAATGTCAAGTACACCTCAAGCTAATTACATTGACCCTGGATTTGTCATGTTGTTGTCGTTTTTCTGCTAGCACTATTTATCCCCCCTTTGACTTATAGAGAAAACACACATACTTGACTCTCTTTCAACTCTTTTGAACACTGAAAATAGAAGCTGTTGAACTGATAACAATTGAGAGTAATTGATGCATCCTGTATCATTAAAGGGCCCATGTTACATTCTTTTCTGATCTATGATATGGGTGACGTCATACTCCCTTTGTCTACTCCTTTATGGGTGGAAGAGCATTTTGAGCATTGGAGACAGACTAATAATAAAGGGTTACCGAGACATGCTCCAGGTGTGGTTTTGATGAGGTTACATTTGAGCGGTGTAAACCACAATATTGATCGAAAATGTATTCCAAAAAACGGGTATATAGCCTTCCTGTTAAAAACTGCTGAACTGCTAAGCCTCCTCACTGTTAGTGTTTTTATTGATGAAAATGGCTATGTCGCATGTCCCAAAAAAAAAAAAAAAAAAAAATGGAGGAGGCCCCGGGGAAGACCCAGGACACGCTGGCGGGACTATGTCTCTCGGGTGGCCTGGGAACACCTTAGGGTCCCACCGGAGGAGTTGGAGGACGTGTCTGGGGTGAGGGAAGTCTGGGAGTTCCTGATTAGACTGCTGTCCTGGATAAGCAGAAGAACATGGATGGATGGATGGATGGAATGTGTCATTTTAACCCAACATGTTGCCCAAAAGTCTCATTTTTAATACAACTTTGAGGAAACTAGGATGACTGAACATTGTTTTAACATGTGTGAAAGCTCATGAACATCAATTTTACATATAGCCATCACTAATTAATCCAAACTAATGATTTCAGTGATGTTTAACTAGTCCTGCATATTTCAGCCATCTTGTTCTTCATTGTTCAAAATGTTCAGTTCCATCTCGTGACATCGTTAGGTGGCATTAAGTGCTCTTCTTGGTTTTTGAAGTCCATGCACCTTTATTAAACGTATTCTCATAATCATTTAGTCCTGATTCAGTTGCAGACACTTGAAATATTGGCCACTTGAAGTATAACAGTGTCTTATTATCCCACACCAAAATTTGCATATCACTATGGCTTTAAACTAATTAGCTTGCCCTTATTCAGTAATAGGAGAAAAAACAAACAGATGTGATCCTTAAAGATGGGGTACTATGCAAAATGTATTTATTCATGAATTATTTTTGCTTTCTGTGTTTGCTCCCTCATCAGAACCACGCCTGAACAGGTTTAAGATGTCATCCCTGCATGTTTGAGTAATTTAGCGATCTCTCCTAGTCTCTATTCGACCCTTTCTTACGGTTAGCTGTAGATTTTGTGCAAGGCTCCGCCCACAAGCTACATCACCCGCGCTCCCACACGACAGTTCTCCATAAATATACAAAAACGTGATTCAAAACTGTACACAGCAACTTGACAAACCTGATGCGATGTGTAGATGTTTGATTGGACGCCGAGTGTGTCGTGATGGCGCTCTGAAGGGGGAGTGACTCAGTGTGGGGAGCAAAGAGAGAGGGGAATCAAAATCAGCGATAACGTGGTGATCTAAATATGTTGTTAATACCCCATAGAAGTGAAATCCCCCCTTTTAACTCGGTCTCCTGGCATCGCCTGCTTGTATCCATGGACATATAGAAAATAAGTTTAATGCCATGCTGAGGAACATTCCAGGCAAAGCAAAAACATTAAACAAGCGATAGACCTTCCACCACCATAGTGCATCTCGAATATAGAATAAATGATGCCAGGTAAAATACAGAGGCTCATTCAAACTCACTTTACACTTTCTTTGCAGCCTACCTGTATAATCACACAGACATTTTTCTCACAGGTTTTAATAAGATGCCCTCGGATGCAGGCTGGACCCTCACTCAGCCGGAGATGGGAGGGCATATTAAAACGATCATTATTTGAAATTCAGGGCGATTTGAAAGCACCACCACAAAAAAAAAAACCCATTTATCCCCAACCCGCCCGCCTGGTGACAGAAGGCAGAGGGAGAGAGCACAACCTTCATAATCGACCATAATTTGGCCAAAATGAACTGACAGAGAAATTAAATTGGAGCAGATTCAAAGCATGGGTGTGTGCAGTGCATTATGGGTACTTTGGTGTTTAATGATGGTTTAATAGAAAGTGGGGAGACCAGAATGTAGATGTGAGAGAGAAAATGACCTAGAATGTAAACAGTAAAAAAATATTATCAGAATTTTACTGAAGATATGTGTATCTTACGGGAAAGTTTACTGTCCAATTACAATGCATCATTAAAGATCCTATATTACACAAAACTGACACTCGTGAGCTTTAAGTCATGTTACAATGTTGTTTCCTCATCAAAAACATACTTGGAGTTGAGTTTTGTTTTATTCATACATATTTGATTAACCCTGCATCATTAATCTGTCTACATCTCCACTTTGTGATGTCATGATGTAGTAGTTTTCAAGTTAACAGCTCCCTACTAGAAAATGGAAATTTCAGGGCTGAAGTTATTTGAATGATTCCAGGGAATGTGCGTGGAGTTTAAAAACACAGTGGAGCACATCCTGTTTTACCACATGACATCACAAGTAGGAGACAAGAACTCAGCCTAAATATGCAGGATTTGTGCGTTAAACATGTGGGAATGAAACAAAACACAACTCCAAGTATGTTTGTGATGAGAAAACAACATTATAATAAAATAGACCCTTTAGTCCTCCAGCCACTGCCCAAATGTGGTTGTGGGCGGAGTTTAGTCCCGCTTTAAAATGACAGTCGAAACAAGCTGTTAATATTATACACTCTATTTCTTTTTTACAAATAGCTGCTTTATAACACACTGCTTGGTGCGACGGGTTTTCACTGAATAAAAGTGACATAGACATATTTTATGAATGTCTCTATTTACTCAGCAGTGATTTCCCGCAGCCTGTGTGTCACCTTCACTGCACTAATGGAGTGAACATACAGTTTTATTCATGCTGACGTTCACATTTGGTAATCTAAACCTTTGGACCAGTTCAATTGCATTTTTAGTGTTGCCCCGTACAGAACCGAAGCAGACTTTTGCTCACGTTTCGGTTGAATTTGGATTGTTCTTGCTTCAGTTCTGGTAACATATGACATTGTTTGAGGCCGATGCAGCTAAACATATTCCAGTAGTTGACCATCATCAGTGTCCTTTAGATCAGTGGTCCCCAACCTTTTTCTCACCGCGGACCGGTCAACGTTTGACAATTTTACTGCAGCCCGGGGGGAAGAGGGGGGCTCTGACTCGTGACTGGTCGCTATTGTAACGTTTATGTTAAACCTTTCCTGCTCCCCTGACCATGGTCGGGAAACACAGGGGAGAGCTGTCTTCTCCAGGGCCGAAGGGTCGCTCCTCCTCCGGGGTAATTACACATCAGTTCCGCCGTCTTTTTCCAGGTACCACTCCAGACTCGCACACGTCGCTTCTTCGCTCAACCACACGCCACATGCACCCGCACGTCACCTCTCACTCACACTCACACTCAAACATTTCAGAATATGGAGTCAATGTCAAGAAACCTTAATATTTCACATAGAGCTGTTTTTCCTTTAGCTTCTGCTGTTTGTGCTAAGACTCACAAGGTCTCTCCTCCTCTCCCCTTTGCCCTAACGCGCTCTGACTGTTGCAGCGGACACACATCTAGCACAGATATGATAAACTCGTCGTTATATCAAATGGGATTTATGTGGCGATTTCCTATCAGGATTTTCATTATATATCTACGGACGAGCTTATTAGCGTGTCATGAGGAGCGGGCAAAAGTCACTTCGGAGAAAATGCGGCCGCTGATAAATTATTTACTGTTTTTGGTCGGCGGCCCGGTAGCAAATGCGTCACGGACCGGTACCGGTCCCCGGCCCGGTGGTTGGGGACCACTGCTTTAGATAACAGCTTAATGCCTTTATTATTTTTTTTCATTTAACCTGCCTTATAGATTGGTAGGTTGGTTAACTCTGGTGTAGATTATTTTGGACCAGACGTACAGAGCAGAGTTAAAATGTCTAATACCACTCACTCCTTGTATAATGCCCCAGTCTCACTCATCTCTGATAATGTCTCTGTATATGAGACACTTACATGGAGAGATGCAGTAGGAGTGGGACTGACAAATGACCAGCTACATTCTGTCATTAGCCTGAGATAATCTGCCGACTTCCTGGAATCTGGATGAATAAAATATAACAGTATTGGAGAAATGTTTGCATTACTTTACAACCCTATACATTGTTAATAGTCTCATGAATTATTCAGGCTTATAAAACTACTTTTGAACATGTAGCACTGGTCGTCTGTAGATTAAAGATGCTCTACCTGATTTTTACTGTCTTAAAACGTAAAAAAAAAAACCCAAAAAACATAACATTAATTTTAAACTGTCCAAAGTTATTCCTTCCTTATGCATTGTGAACATCCTAATTATTCACCATGATGAGTTTATAAGCACTTTTTGCAACTTTCAGAGACCAGAACGGAATTTTGCTGTCACGGTAATGTAATGGCCGGGAGCACCCTTAGAGACAGGGTGAGGAGCTCAGTCACACGGGAGCTCGGAGTAGAGTCGCTGCTCCTCCACGTCGAGAGGAGCCAGCTGAGGTGGCTCGGGCATCTGTTCAGGATGCCGCCTGGACGCCTCCCTGGGGAGGTGTTCCGGGCATGTCCCACCAGGAGGAGACCCCGGGGAAGACCCAGGACACGCTGGAGGGACTATGTCTCTGGGCTGGCCTGGGAGCACCTTGGGGTCCCACCGGAGGAGCTGGAGGTCGTGTCTGGGGTGAGGGAAGTCTGGGAGTCCCAGCTTAGACTGCTGCACCCACGACCCGGCCCATGATAAGCGGAAGAAAATGGATGGATGGATGGATGGACGGTAATGTAGCGACAAATACCATGGTAACTGTGCACTTCCTGGTATGATTTTATAATTAGAAGCAGACAGTGCACATCAGACTTATTTTCACCTCAAGAACGGCTTATGCAATATGTCTCAACTGGGGCAAGACAGTTTACTCAAATAATATATGTAAAAAAAAACTTAAAAAAAACATATAGGTACAGGCCCTTTAATAAAACCATGGAAGAGTTTACTTGGACTTGTTGTAAAGTTACGTATACTTTTCTTCCTTGTACTTGTTGTGGAGTTACACCCATCACCAGCCTCCATCACATCAGAGCCCGAGGAGGAGGCTCTGACCGGGGAGAGGCTGCGGTTGATCTCTCCTCTTCTCTGCTCCGCTGCCTCTTAGTTTGACCATAAAACACGGGCTCACAAAGACGATCCTTAGCCCAGAATAAATCACCGCTCCCCCCTTCCCCGAAGCCAACCCTGGGCCTTACCTCTGGGTGAACCTCCAGGCTAAAAGCTATTTGTCAGGATCTCATCTGCATTCCAGGCATAAGAAGAGGAGGAGAGGAACAGGAGGCAGACGGCTTCATCCGAGCGTTCAGCGGGAATGTGCGGACTGTTGTTTTGAGCGAAAACAATGTTAGGGGATGTGCGTATGACAGGCTACAGACGACCCATTTCACTTTGAAGAAGACACGTTTTTCGGAAGGTATTTACAACTTAAACATACGTCATGAACTTAAAAATAAAAACTGAGAACTAATGTCCTCTTTATAGTGAAACTTCAACATGCAGCAGATTTTGTTGTTGCTGTTTTGTTGTTGAAACTTGTTTGCAGCATTTTTTTAATCGTAGATGTTTGACCCACAGTCCAAACTATGGCCCGTGGGCAAAATGCGGCCCGCAGACCTATTTTTATTGGCCCTCTGGCCTACAGGTGAACTGGCCCAATTCATCATTATCAGTACTTTTTACATCAAATTTGAGTAATCCTACCAATATAACCTAAATAGCATAATATTTCATTGTCATACAGACCTAATATGAATATTTCAAGGCTTATTTAAAAAAAAAAAACTGTTGAATGCAGCCACCTGAACTATATTGACCACTGCTTTGTGGCTCTCTGTGTCAAATATTTTTCGAAACATGGCCCTCGGTGAAAAGAGTTTGGGCACGTGCTTGGTCTAAATTATTTGAATAATCGCAAGTAAAGACAGAGAAGTGGATAGGTGGTGAAAACAAACATTTTCTGTGTGTCTAATGCTGGACAATACAGAATTACTGAAACACGCATTCATCAATCAAAATGCATCCCCATTATTGATACTTTGCAGTGACCTCATGCTGGGGCCGTTCTACATGTGTTTCTATGGTGGAATGTTCAGCAGTTATCGTGATACAATGCACACATTGTCAAACACTGTCCAAAATGATTGGAAATCCTCAGAAAACTCAAGAAAAAATACAAAATTTATTTAAATAGCGCATTTTCAGGAGTCTGTGATCAATACAAGTGTTAATTGCCATGTTTAGGTGAGAGTGACTGTCTAAAAAATTGTTAACTGACTTGAGTAACGGAGCTTCAGACAGAGCAGTGTCTACAGTTAGCATCATCCTCCCGTCTGTAAGTCAACTGCATAATATGCCTCGTTTAACTAGTGGACACAAAGATTCAAAACTACAAACCTCTGAATGATTACTCAAAATACACAGGCCTTAAAAGGAGCTATCTTCTCTGATAACTGAAAGCTTAAAGGTGCACTATGTCACTTTTCCATCACTTTGTCTCCATGGAGATGGTAATGCTTTGCCTGGACTCCACAGTGTAGGACTAGAGTTTAGATAATTCGTTCTATAGTGTACAAGATTCTGCTGCTTCGTCTCAAAACAATATAAGATCTGTGCCAAAGGGAAACCCGCAATATAAATCAGAGTAGCTCCAATAGAAGGAGGACAGAGCCAAAAACTGCAGTGCATTTTGGGATTTCATTTTACTCTGAACAAAATTGATTCAAAAACATCCAAGAAACGCCCGGGTTTGTAAGAATGAATGAATCAATTGCGAACGAACGTACAGGGAAACAAAAACATTTCTATTACATAACAACAGAACTGCACAGAAGAGATAGGCTCACGGAGCGGATCACACCTGCCACGAACAAGTCCTCCAACAGCTGCGAGGAAAACTCCGAAGAGAGGCAGAGAGAGAGACTGGGGAAGAGAGGAGGAGAGAGAGAGAGAGAGAGAGAGGGAAAGAGGGACAGGCAGAGAGTGAGAGGGATAGAGAGAGAGAGAAGGAGAGACAAACTGCACAGAGGAGATAGGCTCACGGAGTGTGCAACTGTCATGAACAAATCCTCCAACAGCTGTCGAGAAAACTGAAAAGAGACAAAAGAGAGTGAGGGATGGAGAGAGACAGAAAGAGAGTGAAGAGAAGAGAGAAAAGAGGAGGAGGAGAGAGAGAGTGAGGGATAGAGAGAGACAGAGAGAGAATGAGGAGAAGAGAGTGAGAGATAAAGAGAGACAAAAGAGAGTGAGGGATAGAGAGAGACTGGGAAGAGAGAAGAGGAGAAAGAGAGAGCGAGAGAAAGAGGGACAGAGTGAGTGAGGGGTAGAGAGAGTGAAAGTGAGAGAGAGAGAAGGGGAGACAAACTGCATAGAGGAGATAGGCCCACGGAGTGTGTAACAACTGTCATGAACAGGTCCTCCAACAGCTGTCGAGAAAACTCCAAAGAGAGGCACAGAGAGAGACTAGGGAAGAGAGGAGGAGAGAGAGAAAGAGGGACAGGCAGAGTGAGAGAGGGATAGAAAGAGAGAGGGAGAGTGAGAGGCCCACGGAGTGTGTAACAACTGTCATGAACAAGTCCTCCAACAGCTGTCAAGAAAACTGAAAAGAGACAAAAGAGAGTGAGGGACAGAGAGAGACAGAGAGAGTGAGGGATAGAGAGAGACAGAGAGAGTGAGGGATAGAGAGAGACAGAGAGAGAGAGTGAGGGATAGAAGAGACAGAGAGAGAGTGAGGGATAGAGAGAGACAGAGAGAGAGTGAGGGATAGAAAGAGACAGAGAGAGTGAGGGATAGAGAGAGACAGAGAGAGAGTGAGGGATAGAGAGAGACAGAGAGAGTGAGGGAGAGAGAGAGACAGAGAGAGTGAGGGATAGAGAGAGACAGAGAGAGTGAGGGGTAGAGAGAGAGAGAGAGTGAGGGATAGAGAGAGACAGAAAGAGAGAGAGTGAGGGATAGAAAGAGACAGAGAGAGTGAGGGATAGAGAGAGACAGGGAGAGAGTGAGGGATAGAGAGAGACAGAGAGAAAGTAAGGGGAAGAGAGAGAGAGTGAGTGAGGGATAGAGAGAGACAGAAAGAGAGAGTGAGGGATAGAGAGAGGCAGAGAAAGAGTGAAGGATAGAGAGAGACAAAGAGAGAGTGAAAGGAGGAGAGTGAGAAAGAGAGACAGAAAGAGAGAGAGAAAGACAGGAGTAGAGAGAGAGAAAAAGAAGGAAAATGGGAGAGAGAGGAGAGAGAGAGAGAGGGGAGATAAGAGGCAGAGGAGAGGGAGAGAGAAAGAGTGACAGAAACAGAGAGGGGTTGGGGAGAAGAAATTGAAAAAGAGAGAGAGGCAGAATGAGAGCGGGATTGAGAGAGAGTGGGGAGAAGAGAGGAGAATGACGAGGAGAGAGTGGGGGATGAAGTGAGAGAAGGAGAGAGAGAGAGAAAAGAGAGAGAGTGAAGAAGAAAGAGAGAAGGATGAGGAAGAAGGAGAGAGAGAGAGAAAGAGAGAAAAAGAAAAGATGGAGAGAAAGTCTTCATCATTAGCAGGAATTAAGCACATCTCAGAGTTGTTATGGGAGGATGAAAGGAAATGTTGTGTAGAAAAGTTAAAATTATGAACTAAACGTTTTGGACTAAATCAATTAAGTGTAAAATACAACTGGAATTATGGTGAAACTAAGGAGAGAGGGAGAGAGAAACAGACAGAGAGAGAGAGAACGAGGGAGGGAGAATGAGAGAGAGTGAGAGTGAGCGAGAAAAAGACAGAAATCCATGTGGAGGAAGCTGCAAAGAGACGAGAACATGGGACGTGTTGGAACAAAGCTACATTGTACTGTGAGGTAAACTAGAATACTAACGAGCAAATCCTGATAAAAGGCTTTACGATCAGATGCAGACAGAGTTATTTTGACCTCAAAACCGGTTTATAGAATATATCTGTACTGGGGCGAGACGCATTTTGCTCAAATTCATGGACAGAAATTCAGATACAGGCCTGTTAAATGTTACTGGAGACAAGCACATGGACCCTGCACCTTTAAAATCATTCGAGACATTTGATTTTGTCCATTTACCTCCATTAAAATCCCAGGTATTTCTTTAGTGAACTCCAGCCCTAAAAAAATATGTACCTGTCGATTCCTAAAATAGAAAAAGTACCTTTAAAAATCCACGGGTGAGACGTGTTCGTGGTGAGTTTGTGAGTGATTAGTGTGAAAGCCGGTGGAGCGGGCAGCGAGGCGTATGCCGCCGTGGGCGCGTCTGTGTTCATCATTCAGAGGCTCCGATAACGCCACTTTTTCCACTTCCGCTCTCTTTTCAAACTCTCACACTCTCCCTTTCAACCGGCAGCAAACCTTCAGAACATAATCAACCGCCGACAAATCCACCATGAGCATTTGCGTCGCATTCCTGAATAGACACCACAGACTGTACATATATATAAATGGACATAGCTAATCTGGCTTCAATTCACTTTCTATTGAAAAACTGTGGCCCGTCTCTCTGTAACTGCTGCTGTCAAACTCGTCATTTTGTTCGTATCAGCCCGCTCTATATGATCCCTCTGTTTTTATACGACTATTTTGTCCATAAATCGAGATGTCAACGTTGATAACACACAAACCAGGCGTCTTCTTTCCCCGAGGTCACTCCCACCAGCATTAGCAACAGGTTTGATTGACAGCGTTGCTAATAAAAAGAAGGAGAGGAGGGGAGAGGGAGACGGAGAGTGACGGAAAGAGAGGAATACAGAGAGAGAGAGAGAGAGTTGGGGGAGAGAGTTGGGGGAAGAGAAAGAGACAGAGAGAGTAAGGAATAGAGATAGACTGAGAGAGGAGAAAGAGAAAGAAAGAGAGGAGGAGAGACAGAGAGAGTGAGGGATAGAGAGAGACAGAGAGAGAGCCGGAGGAAGAGAGAGAGAGAGGAGACAGAAAGAGAGAGGGAGAAAGCGAAGAGTTGAGAGAGGCAGAGAGAGTGAGGGATAGAGAGAGACAGAGAGGAGGAGAAACAGAAAGAAAGAAGGAGGAAGAGAGGAGGACAGAGAGACAAAGAGAGTGATGGATAGAGAGAGAGACAGAGAGAGGAGAGAGGAGACAGAAAGAGAGAGAGAGAAAGCGAAGAGGAGAGAGAGATGGAGAGAGAGGGATGGAGAAAGACTGAAAGAGATCCAGAGAAAGAGAGAGAGAGAGAGAGGAAGAGAGAAAGAAAGAAAGAGAGGAGGAGAGAGGCAGAGAGAGTGAGGGATAGAAAGAGAGTTGGGGAAGAGAAAAAGATGGAGTGAGGAATAGAGAGAGACTGAAATAGAGCTGGTGGTGGAGAGAGAGAGAGAGAGAGAGGGAGAGGAGGAGAGAGAGACAGAGAGAGACAGAGAGAGTGAGGGATAGAGAGAGACAGAGAGAGTGGGAGGAAGAGAGAGAGGAGGAGAGAGAAAGAGAGGAGGAGAGAGAAACAGAGAGAGAGATTTAGGGGAAGAGAGAAAGAGACAGAGAGAGTGAGGAATAGAGAGAGACTGAAAGAGAGCCGGAGGAAGAGAGAGAGAGGAGGAAAAACAAAGAGAGAGGGAGGAAGAGAGAGAGAAGAGGAGAGAAAGATCTGTCAGTGTTAAATCAAGTTATGAACATTAACAGACAAATCAGGTGACTTTTTTCCCCGAGGCCACTTCTGCTAGTGTTAGCAACTGGTTTGATTGACAGCGTTGCTAAGCATCTGCTAAATCAGCTGTGTGGACGGGAAGAGGTGTTACCTTCAACAGCCTTGCTCCGGATTGGCTCTTTGGTTGCTAGGATACTCGCGGTTAGAATTCCAAATATGGAACTGGGCTCTAAATTCGGCCGTGTCACTGCTCTAGCCTCGATGTGTGATGTAGATTGTGCACTTTCTTTTAACAAATATATTAAAGGTTCACTATGCAACTTTTTTGTAGGGGGTGCGCAAACATGCTTGTCTCGATGAAAATCTTATTGCTTTGCCATATTATGGTATTAGACTTATCTATGTCCACAGAGACAAGCAGGTAACACTGTGAGTCCATGTTACAGGTCGGATCTATGGAGAGAGAAGTTCACACACAGTAAGAATGCATGTTTTCGCAATGCATTTTTCAAATACATGGGTAATAAGTGCTAGCATGACATGTTTCATTCCAAACTGTGGAACATTTCAGGCAATGCAATAACATCTCCATGGACATAAGTGTTACGACTCAGCTCGTGTGGGGACAGGGTAGTAACAAAAGAAAACGAAGATGGAAAATGGTAAATTAAGGAGTGATTTAATTAACAGGGATGTTAAGGGTAAACTAAACAAAAGGGGACTAAAATACTGAAACAAAGGGTACCTTGCCAGGGTTTAAAAAAAAAAAACAAAAAGTAAAGTTAATTAAAACACAAATTTTACACAAACAAAACAAAATCCTGACAAACAAACAGTCTGATGACAAAAGTGCCTCAAGACACAGAGTCACCACCACTGTAGTGACACACAAAAGAGACACTCTGCACATATGAATTGGCACACTGACCACACACAGGCCAGCAGCCCCAACAGGCGTCCCGAGTCTTCTTAAATTGATGTGAGGCGGCTGAAGATGATTGGCCAGGCTGGAAAACAGTCCTCCAATCACAGCCAAGGGCTCCAACAGCCATGATTATGTGGAAACTGGACAGACTCGGGGACACACAGACAAAACATAATGTACAAATACAGCAAACGAAAAGAAGTTAAGGTCTAGGGCCATAACAACAAGTAGCCACCAGAAAAGTTGCACAGTTCACCTTTAACCAGGAGACCAAAACATACACAGATGAATGAGCAGTAATGAATATTTTTGTGATCTCCAACTCCAAAAAGTACCATCTCATAATGTAACTGGGACCAGGACTAAACCCAGACTGGACAAGGACGATATGAGGACGACATTATGCTGAAACGTGGCTTGAATCATAACTAAATAAAATGTAATCTAACCAAAACAAGACCTGACGTCCCACAGTAAACTTGTCCAACACAATTGCAGGATAGATAAGTTAAATGCCACAAAACAACTCATCAGTTTCTGGCAAATGGTTCTTTCCGAATTTAGAGGATTTTGTGAGGACCTTTGGGGATTTAATTTGTCACCTTTTTACAAGGAACTTTTTACAGGTCCAGATGCAGCCGGGCAGAGCTAAAGTTCATGAGGTGATTTCAGCTAAATCTCAAATAGAGTAAAGGTTTATTTTGGTGAGATACTCTGTGGTCTCATATATGACCTTTCCACTCGGCTGCACAGGAGCTAGACTCTGGTATTGAAAAAGTGGAGCAGCTCGGTGTCTCCTCTCTGATGCAGGTTTCCCTCTGGAGCACTCCGAGCAGAGACAGGCTCACAGGAGACGGGAGACTGATCCTTGAATAAACACACAAACATCGATGAAGAAGGACCAACGCCCCTTCAACAATGACAAAACATTTATTTATGTATGCTGGGTTTTTTTTTTTTGGAAGAATGATGGCGCCCAAGAGTGAGGAGCAAAAATACGTGCCGCGTTACTTCAAAATATATCACATTAGAGACTGAAGGAAGAGGATCAAAAATGTCTCGATTCGTGTTTTGATCATATTTTACAGTTAATGATTTGATATATAAATGTTAAAATGCTAATTATTTGCCTGTTTTTACACAGAATGGCGTCCGTCTCGGTTTCCTCTCCCTCTGTCGCATCGTGAGCCAGAACCAAACACAGCCGTCCAATCAGATTTGTTTATTTCAGTGATGCGTGTGCAATGAAGAAGCTCATTGGTCAGCCATGATTTTGAACAAAATCACATTTCTCTCACTTCAGATTAAGTTTGGTTCTGTGATGTTTTTGATAGATAATAAAGGGTCATTATGTCACAGAGACCTGAGTTTTGATAGACAGAACAATGTAACGATAAATAGAATGACAGATAGATAAAACAATAGATAGAATGATAGAACAATAGATAGATAAACAGATAGATAGAACGATAGATAGAATGATAGAACGATAGATAGGCAAACAGATAGAACGATAAAATAGATAGAACAATAGATAGAATAATACATACAGCAATAGAGCGTTAGATAGATAGATAGAACAACAGATAGACAGAACAATAGATAGAATGATAGAACGATAGAACAATAGAACAATAGAATGAGATAAAACAACAGATAGAGCGAATGAAGAATGATATAACGATAGATAGAATGATAGAGTAACAGATAGGACGATAAAATGGATAGAACAATAGATAGACTAATACACAGAGCAATAGAACCATAGATAGAATGATAGATAGAACAATAGAACGATAGATAAATAGATAGACAAACAGAACGATAGATAGAATGACAGATAGACAGAACGATAGATAGGTAGATAGATAAATAGACAGAATGATAAAATAGATAGAATAATATAGAGCAATAGAACAATAGACAGGACGATAGAACAATAGAACAATAGTATGGTAGATCTAACGATAGATCGATAGATTGATAGACAGATCGATAGATAGACAGATCGATAGATAGACAGATAGACAGATCGATAGATAGACAGATCGATAGATAGACAGATACATAGATAGACAGATCGATAGATAGACAGATAGATAGATAGACAGATCGATAGATAGACAGATAGATAGATAGACAGATAGAGACAGATAGATACAGATAGATAGATAGATAGATAGATAGATAGATAGATAGATAGATAGATAGATAGATAGATAGATAGATAGATAGATAGATAGATAGATAGATAGACAGACGGACAGACAGACAGACAGATAGACAGATAGACAGAATGATAGAAAGATAGAATGATAAATCAAACGATAGATAGATAGATAGATAGATAGATAGATAGATAGATAGATAGATAGATAGATAGATAGACACATAGATATTGATAATAGTGTATACAGATTTTAGTCTCCACAAAGTTATGACACACTCACCTCATCAAAATTAGGACTAAACTGGGACTAAACACAGAGCTAAACCTGGACTAGACCAGAACTAGACTTGAGCCAAACTGAGTCCACATCAGGATCAAAGCAGGACAAGTGTGCAGTCCACTACATTATGAATCCCACTTCTGATGATAATAAGCACTCTCTCACCTTTGGCACTTTCCATTAACATTGACCACAAGGTAAAAGCAAACTTATTGAAATGCTTGATGCTTGGTCCATGTCCTTGAGCAGTGATTTGTCCCAGGGTGGAGTGCAGCGTTGGGGGTTAGATCCGTGCCTTAGACATCCCCCCGCCCTCCCCTCACCTCCGGACCTCATATGTCTTACTGCTGTCAGACTATGACCTTTATATTTCCCTGTGCGTGCGTGTGAGTTTGTAAGCGCTCGGATCAGCCGCACTGCACAGGAAAAGGCCAGCGTCTCCATGCTAAAGAGGCTACGCTGACAGCACCAGCATGTCGGGGTTGGACTTTATTTTGTGCCATGTTAATGATTTCAAATGGACACAACCAAAATGAAAAATGATCTCAAATGATTTTAAAGGTGCACTATCTTCTAATCTTTCTGGCTACATACGTCTGCATGGAGATGGTATTGCTGGGTTTCAGATCACAAAATATACAACCAAGAATATTTAATACAGGTGGGTGCAGCTAAAATGTATATTGTTTAAATACAGATTTGTTTGGAATACAAGAAGTTGATGGGTCTAGTACAGAGGTGCCCAAACATTTTTATTGAGGGCCACAGCTCAAATTATTTGAAGCGGAGGGCCACAGACCGGTGATCAATACAGTGCAGTGCTTTACACATAGCTTTGACAGAGCCACTGTGTAGTAATAAGGCTTGAAACACATTCACTTTAGTCCGTATCACACTGCAATGTGATGTTTGAGGTTATAGTGGTAGAAATAGTTTAATTTGCTGTTAAAAGTTCTGCTTATGATCAATTGGGCCAGTTCAGCAGGAGACCTGAGGGCCAATAAAAACTGATCTGAGGGCCACATTTGACCCCCGGGCCATAGTTTGGACACCCCTGGTCTAATCTCGAAACTAGACTAGAATGAGAGTAGGGTTGCTTCTCCACAGATCTGATTTCTAACTTGGTCTGACTATGTCACTTTCTTGTCTCCATAGTAACATGGAGCTAACAAATAGTCTTTAGATGTCTATAAAGGCACTTAAAACAAACGTAGTTGTAGTTAAAAGTTTTATTACTGCAATAGAAGTACAAGGTAGTGTAGTATAGTGCAAAAATTTATTTTCTGAAGTTACATAAGCAAAAGTAAATGTAGGAGTAACCGTCTGGACATATAACTTGACATAAAGCTTTTGTCACTTAAAGACCTACTCACAGTGGGAAGAGTAATCACAACTTTTACTCAAGTAAGAGTACTGTTACACTTTAGAATATATTACTCAAGTAGTAAAAGTAAGGTATCTGAAAACTACTCCAACCTACCCACCTCTCCCAGGCTAATAATGTTGTCTAAACCAGTAGAGAGCTGGATAAACATGCTCGTGTGAAAGGCAGACATCGGACGCGATAACAAGCCCGCTCTGACTGCTTTATTAAGAGGCGTTAATCTGTCTCCGTGGCGACTGTACAGCAGGGGTCAAAGTTCGGGGTCGCGACCACCGGCGCCCGGCCTCATCCATCACCGCCAGACGTCACGGAGATGATGCGAGAGAGGCGGATGATCTACATATCAATCAGAGCACGCGCAAGGCTGTAGCCCGCGGTCCAGTCATTTATCAACTACACTAAAGGGTACGGTGTGGGAGGAGACAGGAAATGAGCTGCAATGTGAGAGGCTTGTCTATACGACTCCCATAAGAAAACCGGATAATGGGATTTATATTATTGGCATTCTTAGATGGAGGAAAGGCTATGACAGAACAACATTTGGATGCGTCTTTTGAAATATAGTGGCGCGACAACAGCATCTGGCAACCTCACTGTTAGCGCCACTACTTCCTGTCACGCTAAAATTCATAAATATTTAAAGATAAGACAGCGGATAGTGACTTGAGGGTGTTCAAGGTTAAATAAATGAGGTGAAAACTGACAAAAATGCAAATTATGATGCGCAAAAACATCAAAATAATTCTACAAACTGAAGTAGCCGACATAAAAAAAAATCGGATTGTCTTTACATTTATTATATTTTATTTTAATAGGTAATTGCTGACCATAAGGAGGGTTCCAATAGGGCCCAGGGGAGATCTCTAGATTACTCAAACATGCATGGGTGACAAATAAAACCTCTTCAGCTCTTCAGACATGTTTTTGAACAGTGAACAACATTATAACATGGCGGAACAATACTCCCTCTTTAATTTGCGCTGCATGTACAGACTCTATGTAAACTGAGTATGAAATGTAAAAAAAATATATATTAAACAGTTTTTGACCAGTGTAGAGGTGTGACTTTTTAGTTGTATTATTAAGTGATTTAATTAAAGAGGGGGTATTATGCAAAATCAAATCAATTTTTTGAGCTTTTAACCATATTATAACATTGTTCCCTCATCAAAAACATGCCTGAAGAGGTTTTAAATGTCATCCGTGCACGTTTGAGTAATTTAGCGATCTCTCTGTATTCAAATTCTCCCAAGAGGTTAGCAGTACGATTCTGTCCAATGCTCCGCCCACAAGCCTACGTCACATACACTCCCCCACACGAAAATTCTCCATAAATGTACAAAAACATGATACAAAACTAAACACTACAACTTCACAAACCTGTTGCGATGTCCAGAAGTTTCATTAGAGGGACGCACACTGATTTGGCTGTGATAGCGCTCTGAAGGGGGAGTGACTTAGCACAGAGAGCAAAGGGAGGGGGTCAAACTCAAATGAAAAGATTTGCTACAAGCCGAGGGCCGGACTTATCGAATGTTCATTGAAAAAATTTAAAATGACCGCACATAGTGAACCTAATTGAACCTACTGAAAACTAACAAATATATTACTATATGATCGGATAAATGAAGCAATATTTTCTTATGGCTCTGTCAGTAATTTTTAATTTTCAACAGGCACAAAAGACAAACTTCCTTTATATATAACATGCACATTAAATGAATGAAGCGGGATTATTCAAGGCACCATCAGAATATTTTCTCAGGGAAATGGCAAAAGTAGGATCAATTTACTTCAAAGAAATAAATAATATCAGCAATTTTCGATCAGTCACTCAACTGTATTGAAATAAAACATAAAATAAAGTGCAAAACTCTATAGATGAGTGCAAAAAAAAAGAAAAAAACTTTCTGTGCCTCCCACAGAGTCAGTTTGGTTTAAACTTCACTGTCCTGCACATCTCAGAGACACGACCCCGACCTGCAGGTTCATCATCACATTCAGACTCGTGATGTCACAGAAAACACATTTCACACACACACGTTTCGTCTCAGAGTTGTGTTGTGTCTTTCCCTTTCCAAGAACAGACAAATCTCCTCACGCAGCTCAAACATCAGCAGCACCTTTCCCTGGTTTATCACCAGCTCCGTTTAACTCACTCAGAAATGTTTTGAACTGGCGATACTTTAAACCTATGGCTCTGATAAAGTTAACTGCAGCGTGATGGTCTCAGGACATGTTCCATTGTCAAGGCTTTACCACAGAACTGTCGTGTCCCATTTCACCAAATGCACCGCTCGATGTTCGAGGTGCGGGTCGAAGTACTGCACAAATGCGCCATGTGAACAGCGCATTTTAGGGCAAATTGGGACACGGCCATCGACTCCTGGTGTATGACACAATGAGAAGCTGTCAACTCACCTGTGACGTTTTCCTCCTGATCTTCTCCCGTGTCCTCGCCACCAGTCCACTCCCGTGTCCTCCGATCCGCTCCCGTGTCCTCCAGTCCACTCCTGTGTCCACACATCGCAGGTGCTCTTGTCAAACCCACGAGTTTTTCCCGAGGCAGCTCCATCTCATTTACACATCTTGACACCTCTTCATACAGATCATGTCCTGTCGTTGTGTCATAGGACGTAACGCCAAAAACTCCTCTGTCACGCTCAGGCAGATTTAAGACCTTCTTTTAATTCTTCTACCTTCTGTAGCCTTTGTTCCATGTCCATATTTTTGACATTATCCATTTCCCATACTACATTGTGGGAAATGTAGGCCGTGTCCCAATTCGCCAAAATGCCCTTAAAATCACCCTTGCAGTGTGGGGCTAGGCGCGTTACGTCATTTCCGGCGCGACAAGGGCTGTCCCATTTCCACGCACCCTACGCCGCGTGACGAGTGCACAGGACAAAATGTGCCCTGCGTTTCCAGCGTTTCCATGGAGATCAGCCGTAACCAAAGCGTCCATCCATGCAGACTTCACGCACTGCTATATCCCATCATGCACCGCGCCTACGCAAAAAATAGAAGAAAACGGAGTCCGCTGCGCAACACACGGTCAAATGTTCGTACTGGTTTATGTCACATACAACAATGCGACATGAAACTGTTAAATCTGAATAAAGATCTGTACAGTGAGTTTGAGGATTAAACATGTGCAGCTCTGACACACTCAGGCTTATTTTACAGAACTTTCTTATGGGCTGGTTTGAGGAAACAAAAGAAGTGACACTGAATAAAGAAATGTGCAGTTATTCCTAGACAATAATGATAATAATAATCATAATCATGAATTATTGTCATTAAAAATATTGCAATAATAAGAATAATGTAAGAAAGTTTGTTTCTGGTGTAAGAGTCAGAATAAAGAACATAAAGTCAGAAGATTTAATGAGATCCACAGGTAAAAAGAAAAATGAAACGTGTGTGTGTGTGTGTGTTGTGTTGTGTGTGTGTTGTGTGTTGTGTTGTGTGTGTGGTGGCACGTGTCATTTACCTTCGCATTAGTAAATCAAAATATCAGTTTGACGTAGCGCTGCACTGCTAGAAAACACCTCACAATAATAAAATAAGATGAACTGGCCACATAGAAGGACGACAGCGCCCTCTACTGGTATTAAAGTGGTTTAGCCACGGATCAAATTAAACCTGCCCAAATACCGAATCGTTGAACTGTAATATACCACTTTATGTACAACTAGTCAGTGTTCTCTGGTTTATAGACTCTGAATGTATGAATGTCATTACGTTTTAAGAAGGTTTATTTTGTTAAAGTTATTTAGTAACTACAAGTGGGAAAAAATCACCTCGAACCTTATATTTGCCTATTGATATTCAAAGAGAAATATTAATTCCTTACTTCATTCAATCTAAACAGAAATAAAAGGCTGCGACAACGACACTTTGACTCTTCTTCTATTAAATAACGTACGTACGTAACATACACAAAGACAGCGGTGGAAGTGCGGTCTGTGGTGTAGGTCTGTCCCACTTCGACAAGATGGAGGCTACACTGAGAACTACCATTCTCGACCGGAAGTTTCGAACCATACTTTGCGACCCGCACTTCGACAGAACATCGAACTGTGCATTTGGCGAATTGGGACACGGCCTGTGTCTGCCTCTGTCCTCGCGCCAAAACAACAGCAGAGCATTATGGGATTTGTAGTATAAGCGGTGAATGCGGTGTTACAGCGCTGCCACCGTATAATACCGGCGGGCCACCTCTAATATTAATTTGAAATTGCCTCGCGGGCCAAATATAATTACACTGCGGGCCAAATTTGGCCCGCGGGCCAGAGTTTGACACCTATGCATTAGCAGTTATTACCCCATAAATACAAAATACCCACTTTTTAAATAAATGGATTAAACTGGTAAAATAATACCAGTGAGGTGAGTTTATAAGCAAATTTCACAAATTCCAGGAGCCAGACTCTGCTATTTTACCACTGCTAACAACAACTAGCATGCTGACAGCGCACCAGCCTTACTTCCTGGTTCACTGATGATAAAACCGCTTTATGATTAGATGCAGACAGAAAACAGGAATCTCATTTTGACCCGTATGACACATTTAACTGTATTAAATTAAAAAGTGGGTGCAGCCACTTTAAAAATGCGCAACAGTTAAATAAACAGTTGGTAAAGATTCCTCAAACGGGGTAATACTAAATCCATACCAAACAGTTAAGATGTTGTTCTAGTCCCATCTGGCTTCACTTCATTATGGTGTATAAGCTCAGGGCGCTCACACATTTGGAGAGCTGTAGAAATGGTATAGAGGAAACATCTGGCTGTAGTTGCTTTGGGCTTAATGGAAACTACAAAAATACATTACATGATTCAAAAACATCTGCATATGCAAATCTAATGACTCAAGGCTCCCTCTTGCGTGATTACTTCTCTTCCTAATTGTAGCAGAGTTTTACTGTTGGGATAAGCTCCACCCTGGACCCAGTCAAAGCAGAAAATGAATGAAAACTGGGTGTATCAGAATTTTAGGTTGGTGGTTTAAACTCCTTTTGGACCATTGCATGCCGTAGTTGTGTCTTTGGGCAATGCACTTCACTCATTTGTGTATGAATATGACGTATGCAGAGTATAAGATTAAACAATTTTCCTTCAATACAAAGATGTGTAGTTTACGAACTGGTTTTCACTCGCAAGTTCAGATGGGCGTGATTGACAGGTGGATTAACCAATCAGAGAAACACATAGTCTGTCTGTACATAAGCTAGGACAAACTTCATGCAGAAGAAACCTTGTGAACTTGTTTGATTATTTCCCAATTGTTACTTAAAGGGCCCATATTACGCTATTTTCTGATTTGTTATAATGTTTCCTCATCAAAAAACAGACCTTGAGTTGAGTTTTGTTTCATTTACACATGTTTAACACACAAATCCCGCATATTTAGGCTGTGTTCTTCTCTCAAAGCAGAAAGCACGCCACCTTGTGATGTCCTGTGGTAATACAGGAACTGCTCCACTGTGTGTTTTTAAACTTCTCAAATATACAAAAGCATGATACAAAACTGTACAGTGCAGAAGGATGCACACTGATTGGGCTGTGATAGCGCTCTGAAGGGGGAGTGACTTAGCACAGAGAGCAAAGGGGGGGACACACCAAAGCAACACATAAAAAACACAAAGGAGTAGTTTTAGGCAAGTTTGAGGATCAAAATGAAAGTGAAAGTGAAACAAATGTTAATACCTTATTTTTGGGGAAGACAGCATTTTCGAAACAATAAAAGCTAACACGGTGATCTAAATATGTTATGTGTTAGCGTTTTTAAACTTTGCACACCATCACTAGAATCATTTGGATGCTTTCAGCGACGGAACTGCCAGTCGCTACTGAACTAAAGCTAAAGGTAGCTGTTAACTTGAAAACCAACACTTCATGACATCACAAAGTGGACTAATAATGAAGTACTACTCAAACAAGTGAAGCAAAACACAAATCGAGGGATGTTTTTGATGAGGTAAAAGTACTTGAACTTGACTTAAAGCTCACAAGAGTCAGTTTTATGTAATATAAGACCTTTAAATGAACAAGCCTAACTGTATGGCTCTGGTTAAGTTTGGCCCGGGATGCATTGGAGAATTTTAAGGTACACTTTAGGGAAATTTGTCCTCTGCATTTGACCCGTCCTTCACTGCCACTGGGGCAACCTGTCAGGAGCAGTGGGACCTACCTCCAGATGTTGAGCTACTCTTGTTCAGGACTATCATCGCTGGAGAATTTAACCTACTGTGGGTAATGTCCAGTGATGGGAAGAATACTCTGAAAATGTATGTAGAGAATACTGAATATCTGCATTAAAACGATACATGGGTAAATCAGAGTACTGCATTCTGAATACTGGGAATACTTTTACATTGAGTTGCGCTTAACTCAACGTAGGAATAAAACATCTTTGTGTTTGTTTCAGTGTTTGTTCTGCATCTGTTCATCACTAACTGGAGAAAGAAAACTCACACGCCTAAATTGTGTGATAAAGTACCACAATCTATTCTTTTGATTTTTAGAAAAGTAACTGTAATCCATATACTAACAAATGAAAACGTAACTATACCAGAATACAGTTACTCAATATGTATTTTCAGTGCAGTTACTTCCCAAAACTGGTAATGCATTGTATACTTGGAGGTAACCAGACTATAATACTATACAGAGAATTTCAGGGAACATCGTGGAAGCTGATGGCACAAACTGGCAGCCACAAGGCACATGTTTGGATTTTTCTTGTAAAATAAAGCCATAAAACTGCATTTGACCCATCCTTCAGTGTCGCTGGGGCCTCGTATAAGGAGCAGTGACCCAGGGGCCCATCTCCGATCATGAGCTAGTCTTAGTCAGGACAACCTTAAAGCAACAGTATGTCAAATAAAAGTGTTTTTTTTTCATGTTGGTTGTTTAATGCACTGAAACATTCACCATTACTTACGGCTCCTCAAACCTGACTCTTATCTGGCCTGTTCCTGCTTGTTTCCATGGAAATGTAGTTCCTTTAGCTATAATATTCCACAGTATGGTGTAACACATAGCTATCCCCATACACAATGTTCCAAAGTATGGTTTTTAACTGCGTGTTTCCATGGAATCAGGCAGGTGACATTGTAAAGCCTGTACAGAGACTTTCAGGGAAGGTCGTGGAAGCTGATGGTGCGGATTGGCAGCCACGGGGCATTGCTTTGGCTACGGTATCTTACAATGAGTCGACTTTGGAGTGAGTGAATAATGCACAACAGTAAACGCCACTAGCTAAGTGCTACATAGAACTAATGCAATGTTCTTCTGCGGAAAGAAAACCCAATGTAAAGTGACCAGTTTCTCGAGAACCTTCTAAGCTCTATACACCCAGCCCACAATAGACTCCACTATCAGGACGCCAAATGAACAGCATTATAGTGTGTGATATCAGTTAATGTCCTCCAGCCCGGGTGAAAACAAAAGTAATATTTGCACTTATCTGGCGGTAAAGGTGTGCAGTTATGAAGTTGTAACGTTGGACTTGCGAGAGTGGAGAGAGTGGAGAGCGGAGGAGCAGATAAAGAAGTGTCCAGGCATTTATTAAAAACACAAAAGGGAGAATGAAAGATGATAGTGTACAGGGGAGCGACTTGAATGCTAACTGCAGTGGGTGTGTACAGCGTCACTGCCCAGTTTATTAATTATTTAAAGTGACAACAAAAGTGTCTGCGGTTATAAAATGTAAGGTCTGTGTTATTACAGCGCGGCAGTCGTTCGTCCTTCTAACAGTTTGTACAAAAACATAAAAATATAGTGGATAAAACAGCTTCATGACCGTTTGTAAGTGTTTTAAATTGACTGAACATTGAGAATTAAAGCCGCAGCATGGAACTAACTCAGCCAAAATAGAGTAAAAACCTGACTGTTATTTGACGCGTTGGAGGACCTCATTCTGCTTGTCTCCATGAAATTGTTGTTCCTCTTCCACAGAATGGGATAAAAAAGTATCCATCAGTAACTCATTTGCTTTTAAATGCTTAATTATGATAAACTGACTTTGGCTTTTTATCAGTCATGTTTTCTCATTAAGAATCGAACTTGCTTCATCGTCTAGTCGTGAGTAGGCTGCTCTAATAGGCTGTTGTACATGTGCCAAGCTCAGTGCCAGCCACAGCACTGTGATATCCATTCATGATTCTTTCTGAAGGCCCCTCCCTGCGCTTCACCTCCATTTCATGTTTAGATTTGTCCCGTGGAATAAAGCCATAGGTCAAAGAGTTTTAAAATAATCATATTTGAATAATCAGACATATTCTGGCTGTCAGGGTTAAGGTTAAGTTTATACTGTATTGATCCCTCGTGTCCTCTGCAGTCATCCATCCTTCAGTGCTGCTGGAGCATCGTGTAAGGAGCAGTGACCCAGGCATCCATCTCCACATCCTGAGCTAGTCTTGGTCAGAACTACCTTAACCCTGGAGAACCCATGGGATCAAATTTGGCTGCAGTTAATTGCTGTTACTCAAAATTATTATTATTATTTATTTTTAAGTCAAATTTCAATTCAAAAAATTCAAAAAGCCCAGAGTGCCACTTTTGGCCCCTGCATAGAGACACCTAGTGGATGAATATTGAACTAAAATGAGCCAGAGTGGTAGTGACAAGATGGCTGACCTGTTGAGCTGGAAAACTACCCAAACAAAATCATCTTCTCAGTAAACCAGCGGTTGGCAAAATGTGTGTTTTTTTTTTTTTTTTTTGTTAATGTTATTAGTAATAGCTTGCAGAATTTCTAGAAGCAAGCCCAATGGGTCAAATTTGGCCCTGATCCTAAATTAGGGAATAAATGGTTAAAATTGGAAAAAAAAAAAAAAAAAAAAAAAAGATATTTCAGTGTTCAGTGAACTTATAGCGGTAATTTAATGCAATGTTCATAATTTTCCAAAGAAGAAAAGGATTCTTGGGTACTCTAGGGTTAAACCACATTTTTTCCCCTTTTTTACATTTTGGTTGTTTTTATTGTACTGAAAATGTTAGAAAAATATGCCTCCCTGCTCTCCATAAACCTGACTCTTATCTGGCCTGGAGGAGGGCCTCTTCCTGCTTGTTTCCATGGAAATGTGGTTCCTTTGGCTATTCCCCATTGTGATGTAAAACGTAGCTATAGATAATGTTCTGTAGTATGGTTTTAACTTTGTGTTTCCATGGAATCATGCAGGTGACATGCCACCTTCACAAAGTTGCACACTCTCTGCCTTTAACTGGAGGATTTGCCTGTGGTGAATGTCTGGGTTGAACTGTCCTATGTTAGCCTGCTTGCAGTATGATATCAATCACTTAGGCCATGTTATGTAAAAGTAGAGTATTACCTAATAGCATGTAATGTAACTATTACTTAAAGAGGGGGTATTATGCAAAGATCATGCTATAACATTGTTCCCTCATCAAAAACATGCCTGAGGATTTTTGAGATGTCATCCATGTGCGTTTGACAATCTCTGCTCTCTAATCGAAGCTTCCTTATGGTTAGCTCTGTGAGTCGGTACAAGGCTCCGCCCACAAGCCTACATCCACCAAGCTCCCACATGACAGTTCTCCATAAATATACAAACATGATACAAAACTGTACACAACAACTTGACAAACCTGATGCGATGGGCAGTAGTTTCGTTAGCGGGATGCACGCTGATTGTGTTGTGATAGCGCTCTGAAGAGGGAGTGACTTAGCACAGAGAGCAAAGAGAGGGGGGACACTAAAGCGGCAAATATAATTGGGCAAATATGACATTTTCAAAACAATAAAAGGCAACATGGTGATCTAAATATGTTATGTGTTAGCAGTTCATACCTCATAGAAGTAAGTAGAAGTATTCCACATGTTAAAATAAAAGTTAATGTTGAATAGGTCCTAGTTGGTAAAGTTTGAGGTTGGCCTTTTCTAACATAAGGTTAAAATGGCAAATATTAGAAAAGAGTGAAAGCAGATACCAAAGGCTTAAACCTGACATTTAAGAAAAAGTTTAGTTATTTGCAGATAGGTGTTCAGACGTCTAAACTTTTGCTTCTCGCTTCATAAAATCGACTGTTGGTTCTGACTGAGCAAAGATTGACTTGGACTCAAAACCAAAGAGTAAAAAAAAACCCGTAAAAAGCAAGAAGTTAGCACAAAGGAGCGTTTTTTAATTTGTGAGTCTGACTGCCTCTGCCTGTTCGATCGCAGGTTAATGAATGCCATACACTGATTTGTTCATTTGCTGCAGAGAAAAGAGAGGAGCCGGTGCACTCCGATAATGGGATAAATGGTTTAATTTGAGCAGGGGAAGAGTTAGAGACTTAGAGTTTTGTTGAGGAAATTAGACAGCTGCTCAAACTGACCCATGTCCATCATAAGACTTACACAAAAGTAAGGACCAAGATAAACTCGACTGTCTCAACTTCTAATAATCATAATTAAATGAATCTGTAGGACACATAACATCTTTAGATCAAGTTACTTTTTATTGTTTTGAAAATGTTATATTCGCCCAAATCAACGTCAAAGGTTTAATAAGCTAATCTCGCTAATCAAACTTCTTCATCATATCAGGTTTGTGAAGTTGTAGTGTATCGTTTTGCATCATGCTTTTGTACATTTATGGAGAATTGGCATATGGGAGCAGGGATAACGTAGGCTTGTGGGTCGAGCATTGGACAGAATCGTACTGTTAACCGTAAGGAGGGTTTGAATATGGCCTGTGAGAGATCGCTAAATTACTCAAACATGCATGGGTGGCATGTAAAGCCTCTTTAGGCATGTTTTTGATGAGGGAACAACATTGTAACCTGGTAGAAAGCTCCATAAAGTCAATGTTGCACAATACCTACTTTTTAAAAGGACCACTATGTAACTTTTCCAACTGGGGGGTCTTCCATCTGCTTGTGTCTATGGAGAATGTTCCACGGCATGGCATTAAACTGGTCTATATCTCGCCTATATTAAATCACAGGTGTTTTAAATGCCCAACGATACCTTGCAAAACATATATTGGTTCTATGAGAGACTTGCCTTTCCACTGATCTGACCTGGAACTTGGCCAGGTTAGATCAGTGGAGAGGCGAGTGGAAACATTCCAGGCAAAGCGATATCGCCTCTATAGAGACAAGAAGGTCTCAAACTTCTACCATTAATGACTGCGCCCATCCAATTGAAAGAAAAACTAGCACGAATTTGATTTTCAATAATGTGAGCGCTAAATTGGTCTATAGGTTGGATTCAGACCATTTTGAACCATTACACCAGCATCCATCAACACTTAAGTCCGCACAGAGAGCGGTCCTGTTCGGTGTAATGAGGACAGAAACAGCCCTATGCCGTTTGATTGGCAGATAATTAGAGTTTAGTGGTGCACTGAAGGACCACTTCAAACTGACGAGTTCAAACCATCATCGCCTCAGTGTTTGTCCTGCGTCTGTACAAGGCTCTGGTGATGCATTTGAACTCCACACAGTGAACTGGAATCACAATGGGAGCGGTTATAAATGCTGTGCAAAAAGTGAAGTGGCCCCACAAGTACGATATATTGCTGAAGAAAATATAAACAGTAAATGATTATATTGAAAGTAATATATGACACTAACCCTAAAGCAGGATTTCCCCCAAAAAACAGTTAAAATATGGTGTAAAATGGTATAAAACACAAACTGCAAACTAAATAAACAGCAGAATAAAACACTTTGGTAGTCTCTTTGTATCTATAATGAGTCATAGAAGTTATTAACTCAACCCTCTACAGCTCATATATAATCGTAGAGCAGAAAAATAAAAAAAAAAGTCACTACAAGTACAAAGAAAAAGTCCCCATGATAAATATTGACCCAAAAAATATTGTTCCATTGAATGATAAGTCGATATAATGACAGGCCTAACACACACACACACACACCTGCCATTCAATTCTATAGTAATATGATTAATAGTCAATCGCACTTTTCAGTTACTAAAAATACACTGTGACATCACATCACAAAGCATTATGGGACACCACTGTAGATAGACAAAGGCTAAAGCAAAGGCAGTATGTCCAACCTCCTTATTTTCTGCGATGTTTCTGTAATATTAACATTAACTGGTTTTACAAAATGCTTAAATGTGATTTCGAAACTAGATACTCATTTGAGCAGGTATCGATACTAAAAAAAGTATACACCCATGGACCACTACAGAACCTATCTGGACGACTGAGGGATTACACACAAAGTACTAGGATTTACTGTTGAAAGTCATATTCTGTTGTCTAAATAATGAGTGTTTTTCATCATTATCGTGGTATCAGAATTGGTATTGAGTCAATTCCTCATTCATATTGAGTTTGAAATTTTGGTCACATTTTTATAAAGTGCTTTACAACCGCTCACCCATTCACACATTCATACACCATTGTACGCTGACACTGGGGGCTGGCGTTAAGTGTCTTGCCCAATGAAAGCAGGATTTGCTTTATTTCGTTACTCTTAAACCTAGTGTTGAATACTGTGTGTTACAACACTGAGGTGAACTTGTTTCTCTGTAAGAATGCGACACATGCTTATTTTAAGATGTCTACACTAGAACCTGCTTCTTCGGTTACATGATACGAATATTCAGGTTGACAAGAGGTCTTGTAATACATCTTTTCAGTGACTACAAGAATCTTTGTAGTGACGTATTCTACCTTCCTGTAAACAGTTAACGGTGTATCCATTTATGACCTTGTACAGACAGTATGTAAATTTAGTTTAAGTTCTTATAGAGCCTTCTGTAGATAGTACCTTTCTTGGGGAATAAGTACAGGATGGCTCCTTTGTAAACTCACACACACACACACACAACACACACACACACACACACACACACACACACACACACACACACACACACACACACACACACTTACATACAGAAACACACACTCATACCCACACACACACACACATACACTCACATACACACACACACACACTCACACCCACACACACACATACATACACAGACACACACACACACACACATACATACACAAACACACACAAACACACACACATACATACACAAACGCACACACACTCACACACACACACACACTCTCACACACACACAAACACAAACACACACACACACACACACACACGTGCCTGCTGTGTGTAACTTCATTCATCTCATGAGATAAACTTGCTCCAACTTTCTACCTGGTCTAGAATCTTTTCCTTCACAATTACACCCAAGGACACATCTGTGGGAGCTGGACTTGCACCGCCAACCTGTGAGCGGTCGATCTGACGAACCCCCAACCTTCAGACCCATGGACAAACAACTGCGCTATGGCTCCTTATCGTGACAAGATCATCTCCAGTTGAATCTATTCTTTTGTAGTCGTGTTTGTTCATTGACACATCCCTTCTTTTGTTTACAGTGTCTCCGTCCAGAATAGATTATATTTACTTTAGCACATGTACAATGAACGAGCATGAATTACACCGTGTTTGAGTAGCATCTTGTTAACCTTTGCGGAGCTGTGGGGATAATTATTCACTGGGAACGTTGTTTTTTTGCTCCTTTGACATTTACCAGGCTTTTGTTTTAATAGAAACATGATGCAGGTGAGTAGATACAGTCTGCGGGTTCATCTAGATTTATATTTCATTATTATTTCTCACGATAAACGCGCAAACAAGTTAAGAATAATTAGGTTTTATTACAATGCAAAGCCAATGAATTAGAGGGAATGTTGTATCCATTATCCAGTATTGAGTCGTATCTTTGCACAAGGTAAACACAGGAGACAGAAATATTTGCATACAGATTAATGTTAGCCTAAGTGCGTCACCGTTGGAGCAAAACTTTTGTGTTTAAAATGTATCAGCAAAATAACATTCATTTCAATACAAGTTACTGTGCAATGAATATAAAAGGCTTATTAGACTTCTCCAGAGGCCTGTTGCTAGAATCAGTCTGAACCTTTTTTTTTTTTAATCCTTTATTAAATATACAAAAAGTGGAATTAATGTTACCATTCGTGAGTTTATGCGATGTTTGTGTTACCAGTGGACGTCTTCCCGGTGCACGTATGGGCTGATGTCTCTAAGGTTTAAGCGGTACACTGGAGAAACTAAGCATCCACTTCATAAGAGGATGTACCAACACCGGCGTGAGAGCAGCTCAGGACCCCAGTCTGCCGTGCATCTCCATCTCAAAAAGAATCACTCCATTGAAGATAGTTAGGTTCAGATCTTAGCTAGAGAAAAGAAATTGTTTAAGAGGGGAGTTAAAAAGGCTATTTTTGTTAGGAAAGACAATCCTTCCTTAAACAGGAATGGGGGCCTTAGACATAATCTCTCACCGATCTACAACTTGATCCTCAGCCCCGAAACAAACAGAATCAAAAGAGAAGAACTGAATTGAATTGAACCATTAAAGGTCAAATAGGATCGTTCAGGCTGTAACTGTAAGCTCCTCCCTTCAGATAGATATAAGGCAGTGTCCACCAGCAATCTGACCAAAACTGAAGAAGCGGTTTGGATGAGCCGCGCAACATCTTGACTCCTACAATGATTTGTCCAGTTGACAGATTTAAATTTCGTCTTTTGCTATAGATCAGACCTGGATGACTGAGGGATTACACCAGACATAACTAATAATAATTAATAATCTTTCCCCGAGGTCGCTCCCTCTAACCTTGGCAGCAGGTTTGATTGACAGCGTCGCTAAGTGCCTGGTCCCTGCTAAACCAGCGGTGCAGGTGGAAAACGGTGTTATCTTCAATGCTTAGTGTTGAACGGCGGATTGGCTCTTTGGTTGCTGGGATTGATATGACAAATATGGAAGTCGGCAAAGGCTTCAGCTGCTCTTTCTTACTCCGTCATGAAGAGGACGACAATGACGGCAGCACACAAGACAGAGTGGTTTGAAATTAATGAATTGATGAAGAAATGTAGTCTTGTCTTAAAGCTGCAGTAACCTGCTTTGGGCCCTCCCCTTCCTCACACCTGGGCCATGTCCCAATTCGACAAATGCACACTTTGTCAGGTGCATTGAAGGGCACTTACATAACTTTCGGCGCGACAAAGCCCGTCTCCTTTCATGCACCCGATGAATGCGGTCGACAACTGTGCCCTGCGTTTCCATGGAGATCGGCCGTGAACGAAGCCTGCATCCGAGCACACTTCACGCACTGCAGTAACATAGACAGAATGTAGTTTTATCTGTTGGTTTATTTTAACAGGGACCACAAGCAAAAACATTAATCTCATAAAAGAACAGATGCTTTACATCAGATTTAGCTAAAGCTCGTTTCCATCTGCAGTCCCCGGGCAGGTTACAAACAATTAAAATACATCCAAAATCCAACCATTTATAATAAAAGCATGCACTCTCCCATTTTTTTTTTTTTCAATTTAAAAACATCACTCCATATTTCCACACTAAACATTTAATAGACCTGGATGACTGAGGGATTACACAGACACTAAACATTTAAATTACCCAAATATGTAATTTACCATATAAACCTACATTACCAACCTACTTCCAGATGGTTGCTTTGAGACATAACAATTATTAAAATTTTTATTCCTTGGTCACTTCACAGTTGGGAAATAAACATCCTCAGAGTGGTTGAGTCCATTCTGAGTTGATAAAACCAAACCAAACTGAGAAATTTTAAGTTCATGTTTTGCTTGAAGCTGAATAGGAACTTTTTCTTTCACCCATTGCTGTTTTTTATAAGTTCTCACAGTATTTGAGAAATGGATTATTTAAAAAAAAAAAAAAAAGAGTAGCAAAACCAGCAAACCCTCCATGTTTCAGACTCCTGCCCCAGGTTTGGTTTATAATTCTAAATAAAAACTAAACTTACCCCAAACTCAAATTTAGAGTTACAAAGTTGTTATCCAGTTTAAAATGGTTCACGAGAGAAGCTTTGTCAATTAAATTCTGGAAAAATTGCATGGAAACGCAACCAACCAGGGATTCGCACCAAAGAGACGCGCTCCAAGGTGGCCCCAACCGAACCGTGCCAATGGAAAAGAGGCTATCGTTTTTACAGGTTATATTTGAGCTCTATAGTATATGGCCAATGGCTGATCTTTGATAGATCTTACACACTTTTTCAATGTCATTAAACAAGACCATTCTGAAACCAGTATTGAACAGTGCTAGCATCAATAAACCAGCCCAGACAAATGGAGGTTAGCCCGAATCCGTCAATATCCTTAGGTCAACCATCTCACACCCAAGGACATACAATAGTTTTATCTTTTGCCTTAGAAAGAAAGAAGAAAACACATCTCCCACCATCTTTCCTCTTTGCAGATATTGGTTTTCGGTCGTGTTTAAGTGCCAAACCAAAGCAGCCAGTTTAAGTCCTAATCCCCATACATCTGAACAAGGAAGCACTTATGTCAGCGGTGTCCTGCGTATCAATAATGAATGGGAGCAATGATTGGAGCGATCGATAACCGTAAGACGCCCACTGTGAGAGATGGAGTGAGGCGAACAAGGTCAAATCAGCCACGAGCCAACCAGTTTCATCACTCCATTCAATAAAAAAGAAAAAAAGCCTTGGTAATTTAGCATTTTTTTCTGTTAACAGGATGACAGAAAGAGAGGGGGAGGAGGAGGAGAGGTAGTGGAGGAGGGGTATAAGGGGAGAAGGGGGCAAATACAGTTCAAGTTCAAAGGGAGAGTATCCAAAGATGTGGTGCTGTGGTCTGCCATTGAGTGAGAGAAGGAGATTTTTTTTTGGTTTCAGCGACGTTACCATAGCAAATTAAAGCAGAACTAAGTAACTTTTCAGGAAAAGTGCTCCCCCTGCAGCTCCCTCATGAGAATAAACCGTCAGGGACCAGATTCAAAAGCGCTTTTTTCCTTTTCTTCTCTTTCATCTTTCTTCTTTATTGAAATAGCGCTGTGTAACCATGCACAAAAACACATAATGTCGCCAAATATTAAAAATGCCAGGTTTTCCCAGAAGGATTATTTTTGTGTCAATGTCCGCCATTTTTTGCAAGGCTAGTTTAAAAGCACTGATGTTACTCATACTAGGAAAACATTGAATAAACTCTACTCCAAAACACACAGCGAAACTGCTCTTACCTTCAGTCAGGACCATGGACAGAGACAGAGACAGAGTTTTGAAGCCTCATCCCTGTTTAACCCTCTCCTCTCCACACTCCTGTTGTTTAATCCATAAACTGACAGAGGACTCTTCTCTCAAACAGAAAACACTCTGTTCCACCTTGTGATGTCATGTGGTGATACAGAAAATGCTCCACTGTGTTTTTAACTCCACCTTCACTACAATCATATGGATGATTTCAGCCTGGGAATTGCCAATCTGTGCTAAACTAAAGGTGAAAGGTAAAAGCTGTTAACTGACAAATACCACTGCATGACATCACAAGGTGGAACAGAGTATTTTGTATGATTTTAACTTTTCTATAGAGAGATGTTTTGCATGCATGGACAAAATATGGAGAGGGTGGATATAAAATGTAAATAATGGGGTATGTGCAATAAATGTAATGTGCAATTATGGGAACTGTGAAGAGAGTGGAATGTGTAATATTTTGGATGGTGCAATGATGTGGAATGTGCAATATATGGAGTGTAATGTGCAATGAGTGGAATGTGCAACATGTGTGATGTGCAATAAGTGGAATGTGCAATATGTGTGATGTGCAATAAGTGGAATGTGCAATATGTGTGATGTGCAATAAGTGGAATGTGCAATATGTGTGATGTGCAATAAGTGGAATGTGCAATATGTGGGTTGTGCAATGAGTGGAATGTGCAATATATGGAATGTGCAATGAGTGGAATGTGCAATATGTGTGATGTGCAATAAGTGGAATGTGCAATATGTGTGATGTGCAATAAGTGGAATGTGCAATGAGTGGAATGTGCAATGAGTGGAATGTGCATCTATAGGAATTGTGCAATTTTTATTTTAACCCTTCTGTGACCCCAGCCCTTGGGACAACAGGTGGAAATTAGCCTTTGATTCTATAATTCGGCGTGTTTACGTTCATGTCTGTTATGTCATGTTTGTTCATTAATATGCTTTGTCCCAACCAAATTAATTAATTAATAAAAATTTTGTACACAGACAAATAAACCAGGATTATTTAACGTGTGAATGAAATCAAACACAACTCCAGGTATGTTATGAACGCCCCCATCTGTATTAAATATGACTGGCCTATACAATGTTGCGATATCATCTGAAACCCAGCAAAATCAAGCTGATGGACGTATTTTCTCCACTAAAACTTTAGCACCACTGCCTGATGTACTCAGACAGTGAGGTGTGATGTGTCATCGGGCCGGAGCTCAGGGTTGCCAGGTGTGAGTGTGGGACATAGTTTGGACTGTGCATGTGTGTGTGCGTGTGTGTGCGCCCTTGGTTGAAGTTGTTGCATTCTGAAGTCCTAACAGCTGCACATATGTTTACCCAATTTCAAACACTGTAACTGTAATAACCCACGCCCACAATTCTCTTATCTATTTGCACTGTTGGTCTATCCATGCTGTATATACTTTGCATGTGTTTTATAAAAATTATTCTTGCTTTGTGTTGCGCCATATTGTCGAAGCAAATTCTCAGTTTGTGGATTTCGTTCACAGTGGCAATAAAACTTCTTCTGATCTACTATATGAACTTTCCATGGCACAGTTCAAATAGTGAAGTAAAATATAAGCGGTAAAAGGTCACATTTGTAACCACTCACCCAGTCACAAACACAGTCATACACCAGTTTACGCAGACACTGGGGGCAAGGTGGGTTAAGTGTCTCACCCATAGACTGTATGTATAAATGGACTTGCTAACTTGCTAGCCACTGTGTTTCAAATAGGAAATGATCATGGGCGCACTTCCAGCTCCATCGACTCTGGCTCCAATTCACTTTACATTAGCAAACTGTCGCCCCTCTCTCTGTAACTGCTGCTGTCAGACTCGTTATTTTGGTCTTTAAATGTTTGTATTAACCCGCTCTACATAATCCTGGTATGTTTATTTTGCTATTGTGTCCGTAACTCAAGATATGAACATTAATAACAGACAAATCAGCTGCCTTCTTTCCCCGAGGTCGCTCCTGCTAGCGTTAGTAACAGGCTTGATTGACAGCATTGCTAAGTGCCCACCTCCTGCCAAACCAACGATGCAGGCAGGAAAGGGGCGTTACCTTCAACAGCCTCGCTCTTGATTGGTTCTTTGGTTGCTATGATACTCGCGGTAGGAATTCCAAATATAGAACTTACCTCCAAATTCACCCCTATAACTATTAACCTCGATGAGCTTCATTTGACTGGAGCCAAGCGCTATGGGTGACGTCAAACTTCCTTAATTCACTTTTTTATAAAGTCTTTGGTCTTGCCCAAGGACACAACAGCAGCATTCATCTGTGGGAGCTGAATGTATGTGGCCCAAACCCTCAGCGTGTAGTAACAGCAGAGTATGATCCCCACGGTGCAGTGTGTGTAGTGTTGAATGACAGAGTTTAAAGGAGACAGGACCTGAAATGGGACTGAGCCATTATCAGATCAGAGCTGCCCCCCAGAGAGCAGGGAGAGAAAGAGAGGAGAAGATGAGCAGGAGAGAGAAAGAGAGGAGAAGATGAGCAGGAGAGAGAAAGAGAGGAGAAAATGAGCAGGGAGAGAAAGAGAGGAGAAGATGAGCAGGGAGAGAAAGAGAGGAGAAGATGAGCAGGGAGAGAAAGAGAGGAGAAGATGAGCAGGAGAGAAAGAGAGGAGAAGATGAGCAGGGAGAGAAAGAGAGGAGAAGATGAGAGGGAGAGAGAGAGGAGAGGGGAGGAGGAGAGAGGAGAGAGGGGGAGAGGAGAGGGAGAGAGCGCAAGATAGAGAGCAAGAGATAAGGGGAAACGGGAGGGAGAGAAAGAGAGAAGGAGAAGAGGAAAGAGGAGAGGGAGAGAGAGAGACATAGGGGAGAGAGAGGAGAGCGTAGAGATTAAGGGATCAAGAGTGAGAGAGAGAGAAAGAAATGAGGAGAGAGAGAGCAAGAGATAAGGGAAGAGGGGGGGGGAGAGAAAGAGAGGGAGCGCGAGAAGGAGAAGAGGAGAGTGAGGGAGAGAGAGGAGAGGGGAGACAATAAAGGAACAAGAGAAATAGAGAGCAATGATGAGCAATGAGCAAATGATGGGAGCGAGAGAGAGAGCAAGAGATAAGGGGAGAGGGGAGAGAGAGAAAGCATGAGAAGAGGAGAGTGACGGAGAGAGAGAGAGAAAGAGAGGGGAGAGGGGAGAGAATAAGGGAACGAGAGTGAGAGAGAGAGCAAGAAATGAGGAGAGAGAGGGAGAGAGAGAGCAAGAGATAAAGGGAGAGAGGGAGGGAGATAAAGGGAGGGAGCATGAGAAGGAGAAGAGGAAAGAGCAGAGTGAGGGAGAGAGAGAGAGAAAAACAGGGAGAGAGAGGAGAGAGTAATGGAGAGAGAGGGAAGAGAAAGGAAGGGCAAGAGATGAGGGAAGAGCAAGAGGGAGGGGAGAGAGAATAGAGAAGGAGAGAAAAGAGAGAGGGCAGGGAAAGAGAGGAGGAGAAGTGGAGATGGCGAGAGAGGAGTGGGAGAAAGAGGAGAGGGGAGAGAGTAAGGGAGAGAGACAGAAGAGAGGGAGGGAGAGAAGAGACAAGGAGAGAGTGCTCCGGATACAACTGGGGCAGCTGTAAGAGCGAGAAAGAGAGACAAAGAAAGAGGAGGTACAGAGAAGAGAGAGGGAGAGATGATGGATAGAGCAGGTGAAAAAAGAGAGGAGAAAGAGGAACATGACAAAGGAAAGAGAGAGAGGGAGAGCACTATGACCAGAACCCCACTATTAAAACATGAATTGTTCATCTAATCAATATGATTTTTTTATATTGTTGAGGAGAAAGAGAAAGTGAGGAGAGAGAGAGGTGAGAGAGAGAGGGAGGCAAAGAGAAAGAGGAGGAGAAGGAGATGAAGAGGAGAAAGAGCAGAGACAGAGAGACAGAGAGAGGGTGAGAGATGAAGAGAGAGAGATGAGGAGAGAGTGAAGCGGGGAGTGAAAGAGTAAGAGAAGAGAGGAGCGAGAGAGAGGGAAGGGAGAGAGAATAGAGAAGGAGAGAGCGCTCCGGGTACAACTGGGGCTGGTGTAAGAGAGTGATAAAGAGAGAAAAAGACAGAAGAGACAGAGGAAGGAGACAGAGAGGGAGATGATGGAGAGAAAGAGAGAAACGAGGAAGAGGAGACGAGAAGCGGTGATGGAGGGAGAGAAAGGGTGTATGGGAAAAGGAGTCAGAAAGAAAGACATGACAAAGGAAGAAGAGAGAGGGAGAGCACTATATTAAAACATAAATGGCTAATCTAATCCATATAGTTGTTCCCTGTAGTGTCCATAACCTGAAATGCACTTACAGTTAGCGTCTTTCCAAATAAACCGCTCCCCTTCCTGCTCTGGTGTCGGTCGGAGGTCTCGTCTGGATTGGCATTTGCTCCGTGGTCGGATCATTAACGCTCGGTGACATTCATTTGAAGCGAGAGGCCAAGGTCACTGGTATTTGTCGCTCCCCGATCACATCAGAGCAGAGAAATAAAAGAGGTCAGACAACAGGGACTAAATGTACTCGTGTCCACTTTTATCACAACACCGACATGTCGCTATGGGAACAACCGAAAGAGCACACAGGAACACATCTCAAGAAACAAAAGCACGGGTGTAAAGTGTAACATCTGAGCGGTGGAAATAAACCAGTGAATGACGAGGAGCCAATTTGATTCATGCTTGTCGCCATGGAGATAGATTGATTGCCGTAAAGTGAAACATCTCAGCAAATTGGAAAATAAATGTAAATTTTTTCACCTGGGTCACAACTGGTTTAATACAGAATCCTTAAATCTAACAAAATAGCCGCTAGAGCTGTGTGATATATGAAAAAAAAAGAGTACATTCTTATTATTTTATTTTATTTTATTTTTTTTACTATAAAGGTCCTCAAAATGTATTACTCAAAATGGACCCTTGTGAGCTTTAAGCCATGTTATAATATTGTTACTTCCTCAAAAACATACCTGAAGTTGTGTTCACATGTTTGAGTGATCCTTTATTATTAGTCTGTCTACATCTGTTCCACTTTGTGATGTCATGCAGTGGTAGTTTTCAAGTTAACAGCTACTTTGTACCTTCAGTTCAGTCGAGATTGGCAATTCCAAGGTTAAAATGATCCAAATGATTCTAGTGAAGGTGTATAGACAGTAAAAAAAAACACAGTAGAGCACTTCCTGTATTACATCATGACATCACAAGGTGGAACAAAGCCTATATATGCAGGATTTGTGTGTTTAACATGTGTGAATGAGATAAAACACAACTCCAGGTCTGTTTGTGACGAGGAAACGACACAGAGACACAGAGACACAGAGGTCAGTGTAAACGCAGCCTCAGCAGAACCTGTTTTTACTCTTGTTCCTCTCGAGTGCCTCTACACCGACCATACAGCGCAAAAACACGAGGTCTGCAGGAGGTAAGATTATTAGGATTATCACTAAAGACAAAAAAAAAGGAGCCATCTCAGAATGTTATAACTTACTACTATCGAAACTCATCAGAGAATTCAATCACGAAACATGAGGCGTGGAGAAAAGACCAAGATATAAATTTGTCTCTAGAGGAACGGCAGTCGGTTTGTACAAAAGCTTCAAAACAAACCATTAATTCACTGTTAACACAAGAGGTTGCTGCGGGTTTACATCACTCCTGTTAAATTGAACAAATACGATCCTAAATTTTCAGATTCTTGCACAAATTCTAATGAAAAAAAAAAAAAAAATGCTGCTCCACTATATTTAGGCCTGTGGTGTAATAAAGACATTTGAGCTGCAACCAATCAAACCACAAAATAAATGACTTTAAGAGATTTGAGGTTGAAACCAAAAGTTTACATATATAAAAAGACAGATACGCATTTTTGTCCCTCACTGTCGAAGTCAGACGCAACTTTTCCTGTTTTAGGTCAGTTAGGATTAGCAAAATGATTTGTATTTGCTAAATGCCAGAATAATGAGATTACTTTGAAGAAATTAATGAAAAAATGATCTTAAAAAAAACTCCTTTTCTCATTATTCTGGCATTTTGCAAATAGGAATAATTGTGCTAATCCTAAGTGACCTAAAACATGAAAAGGTTTTTAGTTGATTTAAAAAAAAAAAAAATCATTAAAAAAAACATATGTGTCTTTTTATTTATTGTATGTACATTTCTGGTTTCAACTGTATCATTGGAAGCAGCTTTTTTCATTTTGGAAGTTTACCCCAAATTTACTAGATATACAAAGTGTGAACAGAAGCTTATTGAAATGTGCACATTACAAGCCAAACGACTTATAAAACTTATCTGGAAAAAAAAAAACGAAAGGCCAAGCATCAGACAATGGGCTGAACAGATATTGACAATTTTACCTTTGCGACAGATAGTGTGTCTCTTGAGAGGAAAAAAGGACCTGTTTGAATCTATATTTAGACCATTTATCACTTATGTAGACGACATGGATGTATCTGAAGATCACGATGAAGAGGACTCTTGAGACCGCACGTATGTGGGACTGTGGCACGCACAGGTGCATGTTTGAGAGGCTGTGTTATTCTTGTGTGTAATGCAAGAAAAAAAAAAAAAGAATAAAAGCAATAAATATACTGTTGGAAAAAAAAAAAAAAAAAGATTACTGAAGTTCTGAAAATTATAATTGATTTCAGGAATTTTACTATGTGTTATTATCCAATTGTATATTTATTTATTTTGTCATGTATTTTTATTTTATCATATTAAGAGTTCTTATTTTGGATTTTGTAAGCATTATTTTACTTCCTATAATTGTTTCTGATTTTTTTTTTTTTTTCTGAGTCATAGTCATATTTTTTCAAGGTGCTTCCAGCTGTTTTTAAATTTTTATTCAAACCAAATTTTGTGACCTTCCAATGCCTATACACACGTTACTACTACTACTGCAAAAACACAAGGTCTACATAAGGAAAAAAAAAATTAAAATGCACAATATTATAGTTGATTTCAGGAACTTTGACTCTATTGTATATGCATTTATGTATTTCATTATTTATTTTCATCTCATTAAGCTTGCCTATTTTGGATTGGATTTTTAAATATTCTTTTACTTGCTATATGTGTATCATTTGTTTTTTTCAATGATGATGGCAACAAAAGCTTTTCTGATTCTCACTTTTTTCAAGGCACTTCCAGCTGTTTTTAAAATGTATTCTAGTTTCAAGCCAAATTTCTGTCCATGGAGCACGATTCGTTTTCTTGGTCCTTGCACTCGCAGATTTATTTATTCATCTCAAATATTGACGCCAATGAAAAATAGCCTGAAACAAGTCCAAAAAATCTTAAAGGAGTAACTTGGACGGCCCGCTAACACCTGCGCGTCTATGCGGTGATTTGTTTGCCTGGAAAATTCCACGATATGGCATTAATCTTATCGATTTCCATGTATCATCTGTCTTCATCCATCAGTACGGGTTTCTCCAGATGAAATAGAAATACTTCAACATAACTGAATTTGAGTGTGATGTGAGTTTAAAGCCATACTGTGAAACATTCCAGGCATTAACATCTCCATGGAGACAAGTAGGTGGCTGAACCCCCACCAGAAATGTCACATAGTCACAACTTTAAGCAAAAAAAACCAGAATAAATCCACACTAGTCAAGAGTGTGGCATCAAACTTATATATCTCCATGAAGATGAGCCATTATGCCAGGTTAGAGGTCAGATCTGTGGAGAGGCGACCCCGTTCACAGAAAGAAGGCAAGGCAACGTTGTTTGTACAGCACAATTTGTACACGAGGTAATTCAAAGTGCTTTACAGAATAAAAAAAGACATTAAAATCCCAATACAAACAAATCGAAACAAATAATCACAAAAAACATATAAAACAAATAAAGTAAGAGATTTGCAGTTGGAACCAAATAAATAATCACAAAGAGCATATCTTTTTCCAGCATTTTTTTTTTTTTTTCTAAACATTAAAAACACCTATAATTGAATAAATGCACTAGATAAGTTTAATGCCATACTGTGGAACATTTCAGGCATAGCAAGGTTGCTTCTCTATGGAGATTAATTGATATTCTGACCTTAAAATTGACTCAAAGCATCCTACCATGTTTGAGTGACTCTGTATTAGTCTGTCTACATCTCCAAAGCTCAAAATGCTCTGTTCCACCTTGTGATGTCATGAAGTGGTAGTTTCCAAGTTCACAGCTACCTTCTACCTTAAATTCAGTCTAGATTTGTAATTCTAGGGCTGAAATTATCCAAATGATTCTAGTGAAGTTGTACAGAGTTTCAAAAGACAGTGAGGGCACTTCCTGTATTCCCGTGACATCACAAGGTGGAACAGAGTGTTTCCGTCTGAGCGAAAAACTCAACCTAAACATGCAGGTTTTTTGCGTGTTAAACATGTCTGAATGAAACAAAACACAACTCTAGGTCTGTTTTTTGACGAGGAAACGACATTATAACATAGATCAGAACATAGCGTAACACGGGCCCTTTAATCCAGATGAATCCATGCTTATTTCCACAGAGCATAAACCATCCTTCTAGCTTTAGCCGTTTGCTCCTTGCTCAGCACTTCTATGGCCTGTGATTATATTCGCCGCTTGATTTCAACACTAATTCAAGCCTCAATCTTTTTCTACAGAAGGTAATCTCGGAGGGGCCGACCGCTCCTCGCTCCCATATGCTCGTCTCGCTTTGAGCCTATTTAAATGTAGTGTTCTCCTTAACCCCTCTGTTATCTGCTATTCTCAGGCATGAAGGACGCCCGGCCAAACCAAATGTTTATTGAGTTGTAAATATTGTAAATGGAATCATGATGTCGTGAGGCAGGTCCAATTATAGCCGAGTAATAAGGCGTCTTTGTGGGGTCAAATGCAGCGTATGATTGGACTACAGACTGCTGTGTCCACGGAAACAGAGACAGGATTAAAGCTGAAGTGGTTTTACAATAGCGCTGTGGAGTACCCCCGGGTGGTACTTGAGGCTATTTCTGGGTGTACACGGGAGTTTTAAAGGTCCTATTATGCGAAATTTACTATTGTGAGCTTTTAACCATGTCAGAGAGTTGTTACTTTGTTAAAAACATGCAGAGAGTTGTGTTTAGTTGAGTATAAGTTTCACTTGTTTTCATAGTTTGGCCAGGGGGTACGATACTTATACTCAGACGCGATTTATATGTGAAATGTATCTTTTTTTTGGTCATTATTATGCATTTTTGCACCAGGTAGAGAGTTGAAAGAAGTTTATCTCATGAGATGAATGAAGTTACAGACAGCAGACACATGCGTATGAGTGTGTGCATGTGTGTGAGTGTGTCCATGAGTGTGAGTGTAAGTGTTTGTGTGTCCATGAGGGAGCCATACAGTACTTATACCCCAAGAAAGGTACTATCTATAGAAGACTGGTCCTATAAGAACTTAAACCAAATTTACACTGTCCATACAAGGTCATAAATGGATGTATTCTTAGCTGTGCACAGAGGTAGAATAGTCGCTAACAGATGCTTACAGTCACTAAAAAGAAGTTTTACAACACCTTTTGTTAACTTGAAAATAGATACCAGTAACAGGTGACAAAATCAGCTGATTCTGGTGAAGACATCTTAAAATAAGTATGTGTTGCATTCTTACAGAGAAAGAAGTACACCTCAAGGCTTAAAACACAAAGCATTCAACATAAGGTTTAAGAGTAAGGTGATACAACAAAAAAATCATGCTTTCAGTCTACATCTCCAAAGCCACCTTGTGATGTCATGAAGTGGTAGAATAAATCCAAACTAGTCAAGGGTGTGGTATTAAACTTATCTATCTCCATGAAGATTAGCCATCATGCTAAGTTAGAGGTTAGATCTGTGGAGAGGCGACCCCGTTCACAGAAAGAACATATGTTTTCCCACCATTTTTTTTTCTAAACATAAAAACACTTATAAAACACCTTGAATTAATGAACTAGATAAGTTTAATGCCATACTGTGGAACATTCCAGGCCTAGCAATGACTTCTAAATGGAGACTAGCATCTGAAAAGTCACATAGTGCACCTTTAAAAACAAGATTAATTGATATTCTGAGCTTATTCACACATGTTTGAGTGACTCTGTATAAGTCTGTCTACATCTCCAAAGCTCAAAACGCTCTGTTCCACCTTGTGATGTCATGAAGTGGTAGTTTTCATGTTTCCAGCTACATTTTACCTTTAGTTCAGTAGAGATTGACAATCCCAGGTCTGAAATCATCCAAATGATTCTAGTGAAGGTGCATGGAGTTTAAAAACACACTGGAGCACTTCCTGTATCACCACATGACATCACAAGGTGGAAGAGAGTGTTTTTAGTTTGAGAAAAGAACTCAGCCTAAATATGCAAGGTTTGTGTGTTAAACATGTGTGAGCGAAACAAATTTCAACTGAACTAAATGTAAAAGGTAGTTGTTAACTTGAAAACTACCACTTTATGACATCACAAGGTGGAACAGAGCAGTTTGCGCTTTGGAGATGTACAGACTAATAATAAAGTGTTACTCAAAAATGTGTGAATGAAGCAAAACACAACTCCAGGTGTGTTTTTGAGGAGGTAACGACGTTCTAACACGGCTTAAAGTTCACAGGAGTCAGTTCTGTGTAATACGGGACCTTTAAAGTCACAGCAGCCTCCTTCCACTCTCCTCATTCAAGAAGCTCTGTTCTCGTCGCCATCATCGCTCCTGCTCTCTTTCCCTCTCTCTAATCACCTCTTGTTGTTACAGTCGGTTAATATTTACTGTGAGCTGTGTTTGGACCGTACTCCGCTGACTTTACGGCCGCGACACGATGAGGAACACAGCCGTGAAAATACCAGGATGTGAGTTTAATTGTTCAGAAGACACAGCGAGGCACATGGTGTAGAACACGTTTATGAGCTCGATTCTGCCGGGGAGATAGAGGAGGAAGAACTGGAGACGTCAGCAGATGGTTAAAGTGGTTAAATGTAACGTTTCTGATTAACTGAATGGGGTTTCTTTGCCAAGGATGTTCCATAGTATGGCATTAAAGTGGGACTAAACACTCAAACTCCGCCCACAACCACGATTTGTATAGAGCTGCTAAACTGGGCAGTGCCTGGTGGACTGAACAAGAGAGTGAAAGAGGAAGAGGGGCGGGGTCTGGAGGTATAAGGAGCAGTGTGATTGGTCTAACAGGTAACAAACACCTGGAATCAGGGCAGTCATGTGTGATGTCTTGTAGTGCTTGAAATTGCAGAGGTTACCGGAGGCAGCATGCACCTGTTTGGACTAAAATGGCCAAAAAGTACTAGGAACACCTTATAGACAGTTTAGTAGCAAAAAAAGGCGTTTAGTGTTTCGTTCCACGTTAAATATATATCCATGGAGACAAACAGGTGATGCCATCAAGTCCTCTCTTCGTAACAATGCGTGTAATACATTTTTTCAGCTCCAAAAATTGAATAAATGCAAGATAGATGTCATAACGACTGACAGGGGGACCAAAGATTCAGACTCGGGTGGATCGGCAAAGAAAAAAAGATATCCAACAGAGTACAAAAGTCATAAGTGTCAAACAAGACGAAGCCAAGCTGAGCTATACCGCTGAGGATACGCGGACGATCTGACGCTGAGGGTCAGGTCCTCGGTCCCTTTGTCCTCCCCAGGTGCGGCTTGATTCCGATGGGTTGCAGGTGTCCATGGGAGGAGCCCCGATCTCCGCCCTGCTCCAGGCTTCGACGCAGAAGGAAGAGGGGGAAAAACAGCCCCAAAACACAGAGCAGACTGGGATCATGACAATAGATCATTTTAATGCCATATTGATGATGCCGTTGAGATGAGCAGGTGACAGAACTTCCATCATAAAATTTACATAGTGCATCTTTAAACCAATAATAAAATAAAGGACATAGTTTTATCTTGGTTTGGATTTGTAAAGTAGAATAACCTCCCTGATTTCAGAGCCAAAATAATGAAGTTATTAAAGATTGAATATTATCTGACTGATTAAACTTTCATGAGGCGTAACTTAAAACAATGTATAGAATGTGTGTGTGTGTGTGTGTGTGTGTGTGTGTGTGTGTGTGTGTGTGTGTGTGTGTGTGTGTGTGTGTGTGTGTGTGTGTGTGTGTGAAAGCTCAGAACCTCCAGAATTCACTCCCTGAGCGGCAGAGGCTGCACTAGCACTGATTCATGATTGGCTGCAGGTGCTGGGGTTTAGGTAGTGATGATACCATAGACTGTATATATAAATGGACATAGCTAACCTGCTAGCCGCCGCGTTCCAAATAGGAAGTGAACATGGGCACGTTGCCATCTCCATCGACTCTGGCTCCAATTCACTTTATATTGGAAAACTATCGCCCCTCTCTCTGTAACTGCTGCAGTGAGCCTCGTCATTTTGGTCTTAAATTCTTCTGATTCTGGTACTTTTATTTCGCTATTGTGTCCGTAAATCAACATATGAACATTAATAACAGACAATTCAGGTGTGAGGTCGCTCCCACTAGCGTTAGCAACAGGTTTGATTGACAGTGTTGCTAAGTGCTTGCTCCCCTAAACCAGCACTGCAGGCAGGAAGGGGCATTACCTTCTACAGCCTCGCTCCAGATTGGCTCTTTAGTTGCTATGACAGTCATGGTCGGAAGTCCAAATATGCAATTTTTCTCTAAATCCGCCAATATAACCGCTCTAGCCTCGATGAGCTTCATTTGACTGGAGCCGTCACACTCACTTAGTCCACTTCTGTATACACTCTATGGATGATACAGATCAGAAAAAGTCCTTTTAGGTTTAAACCAATTAAATTAAATCACTGAATCTGGCAACCCAAATGAGAGAGTCACGTGAGGCTCACTCTGCTTTCTGATTGGATAATCTTCATGAGAACCAAAACACCAGATTAAAATAAACTGTTTATACTGGTCGTTAAAAATGTGTATTATTATTATCATCATTATTATCATTATCATTATTATCATTATTATTATTACTGTCATATTTTTGGAGGCCCTTTTTTTTTTAACTTGTGTTTTGTTATCCTCTATTACACCTTAACCCTTCATTTCAAATAAAAAGTAACCATAGTAATCCATTCACTGCATACAGACCTCATCTTGTCTTATAAATTGCAATGTTCTCTGGTGGTTCACGTTTCCATTACTGTCAATTACACCTGCAGACAATACATATCTGAGAATCAATGGAGACAGTGAGAGGAGCCGTGAGCCAGACGCTCTCCCTGTGACCACTGCTGCATGTAAATAGCACTATCCAATAATACACTCCTGCTCCCGCACAGTTTAAACCGCTATCTACTGTCTCACATATGGACCGGGTTCATTGATGGGTAACTGTCTTCACCTCAGAGTGATCGATAAGTGGTACAAAGGAGACGGAACATCAATCTACATCTGTGTAATTATATCTGGATGACTGAAATCTACTTTTACACAGCTGAAATGAATGTAACTGTAGAACAAATGTAAGAGTGTAAAAGTCCAGAAGTCTGATGGCCCAACCCTGGACGACCCTACTCAATCTTTGTCAAGGAACGAAATGACAAGAAAATGGTGGGCTTTTCTTTTGCTTAGAAGGGCAGAGTCTGAATGATGCTATAGTACCTTTTTTCCTGTATGTAAAAGAAAAAACAACTCAATGTAATGGCGTAAAAGTTATTAATATGGCTGAGGTACACTTAATTTTCATTTTTTCATTTCACCAGATTATTAAACTGTGTTAGAGGCACCGATGTCTCCAGTTTGCATGTCCTTGAAATGTATTCTATTTTTGGGAAGCAAAATAATCAAGTTCTAAACACAGACAATCATGAGATCTTGTATTAAAAGTTCCTGCATCAAAGTTCAACAAATAAGTGAGATATTCACAGTCTATGAAGTACTGTAGTCCCTTTAAATACATTTATACAGTGTTCTTCTCTTCAGACATATAGCCATGGCAGCAGTGGACAGCAGTGGTCTAAAGTGGCCCCTAAACTCCACAGGATTCACACACTTGCATCAGGACGTCTGAACTCATCTATTATGTCACTTTTCAAGATAACAGCTTTTGCTCCTTTGCAGAAATCACTCACCCAAGGTAAACACTTTGATCACGCTGCATGGAAATTAGCGTCTTTTTTTTTCAATGAGCTAAACATAACCAGAACAACACTGGTTATATGTGGTCTGTCAATGTCAAATACAAACTGGTGTGAAGACTGAAGAGTGTAGAGTGCAGTTATGGGCTTGGAAACATTTCTAGCGTTCACAATATGCCTTGATTTCAGCGTGATTTCAGTGCACAGGCTCACTACCAGCAGCAGCTCTCGGGGCAGGGGCTGACTCTCCTGCATCAGCCTCGCCCCGTGGACTTTGGGCCGGCCCCGGTCATAAAGGACTGGGCCAGGACTACATCTGCATCTGCACATGTGCGGGGCCATGGTAAACTCCAACCTATTTTGGCCATCGCTATCGCCGAAGTAGAGTGTACAGTGATGGGTTCTGTTATGAAATGAAGAGCTGAGTGAAAGAATGTATCTAAAGGTTTCAAAGTAGAAGTCTGCATGGGTATTATATCTCCAGAATCCAGTATAGAAGGAAAGGTTGTTTGAACACTTTATTTCCTGTAATTCAATGGGATACAAGAGTTTTTTTCTATAATACTTGCACACACATATCAAAATTCAGACTAAACTAGGACTGGACTATTCATGGGTTTCAGGCATAGGGATTCTTGCTGATTTGAAGAATTTGGCATAGCAATGATCCTCTGTTATTATGGCAAAATCTCAATTCAAATGAAACTATTATATCTTTCGAATAGAGAAAGCTCCTCACAAAATCTCTCAAATCAGGACGGAAGCTTCACCTGAAACTCATGAATATGACTAAACCAGGACTGTAGCATGACTAAACCAAGTCTGAACCAGGGACAACTGGGTTCAGAAAGGACCAAATCAAAGAAATGTGAATGCAGCGTGATTGTAAAAATACAGATGTCTGAACCAAAAATAAATACATAAAAATTATAAAAATCGATGAAGATTAAAGGTCCTATATTATGCAAAACTGACTCTTGTGAGCTTCATCACCTTACCCAACTCAAACATACCTTTGTTTCATTCACACATGTTTGAGTAAACTATTATTATTAATCTGTCGACATCTCCAAACCTCAATATGCTCTGTTCCACCTTGTGATGTCATGAAGTGGTAGTTTTCAAGTTAACAGCAACTTTTTTCCTTTAGTTCAGTAGAGATGGGGAATTTTAGGGCTGAAATGATCCAACTGATTCTAGTGAAGGTGTATGGAGTTTAAAAACACAATGGGGCACTTCCTGTATCACCGCATGACATCACAAGGTGGAACAGAGTGTTTACTGTTTGAGGGATGTGTGTTAAACATGTGTGAATGAAACAAAATGAAACTCCAGGTCTGTTTGTGACGAGGAAACAGCATTATTACATAGATCAGTAGCTCAGTTGGTTGAGTTCTTGTCCACTCTGAAGGTTGCAGGTTCAAATCCTGCTCTCTCGGTTGGTGGTGCATTTCCAGCTCCCACAAATGAATTCTGGTGTGTCCTTGGGCAAGACACTTAACCCACCTTACCCCTAGTGTCTGTGTACACTGCTGTATGAATGGGTGAGTGATGGGTGAGTGGTTCCTTGATGTAAAGCTCTTTGAGAGTCTTGAAGGTGGAAAAGCGCTATATGAAAATGTGACCATTTACCACCAGAAAAGAGCATAATATGGGCCCTTTAAAGTACCCATTTACTTAAAGGTGCACTGTGCCACTTTATGAGCATAATCGCCTAAGCAATTTTTCAAGGTTTTTGGGAAAATACAAAAAGTGCATATGTCAGTGGGATGACAGGGCTGCTTTGTGCTTTCTGGGCTGTAAAGAGCTTTGTGACTGAGTGAGGATGGAACCATTGACACAACAGATGCAGCGGGATCTGGAGAGTAGCATGAGAGAGATAACTGGCCCAAAAAATGACTTAAGCAGTTTTGCTATGGTTTTCAGTTTCTATACTCATACTTGGACTTAAAATTTCCAAAAGGTGAATTCTCAGAAGTTGAACGTGATCATTTCTAAGACTGACTAGACCCTAGAACTCACTGTCAGCAGATCCCCCACCTGAACAGTTACACGTGTGAATTTTGAGTTTAAAATATCTAAAGATACTCGTACTTAAAGGGCCCATATTATGTTATTTTCTGATCTATGCTATAATGCTGTTTCCTCATCACAAACATACCTGGAGTTGTGTTTTGTTTCATTCACACATATTTAACACATCTCTCAAACTGAAAACACTCTGTTCCACCTTGTGATGTCACGTTGTAATACAGGAAGTGCTCCACTGTGTTTTTAAACTCCATACACCTTCACTAGAATCATTTGGATAATTTCAGCCCTGGAACTGCAAGTCTCTACTGAACTAAAGGTAACTTGAAAAATACAACTTTATGACATCACAAGGTGGAACAGAGCAATTTGAAATTGGAGATGTAGACAGACTGATGCTAAACAGTTAAGCTAAAAGTGTGTCAGTGAAGCAAAACACAACTCTATATGTGTTTTTAACCAGATAACAACATAATAACAGGGCTTAAAGCTCACCAGAGTTGATGTTTTGTAACATAGGACCTTTAAAGAAGAAAGTACTTTTCTACACTGTCCAGTAAAAGTACCACACACTGGATGTAAGAATGAGTCTTATCTAATATCATTAAATTACACTGATTAGTATTACCATATTTAATTATTATCATAATTAGTATTCAGAATATGTATTTTGGGTACATGTATTCAGTTCTTTCCCAACACTAGATATCCAACGATTCAAGTTTCTCACCTAGTTCTTCCAGTACATTAGCATCTGCCGAGCTGTAGCATCACAAGCTAAGTCTGTAAGCAGCTTAATACATCTTCATTAACATCCCCTCTTCCTGCCAGACTGTCTCCTGCACCAGATGCTGCGGTTAAGTCTTGTTTTTGTCATTATGTTCATAAAAGAATAAAGGTTTGACATGGACTAATGATAACAACTATATCTGGGACATTGGCGTGTGAAGTAGCTCGGTAAATTTACATATCAATCTTAGTTAGCGCGCTACGTCCAACAGTAATTTACATAGTTTTAATGGTACAAGGGAGATTTTTAGCCGAAAATACTTTGGACGTGGGTTTCTCAATAAAACGGTGTCAAAATCCATTAGGGGGCAGTAATGGGCTTCTTTTTGGCTGGAGATGGGCGACTCGCACAGAAGGAGATCGAAATTTGGACAAGATAACATTTTTTTTATGATATTTGCAACTGAAACTCGATACATGGCGTTTTTAGCACAGTAAAATATTGTACCCTAATTGGGCTGTGTAAACTCAGAATTGCCAAGAAATAAAAAAAAAAAAAAAAAAATAGATAAATAAATAAATATGTAGGCTATAAACGTGACTATAAATTTGTTTATGTGGCTGTCAGTGAGGGACCGTGGACATTTTCCTGTTGCATTTTCCCATTGAAGTGGTTAAATGATAAAATGTGACAGTTGCTTTTGGTCTAATTTGGCCAAATTCATTACATCAAATAATAGGCTGTGTATATAAATGGACATAGCTAACCTGCTAGCCGTCGTGTTCCAAACAGGAAGTGAGCATGGGCACGATTCGGTTCCATTGACTCTGGCTCCAATTCACTTTACGTTGAAAAATGGTCACTCCTCACATGGGCCCCCTCAAATACAAACTGATAGCAGCAGGGTCCAATTCTGGGCCCCTAAGACTCTGGGACCCAGGACGACAAACCCCACTGTCCCCACTGTCGACTGCCCTGTGGATAAGTAGGTTTTTTATTGTCCCATCTCTATTTTGTACATATTTTAGCTAATTTTACACTGTTAATTAAATTACTACATTATTTTACCATTTACCAGCTTGCTTTTTTCCTCACCACAAGAGCATTGTTTTATTTTTTTTTTTCATTCCATCAAATAAATAAATAAATGAATAAACAATCATCTGTATATATAAATGGACATAGCTAACCTGCTAGCCGCCGTGTTACAAACAGGAAGTGAGCTTGGGCATGCTCCGGTTCCATCGACTCTGGCTCGAATTCACTTTACATTGATAAATTGTCACCCATTTCTCTGTTACTGCAGCAGTTAGCCTCGTCATTTTGGTCTTAAAATGTTTGTATTAATCCACTCTATGTGATCCTGGTGTTTTTCTGTCGCTATTTTCTCCGTAAATCAAGATATGAACATTATCAAGAGAAAAAACAGGAGCTTTGTTTCCCTGAGGTTGCTCCCGCTAGCGTTAGCGACAGGTTTGATTGACAGCGTTGCTAAGCGCCCGCTCCCTGCTAAACTAGGCGGGAAGGGGTGTTACCTTCAACAGCCTGGCTCCAGATTGGCTCTTTGGTTGCTATGACAGTCACGCTGTTGTTGTAACTCAGCTCCAAATTCGCTGCTATAACTGCTCTAGCCTCAACAAGCTTCATTTGACTGGAGCTGAACACTGTGGATGATGTCACACTCACTTAGTCCACTGCTTTATACAGTCTGTTTAACAATATAGAAATAAAACTTTGGGTAAATATGCAGAAGGTGAAATCGGTAAAAGGATAGTAGCAAAGAGAAAGCCTGAATCAGCTCTTCTGAATCTTTAGAGCGAATGGTCTTATTTGGCAGAGATAAGTCAAATAATGTTTTATACAGTTTGCACAAGTGTAAACCTGAACAACATGGCAACATAGAATTAAATGCATTTGACATTTTGTTCTTTAAGCTAATATTAGATTTGAAAAGCCTTAATTATATCTGAGCTCCAAGAAAACACATTTTACCCCATGCAGTATTTTGCAGGAAAAATCTATTTACAAAAAGGAAAAAGGTATCATTTTGTTCCCTGTACATTTTCAAGGCATGCTGTTCCATGAGAACCATAGGGAAGCAATTACCAAGGACAGGCAATCAGAGGCTACATCTACACACACCCCAAAAATCTGACCGTTATCTGATTTGTGGAGTAATCGGATTATCCAGATGTCATTGTACTAACCTGTGCATGTTTTGACAAGGACAGTTATGCAAAAAGAGCAAATTATTTTTTCAAAGACGACTATGAAGGAGAAATGTTAGACTGAAAGTTTTATTTTAGCTGCCATTGCACTTTGTCTTCAAAATACAAGTTACGCTAAAAATCCACTAATGCACTGACACGTCACCAGCTGTTATAATGATTACATTCCTCTTGTGCATGTAAACACTATCCAATCAGATCCAATTATTCTTGTGATTAGATTGTTTTCTGTCATAAAGTAAATGCACCCACTAGCGGATGAGGACCATGTAGAAACAACATCTTGTGACCATCCCAGACAGTTATTTTTCTGTCATGGCCCAACATAAGTGTCTAAGTGGAGGTGTTACGGCCCCAGGTCTTTAGCTCCTATCCTGTCCTGTCTTATCTTGTCCTGATTGGTGGACGGTTTAAATCACTGCTCCTGATTGGTTTATGGGCCCTGCTTCTCAAAGGAGTCAGCTTTATTTTTTTTTACAACGATTATATATGTTTTAAGGATGTAAAACCCCTCACCACACACTTTATACACTTTTCTCAGACAGGCATTAACATTTTCTCTCGTTTTAACACTCTTAATTCTGTGCAGTTCAAATCTTTGTAGGTGTCTTTGTCGGTGCAGAACGTTTCATCGACATTGTGGGTTTTGTCCGGAAGAAAACTTGCAAACATTCAGCACTTCAGAGTCATACTGTGATTCAACATTTATGTAAATTTGTCTGAACTCATTCTGTACTGTACAGGAGACACAGAGGAGACTGATGGACAATGGTCTACAGTCCCTCAGCCAATCAGGGCACAGAACATAACAATAAGCATGTAAAACTGCATTTAAAAAAATCTACGAGGCCGCGAAAGGTGAACAGTGATATAGCGTGGTACAACTGTATATGAAACACGTGATTGTTAGTTTAGTTTTAACCTTGTCTCCTTTTGCGTCACTGGATTTTGATTGTAAATATACGTGACTTATTTAGTTAACTTAGTTTATGTTCCTGTAGCTTTGGTTTGAACTCAGTTCTGTACCAGACATGAGATGAAATTTTGTGCTGCGATTATCATGGTGAAAATAATTGATGGTCAAATAATTGATTAACAATAATGTCACAATAATGATAAAAGTTGCAGTTAAAAATATCATTGATAGGAATAATGATTTTAAAGTTCCATGTTAAACAACTTTTATATAATTGTATTTTGTTGTCAGAGAACACCATGGATGACCAAGGCCGTTGACAGAAATTTGGGGGGCCCGGGTAAGAAGCCTCACATGGGCCCCCCTCTCATACAAATTGATACGAAGAGGGTCCAATTCTGGTCCTCTGAGACCCTGGGGCCCGGGACAACTGACCCCATTGTTTCCCCCTGTCGACTCCCCTGTGGATAAGTAGCTTTTTATTGTCCCATCCCTATTCTGTACATATTTTAGCTCATTTTACACATTTAATTAAATTACTACATTATTTTACCCTTTTCCATCTTGCTTTTTGTTTTTTTCTCGTTACCTCTCTGAACCCAGCAGAGCCGGGTCATAACAGGTGGAACTAACAGTTCATTCAGAAAAATGCTGTCCACTCATGGTTCAAAGGTACAGCCCCTTTTAGATGAAATGGGGACAAAGTCTTTGACAAATACATTATGTTCAAGCTGAGTCTCAACAAAACGAATATAAATTATAGGTTTCCACTATGCTGAAGCCATTGTTGCTAGAATGCATTGTACCTGCTTACTCCTATTGCACTGAGCTGCGAGCACTCCCTGTTCCCATTCTCTCCTCTCAGTCTGGCATACTGACATATTGTTTATGCATGTAGCGCCTGTTTACAAAGAACAAACTCGATGCTTTGACTCCGAAACTCCTGCACCACTGAGCACTGGAGTTGTCAGAAGTATTGAAAATCAGATATTGATCTGTAACGCATGGGCTGGCCTTTAGCAGTAGGATGTGGGACAGAAGACAGCAGCATGGGTGTGGTCCACAGTTTTTATTTCTTTTTTTAAATTACCAAATTGTATTGTGCGAATAGAGGTTTGAGAAGCAGCATCTCCTCCAGCAGCAGAACTATGTATGTTTGTTTCAGGCGCCTTTTATACTGTCCCACTGACTGGATAAAACTATTGTAATATGGGATGTTTAAAAATAACATTAGTTCTTTAAAACCCTTAAACCTCCATGAACGAAATAAACCCATAAACCAACTGAAGTTTATACATATATTACAAACATAACCCTAAAACCAAACACCAAATATATTTAAAACCCATAAACTTTTACAATGCCCGACATGCCTCCCCTACACAGTCCCTGCCTTGGTCCTGCCCTGGAACATTTTTAAAGGAGCTCGTTTCCCCGGGGATCTCTTTGACACCCGGACACAAGGACACAGGAGGTAAGTTAAACCGTCTTTAAACACTATTCACAAAAAAACAGTACAAATTACACAACAGACCAACACTTAAAACATTCTTAAACAAGCTTTGCACTAATATTGCACATATCCAGTTAAATTAATTATTAACTTTAAGTTTGTCTTCTTTTCCTCTCCAGGACACACAGCTTTAATTAAAGTGCCACTGTGCCTCTAGATTTAAAACTGGGCAAACGCAGACAAGTTAAACAAACATTTTAAAATCCTTTTGTGCAATTGTCTTTTTAAAAGTGCAAATAATGTTCAAAGTGCTGTGTGCTATTAAAGTGTATGTGCAATTTAAAGTGCATATAGTGAAAGATGCTAGTATTGAAACTAGATAATCATTTGAGTGTCGATACTAAAAACATTACATTCACAGACAGAAATGAAACTTTCTTGAATAGCATTAGAATGATCAATCACACGCACATTCATACACCAGTGCACACAGACACTGGGGGCAATGTGGGTTAAGTGTCTTGCCCATGGACACAACGACAGCGTTCATCTGTGGGAGCTGGGATTCGAACCGCCAACCTTCAGATCAGTGGACAAACACTCTATGAACTGAGCTACTGTCAGTCGCATTCAGGAGTTTGAAGTTTTATTATCGCGACAACACCACTGAGTACATAAGCTGACTGCATAGAAAAACTTGGTGTACCGTCGAAGGAAATTAATCCAACGAGGGTAATGGTATTCAGCGAGCCGCATCTAATTTGAATGTGATTTTTGAGGAATAAGGAACTACTGAACACCCTGCCCCAGATGCAACTGATTCCGCGTTAATTCAATGCACTGAAGAATATATGTGCCTATATTTTAACCAGAAATTGATTCACAAATACGAAACGTGCCTGGTGTCCCTCGGCTAATGCATAATGTATGAGCGTTACCTTATTTACAGTAAGCTAACTGACCTCTACAATGACTTTTACTGTTCCTGCCTTAACCCTAATTTCCAATGCAGTTTGACACGGCTCAACTTTCCGCATGCTAATAGGTCAATGTTTGTATGCTGACTCGCTGGGCTGCTGTTTAAAATGGCAAACACTGTCAGAGGTACATTAGCATGCTAGCGCGGTCATGTCATGTGATTAGCATGCTACTGGGGTCATGAAATAGGATTAGCATGCTAGCGTGGTCATGATTGGCATGTTTGTTCTGTGACACTGTGCCACAGGGGCTTATGGGAGACTTGACAGTTTACTACTGCCTTGTCCTCAACACTGGGGTTACGACTTTCAGGAGTTATAAGAAAAGGATCCAACTGGAACTCTGATGATTTGATTTTTTTTTTAAAACAAGAAACTTTGAGCTTTTTGGTATATGACTAATAGTTCAAACTGGTAAGCTATTTTCTGATCGATGTTATAATGCTGTTTCCTCGTCAAAAACGCATGTGTTTTCTTTCATTCACATCCTCCATATTTAGGCTGAGTTCTTCTCTCGCACAGAAAACACTCTGTTCCACCTTGTGATGTCATCATGTGCTAATACAGGAAGTGCTACACTGTGTTTTTAAACTCCATACCCCTTCATTAGAATCATTTGGATAATTGCAACGTTGAATTGGCCATCTCTCCCCAACAAATGGTAGCTGCTAACTTGTAAATCACCACTTCATGACATCACAAGGTGCAACAGAGCATTTTGAGTTTTGGAGATGTAGACAGATTAATAATAAAGGGTCACTCAAACATGTGTGAATGAAACGAAACACAACTCCAGGGATTTTTTTTTGAGCAAGTAACAACATTGTAACATGGCTTAAAGCTCACAAGAGTCAATTTTGTGTAATATATAACTGGGGGGGTCTGCCACCTACTTGTCTCCATGGAGATGTTATTCCTTTGCCTAGAATGTTCCATAGTATGACATTAAGCGTATTTACCTGCAGAAAGACATGCAGGTGGTGCTGTAAGGCAGGCACGCCCAAACTGTGGCCCAGGGGCCAAATGCGGCCTTCATACCAACTTTTCTTGGCCCTGAAGCTTCCAGGTGAATTGGCCCATATTACCTTAAACAGTACTTTTTACTCTACATTTCTGAAATATCTACTTTAACAAGCCCATATCAAATATTTAATGTGTCTCATTGAGGATGCAAGTATGAATAAAGGTTTAGTGGTTCAGTCTAACTTGTAATAACACAGATTTGAAGTATTCACTGTATTGGTGACCAGTCTATGGCCCTCAATCGACCCTCAGCTTTGTCTGTGTTTTTATATGTGGCCCTTAATGAGAAAGGTTTGGACACCCCTGCTGTAAGGCCATGTTACAGGTCAGATCTGTGGAGAGGCAGCCCTGCTCACAAACAGAATACATGTTTTTTTTCTGTGTGTGTAATTATTCAAAAAAAACAAGCACTTTTTCTGGTCAAGTCCATCGTACTCCATTGTACAACGCGTGGCGAAGATTCCCATAGACTATACTTAGTGAAAGACGTATGGCCCGACTGCGCAGACAGGAGCCCGGGGGAGACGATGCAAAGTGGGAGGAAAATCATTAGCTTTGTTTGCATGTTCGCTCTCAATTACACGTCTCCGCAGTCTGCCAGTGAAAAATACCCACATCTCATAATTTATCTCCGCTTTTGTGTCGTCAAAAAGGCTTTGCGGGTTTGACTTACAGCCCCCATGCGAAAGTCCAATCACAAAGCCACAATTCACGGTGGAAGGGGGAGGTGCGGGGGTGGGGCGGTGGGATGGGGGGGGGGGTGTGTTGGCTCCTCCGCAATGTGACATAACTATTCCTCATTCTGGATTTCAATATTTATCATAGTACAATTTCCCGCCGCGTTCCTCACCAGCGAGCCGTGATTTATGAGCGATCAGGTCTGGCCTCGTCACAGTCACCAAAACGTTTGCCAAGTACACATTTTAGTTTGGTTTAATTCAGAAATGACACACAAGAATAAACAAAGGAGGAGAGAGGGGATCGACTGTTTGAATTCAGAGGACTAGAGAAGAAGAGAACAGCATTATTGTGGGCGTTGTGTTTCTTAGTGACACTGACGTTGTCCTGGTTTGGTCCTGGTTTTGATCCCGGTTTCGTCGGTTTTCGTCGGTTTTCGTCGGTTTTCGTCGGTTTCGTGGACTAGTTCTGGTCCAGTCCTGGTCTAGTTCTAGTTTACGTCCGGTTTTAGACCCATTTTTTGATTTTGATGCGTACTAGTGTGAAAGAAAGCTGCCATTTTGTAAGCACTGGTGGTCGACCTACCTGCTTGTCTCCATGGAAATAAGTTTAGTTTAATGCCATACAGTGGAGCATTTGAAGCTAAACAATAACTGCATGGAGGCAAGCATGTTACGTAATGCATCTTTAAATGAAGACATAGAAAGTTAAAACCATACTTTGGAAGATTCTCCATGGAGGTAGATACATTTTATGCCAATTACATAATTTCCATGGAAACAAGCAGGAGGAAGTGGCCAAATACGAGTCAGGTTTGTGGAGATGCAAGCCCATTAACAGGAAGGAAACATGTTCTTTTTTGAGTTTTTTTTTTTTTTTTTTCCAATGCCAATGATTTTTATTTTTTTGGCTAAAAAGTTACACAGTGGGACTTTAAATCTTTCATTTGCAATTAGACTGGCCGACCCACTACTGTTGTATTTTCACATATTACTAGATGCTATCGACGTTACTGTGTGCGACAGCTTTGGCCTGACATAAGACCAGAAAGTACCAGTGAAGTGAGGGGGAGGGGCTAGATGAGAGGAAGGGGAGGGGCTTGATGGAACAGGGGGAGGGGGCCAGGTGAAAGGAAGGGGAGGGGGGAAGAGGTTGCACGTCTGACATCTAAAAAAATTGAATTAACTTTAGCTTTAATCTGTATCCAATTTCCAGTCACGCTCAGATGCTGCGGTTGAGCACATGATATCTACTGAATTACGATAGAGCAATATTTTCAACAAGACAGTCACATACAACATCGCTACGACGCCAAGTCTATAATAACCCTATGGCCAACACTTTCTAAACCAGCCAGATAATAATGTAGTGGAGGGTGGAAACGGCGTGGAAAAGCCTTGAGCCAGTTGTCTATACATCAAACAGGTGACGCTGCCTTGCAAATGCACCCGAGCTCATTTGTAACGCTTTCCCCCCTGTCACTAGCTTTAGCGCACGTAGCTCATGGAGACGCGCTGTAGCCTAGCATATGATCAATGACGACGGACCAGAGCCACGCAGCTAACCATTAAACGCTGCCGACCGCTAATATGCAAAGCACGGCAGTCGATGAAGGATGCTTTTTTTCCGCGGGCAGGGAGAGAAGTTGTCAAAAAGATTATAAATTGCACTTTTGGCTGCACAAGCGGATAGGAGGCGCTACCCTGCATGCTAAGATCAGGGTTTGTTTTTTTAGTTCAAAGTCGCGTATATATAGAACGCACTTTGAAGTGGGGAGTTTATGCGTTTTAACTGCAAAATCTGTATTTGTTAGAACGACTTGAATTCTTGAGTACTTTTGAATCGTCTTTGTTTGTTTTTTTTTTATTAGTTCAGAGTATTTTAGGATGCTGTCTATTTATATATTTATATATATATATATATATATATATATTACATATATATATATACATATATATATATACATAATTATATATATATTGAATATATATATATATATACATATATATATATATATATATATATATATATATATATATATATATATACATATATATATATACATATATATATATATATATATATATATATATATATATATACATATACATATACATATATATATATATATATATATATATATATATATATATATATATATATATATATATATATATATATATATATAATTTTATTTTTTTTTTTTTTCATTTAAAGCAAAAAAATCCCCAAGAATGGCATGAGCTATGGTAGAGCACTAACTGCCTACCAAAGTATGGGTTCTATCCCCGCCCCATTGAATGCATACTCTCTTTGTGTCCTTATGCAATACACTTTACCTGCCTCTGCTTTACCTCTAGTGCCCTGTGATTTATGTGTGTTTGTGAATGGCTAATAATGGATGGAAATAAAATAAAATATAAAGAAGTGCTATGTAACTTTTTGTGGTGGAGGGTCAGCTAACTGCCTGTCTAACTAGAAATGTTATCGGTTTTAATTAATTGCCTTTAATACTCCATAGTATTGCATTAAACTCAACTATCTCCATACAGAAAAGTATGTAGCACTACAAGGCCAAGTTGCAGGTCAGATCGATGGAGTGACAACACCTATCACAATAAAAATGAATAAATAAAATAAATGCAAGATATATACATTCAATGCCATACTGTGGAACATTCCAGGTAAAACAATAGTATTTCCATGGAGACAAGCAGGTGATGAACCTCCATAGACTGTATATATAAATGCACATAGCTAACCTGCTAGCTGCTACGTTCTAAATAGGAAGTGATCATGGGCGTGCTCCTGGCTCCATCGACTCTGGCTCTAATTCACTTTCCGTTGGAAAACTTTTTGATTGATCCTGCTAAACCAGCGGTGCGGGCGGGAGGGGGCATTACCTTCAACAGCCTCTCTTCGGTTTGGCTCTTTGGCTGTTATGATACTCATGGTTGGAATTCCGGGCCGACTGACGGATGCCCCGTGTGACGACTGGACACTAGATGCCCTCCTGAGCCCTGATCCTGTTCTGTGGACCAGGACCCGTCTTGCCGTGGATGGGCGCCTCTCTGTCCTTTAGTTGAGTGGGCTCTGGCCCCCTTGAACTTTATCTGCAAATGGATGCACATTAGTCTTGGACACATCTACAGCTGTCTGTCCATGTGAGTAGATCTCTCCTTCACTGTGGTTCTCCTCGAGGTTTCTCTTTTTCCCATTGGGTGTTTTTTAGTTTTTCCTTGCCGAGAAGGAGGGTCTAACGACAGGGGATGTTGCTTGTTTTCTGTTCATTAATTTGCTTTTCTGTTTCTGTTTCATTGTTGATTTTCTAACTTTCTGTTGGTTAAATTAATTCTCATGTTCAGCCCTAAGAGGCGACTGCTGTTGTGATTTTGGGCTTTACAAAAAAATAAATTGAATTCCTAATATGCAACTTGGCTCCAAATTCGCCCCTATAACTGCTCTAGCCTTGATGAGATTCATTTGACTGGAGCTGAACGCTATGGATGACCACACACCAGATATGTATGACCAGAGACAAATGTACCTTTAAATTGGTAAAAATAGACAAACATATTTTAATTCCAAGGGGAGCATTGACTACAGTAATATTTGATTTGCAACTGAATTTCAAAACATAGGAAAAAAACCTCCAAATACTTTTATTCATGCAAGTATTTAGTCTGTTTTAACTTTATATTTGCTTCAGACTGCAGTGTGCGACTACAGTGCTGGTAATGAGCATGAGTGGGAGCCAGTGATCAGTCAGTGCTGGTTCACCGTCCCTTTGTAATGACATCACACTGATTATGGAGTCAGGGGGCCCGCTTTTTAATCAGGGGCTAATCGTCCGGTCATTTATGGATCAGAAACAAGAAATAGCTCTGTACTGATGAATCTAGTGAAACAAATGAGATTTTAATTGTATTTAAAACGCAGCTTAAATGGTGGAGGTGGATGTGGTACAAAGCGGAGTTATAGTCGGGTAGTATCACTGAACAGAACTGTAAGAATAAGAAATCTTCCCCCTTATCATTACATCCTTTAAATCAATAACAAATAGCATAAGTTAAAGATGTACAATGTTACTAATGTGGGGGATGGGTCCGCCAACTAAATAGCTTCACACAGAGCATCTTTAATGTATAATGAACGCAATCTTCAGTAGAGTGACCTTGACCAGCAATGCTTTTTGCACCAATCTGCGTTTTTGATCCAATTATGGAAAACTACACTCTAGAAAATGAAATGATGACTTAAAGAGCCCATATTATGCCATTTTCTGATATATGTTATAATGTAATTTCCCATCCCATCCCACATCAAAAATATATTGGAGTTGCGTTTTGTTTAATTCACACATGTTTAACACACAAACCCTGCGTATTTAAGCTCTATTCCATTTTGTGATGTCATGTGGTAATACAGGAAGTGCACCGCTGTGTTTTTTTTTTGTTTTTTTTTACTCCATACATCTTCACTAGAATCATTTGGATAATTCCAGCCCCCTTTTTGTCTGGGTCTGAGGATGAAGTTAAAGATGGGGGATAGATGATGTCTCAGGCCTCCATTCCTGTTTAAAGAAGGTTTGTCTTTCCTAACAAAAACAGCTTCTTTAACTCCTCTCAAACCATTTCTTTTCTCTGGCTAAGATCTGACCCTCACTCCGACCAAAACTGAAGAAGCGGCTTGGATGAGCAGCGAAACGTCTTCACTCCTACAACGATTTGTCCAGTTGACAGATTAAACTTCATCATTTGCTCTGGATCAGACCTGGGCAACTGAGGGATTACACAGACAACTTGAAAAATACCACTTCATGACATCACAAGGTGGAACAGAGCATTTTGAGCTTTGGAGATGCGGACACCCTAACAATAAAGAGTTACTCAAACATGTGTGAATGAAACAAAACACAACTCTGGGTATGTTTTTGATGACTTAACAACATTATAACATAACTAAAAGGTCCATTTTGTGTAATATAGGATTAAATAATAAATAAATAATAATACATATATTTTTTCCAACCATTTGAACAGCAAGCATTTGGATTTTAGGTTTAAATAGGCCTACTTAAAAGGTTGTCTTTCAATTAACATGGGATATTGAAATAGAGAACTGTTTTATTGTCTTACCAAAATACAAAATTATAGCATTAATGTCCAATATTTTGTAATAAAGAATACAATCTGCGTTAGAATTCCCAGCAGTAAAAACTATATTCGATTTGATCCTGTTTATCTCGTATCTGCGGACACAGATATAGGTCATGTTTGTCGAATTTAAAATCAAAAAGTTACAAGAGTATACAAAAGCATATGCATAAGTGGTGAAAGGACGCGGACAGAGCGAGCACGCATCAGTTCACTCATTTCGATTTTTATTACGTTTTAATTACATTCTAACACCAATGAGCCCAACCCACACCATTATAACTGCATCTAATCCTTTGTCCTTTCGTCTTTGGATCCAGAGTTCCTTTCACTGCAGCTGCCTCATTCTCCGCACGCCCAAATCAAGCCAAACAAACTTAACGCGCCATTCATCACCATTATTAAACTCTAATTGAATCTTTCAGGGAATTCCCTTCAGAAGACACTCCAGACGGCATTATTAAAAACTGCTCCATCTAGAGGTAATTAAACACTATTACAACATAAATCATCAATTGGAGATGTGTCACGGAGTGTTTGGGACTCGCGGTAAACAGTGATGAGGGTGTTTATTATGGAGTCTGTGATTACTGTGATAGCTGCGGGGTTAAAGCAGACAGAGGGAGAAGCTTTCATTTGTAATGTGTAGATCTATGTATTAAAGAGTTTGGATCTCGTTTTGGTTGTGTTTAGACATTTGTAGAAAATAAGTGAGATTGTAAACGTGGCGATTTAAGTATAGTAGCTACGCACTGCTAATGACTTAATAAACACGGGTTTCAGAATGATCAAAATCAAGACCGTTGCCATAGTGAGACTACATATCTTTTGAACAGGGCCGGCCCTAGCTTTCAAGGGACCCTAAGCTAAATTTATCTCTGGGGCCCCCGGCAGCGGATGCCTTCTGGGTCAGCTATTGGTGATGCACATTTGACACATTATGACTCTGCTCTCGTCACCTTGACCAGTTGTATTTGTGTTTATTTGACCAAAACCTGACTGAAAACAAATCATTCGAGAGGGATATTAGGCTGCTGTAAACCTATGTTCTAACATATGGTGTAGAGATCAGTGACCTTAATCCTCCCCTCAAAACCCCATATTATCAGACCACTTTCTAATAACCTTCAGTTTATCTTAAAGATTATCCTGTCCCACAGAATAAAACTATAATGAAAAGAACAATATCTGAAAAATGCATTGTAACATTCAAAGAAAACAATAGAGCCAGTATTTAGGACCATGTCATTTGACTCTGAAAACAGCTTTAGCCCATCTATGTATGACCAGTTTGCTGACAGATCTATGTACGCCCTGAAAACTGCTCTTGATACTGTAGCTCCCCTAAAACAGAAGGATGTTAGGCCCAGACCTCCTGCCCCTGGTACAATGAAGAACTGCGCTCACTCAACAAAAGGTCAGAAAATTAGAGAGGTCACGGCGCTACTCCCGCTCTGAGCAATCACTAAAGGCATGGAAAATCTGCCTTTTGACTTATAAGAAGAAGGCTCTGCGGAAGTCCCAAACCAGATATTTTTCAAATTAATTGAAGTAAACAAAAACAGCAGCAGGTTTCTGTTCAGCACTGTAGCCAGGCTGACAAACTGCCACAGCGCAGTTGAACCCTCAATCCCTGCTACTCTTACCTGCAATGACTTTCTTAATTTCTTTAACAACAAAATCACAGAAATTAGAGATAAATTGAACAAAATGACTCCTACAGTCAGTATTGAGCAAGCCCAGGCTGTAAAACTAATGTCCCACATAAATCCACCAGTGACATTAGACAGGTTTACTGCTGTTGACCAAGCAGAGATAACTTCAGCCCTTATGTCCTCAAAAACATCAACTTGTATCTTAGACCCTATACCAACCAGACTCCTCAAAGAAATCCTCCCTCTAATTATAGATCCTGTCCTTAATATAATAAATACCTCATTAGAAATGGCTATGTCCCCCAGTCCTTCAAATATGCAGTGATTAAACCGCTTCTGAAAAAAACCTAATCTTGAACCTGATATTTTAGCCCAACTATAGGCCCATCTCTAATCTCCCCTTTGTCTCAAAAATCCTTGAAAAAATTGTAGTTAAGCAGCTTTATCGCCAACCTACAGGCTAATAATCTATTTGAAACTTTTCAATCAGGTTTCAGACCTCACCACAGCACAGAAACTGCACTACTTAAAGTCACAAATGACTTGTTATTAGCTGCTGACAATGGACTAGTCTCAGTCCTGGTTCTGTTGGACCTCAGTGCAGCGTTTTGACACCATCGACCACAATATTCTACTACAGAGATTAGAATGTGACATAGGTGTCCGAGGGGCAGCCCTCAGCTGGTTTAAATCCTACCTGTCTGATAGGTACCAGTTTGTTAATGTAAATCAGAGCTCCTCTCCATGTCTCTAAAGTAGCCTATGGTGTGCCACAGGGTTCTGTACTGGGTCCAATCCTGTTCACACTCTATATGTTGCCGTTAGGTAATATCATCAGAAAACATGGCATTAACTTCCACTGCTATGCTGATGACACACAGCTGTACTTGTCAATGAAACCAGTTCAGTCTGATCGAGTGGAAAGACTTAGTGCCTGTGTGAAGGACATAAAAACCTGGATGACACTTAATTATCTGCTTCTTAACCCAGAAAAAACAGAGGTCATTACTCTAGGCCCCAAAAGCCTGCGAGACTCTCTGTTTGACCAGAAAGTCACTTTGGACAGTGTAAGTATTGCCTCCAGTTCTACTGTAAGGAACCTTGGAGTCTTGTTTGACCAAGAGCTCTCGTTCAAACCACATATAAACCAATCCTGTAGAACAGCTTTCTTTCACCTGCGTAATATTGCCAAAATCAGAAAAATCTTGTCTAAAAGCGACGCTGAAAAACTTATCCATGCATTTGTTACATCAAGGCTAGATTACTGTAACTCCTTACTAGTCGCTTGCCCTAAAAAGCTCTATAAAAAGCTTTCAGCTAGTTCAAAATGCAGCAGCCAGGCTCTTAACAGGAACTAAGAGAAGAGAGCACATCACCCCAGTGCTGGAGTCCCTTCACTGGCTTCCTGTCGAGTTCAGAATCAAATTCAAAGTTCTCCTCCTGACATATATAAGCCATAAAGGGCATGGCCCCGTTGTATCTGCAAGATGCTATAGTACCATACCACCCAAACAGAGCACTCCACTCCCAAAATGCTGGACTATTGGTGGTTCCTAGAGTGACTAAAAGCACAGTAGGAGGGAGAGCTTTCACTTACCAAGCTCCTGTGCTATGGAATCAGCTTCCTTTCTATGTTAAAGAGGCCCCCACAGTCTCTACATTTAAGACCAGGCTTAAAACGTATCTCTTTGAAATAGCTTATGGTCAGGCTAGCTAGGACCAGAAATAAACCCTGTAGTTTTAGTTAGGCTGCCTAGGGATAGCCATGCTGGGGGAAGTATGGTAACCTGAGCACTATCCTCTTTTTCCTCCTGTTATCCCTATCAACTTCATTTACTATTCAGTCTGTTCATTGCTATTCACATGTTGTCCGCTGTCCCACTCCCCTCTGGGGAGTGTAACTGTTTCAGATGCCTGGCCGCTGACCGCCTCCTGATCGTTGGTGATGGCTGGACCCTAGATGCCCTCCTGACCGTCTGGTGATGGCTGGACCCTAGATGCCCTCCTGACCGTCCGGTGATGGCTGGACCCTAGATCGCCTCCTGATCGTCCAGTGATGGCCGAACTCTAGATCGCCTTGCCCGAATGGACTCTGGCCCTACAGACTGAACTGGATGCGCCTTAGTCCTGGACACATCTATAGCCTGTCCGTCCATGGGAGTGGATCTCTCCTTCACTGTGGTTCTCCTCGAGGTTTCTCCTTTTCCCAATGGGGTTTTTGGAGTTTTTCCTTGCCGAGAAGGAGGGTCTAAGGACAGGGGATGTTCTGGAACAATTTGCTTGTCTGTTTCTAATTTGCTTGTCTGTTTCTGTTTCACTGTTGATTTTCTAATTCTGTTGGTTAATCAACTCTCATGTTCAGCCCTAAGAGGCGACTGCTGTCGTGATTTTGGGCTCTACAAAAATAAATTGAATTGAATTGAACCTTAGCCCTGTTTTCAGTAAAACCTGATATATTATTTTCAATATTCAGTATGGGCTCTTGGGGGCCCTCTGGTGGCCTCGGGGCCCTAAGCAGAGGGCTACCTCGGTTGGTAGAGTGTTTGTCCATCTGAAGGTTAGTGGTTCGAATCTCGCTCTCCCATAAACATCATTGTTTGAGTGGTCAGATCGACTGACCTACAGGTTGGTGGTGCGATTCCAGCTCTCACAAATGAATACTGTTGTTGTGTCCTTGGACAAGACACTTAAACCACCTCGCCCCCAGTGTGTGTGTGCACTGGTGTATGATTGCGTGTATATGGGTGAGTGGTTCCTTGATGTACTTTGAGTGCCTTGAAGGTGGAAAAGTGCTATATAAAAATGTGGCCAGTTACCATCACCAAAATGTACCCAAGATTCATTCACCATTCATTTTCAAGTATAACCAATCCCATTTTGGAAATAAATTGTTCTAATTTTAAATCTAATCCTTTTGGCTTCAGAAACAGACGAAACTAATCAAATTTATGTTGAATTTATTCAAATATATCCTGCCTTTTACTGTTAAATATTGTTAAATGAATGTGCATTTTGTAAATATAATCTGGAAACACAAATTATTTTTGAACCGTGCTTTGGCCCACCTCCTCCAATTGTAGCAAAGCCAGAATCGTGCCTTACCGCGCTTTAGGGGCTATCTGTGCTTGGGCATGGTTTGATTGGGCAAGTGTGAGTGCACCCTAAAGCACCAGTACGGGACTTTTGGAGTAATAACCCTGATCTTGGCTCTGTGCTGCATCTGCTCCCTTTTAATACGCCTCCTACACTATTTTGCATTTTGACCTATAGATTACACATTAGCCAGATCTGTATACACCAAGGACTATCATTTATTTATATTTATATATCCTGCCCATGACCTCATCAGCAGCCCAATTAAAACTTAAACTTGGCCATATTTCAATAATTAAAGGCCCTGCACCTGATTATTTTCCCCTTGTATTTGAGCAAAACTTGACCTATCCCTGTACAGATGTATTGTGTAAGCAGCTCTTCGAGTCAAAATGAGTTTGCTGTGTACTGTCTGCATCTAATTACAAAACATTTTCTTGTTTAATAATCAGGAAGTATGAGTTAGCATGCTAGCTTTTTGTTAGAAGTCATTCCTGGATTACCTCACGCACTCCGAGCACCCTAATGATTCACCGTGATGAGTTTATAAGCGATTTTCACAACTTTCAGAGGTCAGAGCGGAGTTTTACCGTCACAGTAACACTAACAACAATCCTAACACACACTTCCTGATTCCCGGACAATTAACCATATTATAATTACACGTAAACAGCGTGCCGCGAACATATTTTCTCTGGTACAGCACTAAACTGGTTCAAGTCCTATCAAGAAAACAGGGAGTTCTTTGTTGAAATTTGAAAATGTGTCTCATGGTAAAATGTCCCTGACCTGTGGGGTGCCCCAGGGGTCAATCCTAGGACCCCTATAGTTCAGTCTCTACATGCTGCTGTTAGGCCAGTTAATACGCAGAAATAATGTGTCCTACCACAACTATGCAGATTTAATGTCTTTCTTATTCTGTAAAGCACTTTGAATTACTTTATGTACCAATTGTGCTATACAAACTTGCCTATTTTGACCTTAAGAGCTGCTTATACATTCTGTCTGTACTGAGGCTTTAAAACTTCCTTACTTAAGTTGACATTGCTCACATTTCTCCTGCAGTTATCCCACACCTGCACACGCCATTCAAATCCACGGCAACAGCTTGTCCACTCTAATGCTTCCTTTCTGTAGTACATAGAGTCCATTACCGCTAATACTTTCAGCGCGTCATAAAAACATACTCAAAGCTAGCAGCCCGCGGGGAGATTTTTGGCCCCATTCGCCCTTCTATTTCCTCTCTTTTATTATATATAAGCTTTCAATTTTCAGACAAAATGTATCTGAAGCGTTGAGGTGAGCGAGCGCAGCACTGGAATAGACAAAATGGTGCAAATGACCCACCAAATGAAATGTGCTTGTTGGAGAAATGAGGTGAAATGAGGTATATTTAGTTACATTTATTTGAGTTTTTCCTTCTGTAGGAGTTTTTGTTGAGTATTTGTGGGTTTCAGCTTCCTGTTTTTGATACTTTGCAGCTGATGTCATCAACATTCCCTCGGGGTGTGATGCTAACTGAAGGGACTACTCTGTCAGGAGCTATATTAGATTTTAATCAAATGTTTATTTTAACACAGGCTGACCAGAAAGAGCTGGATTTCTGCTGTTCCAAATCTCTCGCTTACAGTCACAAGCTAGTTAGCATTAGCCAACAGTTTGTTCAGTTAGTCGCTCTCACCTTTTTGTTGAAAATCCTGATCCTGAAAATGTGTTTTTTAAATCACTTTTTTCTTGCGTTTTCAGACAATCTTAAAACTTTTTTTGGTGTGCATTGTATCTCCATGATGACTGCTGAACATTCCACCATAGAGATACGGTGTAGAACACTCCTAGCATGATGCTAATGTAAAGAATCAATAGGTACCATTTTGAACAATTTTCACCATTTAAAAGATTCATTTTGCTTCCAATTACTAATTGCTAGGGCAACTGTGGTAATTTGTCATGAAGTATACAGAAATGCTACTGCTGCCAATAAGCCAAAAAGTAAACATACAGCATTATGTGTGTATTTCTTGCATTGAACCTAATTTTATCATATCATTTCATCGTATTGTCAATTGTATCAGAATTTCAGAAAAACTCTTTGTTGAATTAGTGTGCATTCAAACAATTTAAGTATCTCACAGTGCACTATGTAACTTTTCAAGTGGGGGTTCTGCCACCTGCTTATCTCCAAGACGTTACTGGTTGACCTGAAATGTTCAAAAATATGGCCTTAAAAACATGTTGCACTTGTTCCATTATTTATGTTTATATTGCTTAACACACTTGAAAAACATGCAGTCTTACTGTGAACTGAGTTGCCACTCCGCAGATCTAACCTGGAGCTCGGCTCTGGTAGTGTCACCTGCTTGTCTCCATGGAAACAGACACGTTTAATGGTGACTGGCAGGAAAGAGATTCCTTCTCTTCAGGACATTTTCTAAACTCTGTGATCACTCAGGCCAGACGAATTATCAGGAACTCCTCTTACCTGTCGCATGGCAAATATGAAATCCTTCCATCGGGCAGGCGTTATCGGGCACATCACTATAAGAGAAACAGATAAAAACTCTCATTTGTGCCAACTCTGTTACCCTCTTGAGCCAAATCTGCTCAACAGAGGCACACTTAAGTTACTTTAACCTCCACTGTGTTTCAGGATCTGTAAATTTAACGTGTTGAATTTATGGTTGTTATTAATTATATCTGTGAAATGAGGCAGGGGCAGTGACTCGGACACTTTATGGCTGTGCACAAATGGACAGTGGACATTAATAACGGACACTTATTTGTCTTCTGCTTTTTGATGAGCCTGACTGTTGTCTGTGACTGTTGTCTGACTGTAGTGTGATGAGTGTTTGTAGCTGCAGGCAGTGAGCCCCAAGACAAATTTCCCCTTGGGGTTTATCTTAATCTCATCATAATCTTAATGCCATACTGTGGAACATTCCAGGCAGTAAAAACAGAGGGTGTAAGCAGTAGGAAATAATAATACTGTGTTCCGGTCACCCTCGGAGAGGTCGAAACTTGGAATGATGTGTCTTCGAGTCAAACATAAGATGTGTGTTAGAGTTGTCAAATTGGAAAACGACTGTGCAGCTAAAATGCACAGTCACGTAAATTAAAAGTTGTTGTTTTTTGTTTTGTTTTTTGGGGGGTTTTTGGTGGAAAATAACAGTAGCACTATCAACATTTCCAGGATTTTTAACTTTCAGCAAACGCAGGGAGCAGCCGTGTTGAATTTTCTAACTCGATCTCTGGAATTTTCGCCAACTTTCTAAATAGAAAATCTGGGATATTATTTTTGGACACCTCCCTCTCTCTACTCTCCGCTCTGCCTCTATATTTTTCCTGCCCATTTGAGTTCACCCTAGAGCAGCTATAATGATAAAAAGGACCTCAAAATGGAAGGCACGATGTATCAATTCTCCTCTTTAGACAAACAAGCTGTGGGGTTTATAGCGGGTCATGTGGCGTCCATCTTACTGCAGTATCTCCCAGAGGACGGGGCAGTGAAATCGTTGGTTGAGCCGTGTATTGATGCAGGCTGAGAGGTATTCCCTGTCGTACTCTTCCACTGCAACCCTGTGTGTTCAGACCATCACTGCTCATCGCCATCACAGAGCCACCTGCGCACGCAAAAACAGCCAGGAACAACACAATGCAGGAAGAGGTGGAAAAGTACCGGGGAAGTCAAAATCTAATTACATTTTTAGACGTCATAGTAAAAATAATATTCTGCAATAGATAAAAAAAAAAAAAGGACTTAGTTTGTCAGATAAGTCCACACTGATCTCTCTCTGTATTTCTTATACAGAGGGAATGTTAGTCTGGTCACCACTCCCGTCATTAATCCTCGAGCCAAAACCAAACACGATTTCCATCAGATTTCTTTATTTCAGCGACTATGTTTATATGCTCACCAAAATCTGATTATAATCTCATCCCTTTATCCATCCATCCATCCATTTTCTTCCGCTTATCCGGGGCTGGGTTACGTTGGCATCAATCTGAGCAGGGACTCCCAGACTTCCCTCACCCCAGACACCTCCTCCAGCTCCTCCGGTGGGACCCCGAGGCGTTCCCAGGCCACCCGAGAGACATAGTCCCTCCAGTGTGTCCTCGGTCTTCCCCGGAGCCTCCTCTCAGTGGGACATGCCCTGAACACCTCCCTAGGACCTTTCTGGTCTTTAATATTATTTGAATGACGCACAAACTACAAACGACAAACTCTGATGTGAGTAATCAGAGGGATCACCATGTAAAGGGTCGGTTTACATTATCATAATCAGATTTTGAACATGGATGTAATCACAGCCAGTGACGCGTGAAACAAAGGAGTTCATTGGTCACTCATCATTTTGAAGTCACATTTCTCTCACTTATCGATTTTGGAGAAATCCACAGTGTTTTTCAGTCCCTTGTGACTTTTTTTTTTTCAGTCTTCCATCACCATATTGGTTTTGACTTGGACAGACCATGGCTGTGTCTGACTGTCCACCCTAGTCTCTAACCTTTCATTCACTGCACAGGCCCACACTCTTTAGAAGACTTTAGTGCACTCATTCACAGAGCAATTCGAACACGCAGCTCACTATTTTAGGGTCACGTGACTCTGGCGTCTGGGTGAAAAAAAGTCTAAATCCTAAAACATGATTTCTGTCATAAATAATGATCAGATTGGACTGGCACACAATTATTAATGGACTAATAATAACCATACAAGTTTTTGTCAAGCTGCAGCTTATGTAAACGGACTACATTTTTCAAATTTTTGTCTGAATTGCGGAAATTATTGCTTTTTTAACAGCTCAACCTAATGTAAGTGACTAACACTAACAACTTAACACAGCAATAGTTTATTTAATAGTGGTTTATTCATAATCGGCGATCAACAGTGTGACAAATGAGTTAAAGACCTGTCGCTACCTGCTGTTTTTTTCCCTACTCTCGCAATGCATTGTGGTCTATATTGACCCACTGCCCACTACTTCTCGAGGTGCACTGTGGGAAATTTTGAGCGTGCTACTTTTTCACTCCTTGGTCATTTGGACTCCACTAAAAATGGTGTGACCCCTAAATAGTGCCCTTTAGGGAATAGTGTCGACATTCTAATGCAGCCCATGTCTGTCCTTCCTTCCTAAACAGAAAAGTTACACAATGCATCTTTAATTTTATCAGTATGTTAAAATACATGAGACACGGCATGAGACACAGACAGACGTGATGCCATGTTCATATATTAAAACACAGCAGCTTGAAACATTACTCACAAATTCAACCACAGAAGTCCAATGAACAACTACCCAGCATGTCATCATGCTTTTTTACAACTAGCCTAATGTTAAACCAGTGGTTCTTAACCTGGGTTCGATTGAACCCTCTGGGTTCGGTGAGTCAGTCTCAGGGGTTCGGCGGAGGTCAAGACACGCACCCGACTCATATGATTCGTGATGAGACGCTTGTCCATTACTGGCTGCAGGTGATCATGCTGCTTGGCCAGTCTGTGCTGCAGAGAATTTAGTGACTCAGTATCAACTTGTGACTGTCGTGATGGTTTGTCATGTGATTTTTTTTTTTTTACTCTATAGCGTCAGATTCTGTCACCGCCAATAGACTCGTGGATTGCGATTGTCTCCAGACGCCGGCCATGTTCCAATTCGACAAATGCACCTTCGATGTGCCTATCGAAGTACCACCCGACTTAGTCATTAGAATTGGTATTTCGACCCACACTTCAAACAATACATTGAACGTGCATTTGTTGAATTGACGCCGTGTCTCAAAGGGCACTTTGGTGAATTGAGACACGGCATGAGACACAGAACAGACTTTGCTGTGAAAATGACATGAGAGTAGGCACAAGGTGAAGCTGCATTTCTGAACTGGTCTCTTAAAGGCAACAGCAGAAGTCACTGATTTACAGTAAATATTCATTACTATTGTACCTGATGGAAATTAGGTGATGAGTGTGTGTTAAAATGTTAAAAATAATAAATAGCATTAATACAATCAGTTCATTATTGGAATACATAAGGTTAAAAATTTAAATCATTTCAGTGTGGTAGTATTAAAAAAGGTCATGTCTTTGTGAAATGTTTTGTATGTGATTTGTTGTGAGTTCATGCAGTGTATTGGTTTTGTTCTTTGAACACAGTGATGTTGATGCACGGTTCATTTTGTGACCAGTAAAACTCACCTATGTCTTGAATTTGAAAAAAATCATATTTTATTTTTCAATAAAGAAGGATTTGGTGAATGTGCAAATGAAACTGGTGGAGTTCAGTACCTCCAACAAGGTTAAGAACCACTGTGTTAAACCAATGGTAATTTTAAGATACTAAATTCAAAACATAGTGTTCATTCAAAAGCATTCACCGTCTATAATAAACGTGTTTACCAGTAGCGACAGCTGTTTACATCTTATATTGTTTTTGCCGATTTATCTCTAATCCGCCATGTTTTTTTGTATTTTTTTTCCACTGCTGCCAAAAAAACATTGCAGATGTCCATGGTAACAGTCTTTTTTTTCCCATTTCATTTCATTTTTTGTCATTCCATTCCACGCTCTACAGTGTGGACATATAGAAGTGTGTTCCATCATTGTGCTGAGATATTTCCACAGAGTTACAGCTCCTCTCAGACTGTATATGTTTTATAGACAGAGCAGTGGAGCAGCTCAGGGTCAGAACGGCCACACCACAAATGTCACTCACATGAATGCACCAAACCACAATCCAGGCTTCACTCATGGAGATTATATATGAGGAATGTAGTGTTTCGTATGGATTTATTGAGACAGTATATTCACTATCAATGCCAACAGCAGTACTCTTTTACAGACCGGTTATAGTCATAATAACAGGGCGCTCATGAAAAAGAGAGTCTGAGTACTCTCTTTGTACTCTCCCTGTATAAATAAATATAAATGAATGAACAATAATTAAGCTGCATATTATACAATGCCATGGAACTTTTGTGAATTGAAGTTGAGAGATGTTATGTCTTAAGAACTTTAAAATTGCAGTTGTGACGTGCAACTATGTCTGTGTAATGCCTCAGTCGCCCAGGTATGAGCCATAGTAAAAGAATGTACCAATGCTATCCCAAGAGCAGCTCGGGACCCCAATCTGCGGTACATCTCCATCTCAAAGCCACCAGATACTTCTTTAAAGATAAGGAGGGGAGTTAAAGAGGCAGGTTTTGTTAGTAAAGACAATCCATCTTTGAATAAGAAAGGGGTGTGAGACATCATCTATCTCCTATTTATAACTTCATCCTCAGACTCAAATCAAAACAAGGAAAACAATAGTGATAACCAATAGGTGTGAGATCACCCATCAGGGGCCTGAATGATTACACTAAGTATGACTCAGGCACAGTTCACACGTAGTTCAATAAACCTAGCCAACAAACAGAAAACAAATACGTGTGTTAGTTTCAGTGTAGTTGGCTCCTTCTTCCAGCAATCTGACCAGAACTGAAGAAACAGCTTGGATGAGCAGCGAAACGTGTTCACTCTAAAATGTTTTGTCCAGTTGACAGAATTGAATTTTTCTTTTACCACGGTGCACAATGCAACTTTTCTATTTGTGTCCATGGTGAATGCATTGCTTTATCAGGAATATTCAACAGCACGGCTGATCTAAATCTGCATCTATTTGCATGGAGACAAGCTTGCTTCCAGGCCAATACCCATAACAAAATAAAAGCAATATAGATAAATTGAATTCCATATGACGAAACATTCATGGCAAAGTGATCACATCTCCATGGAAACAAGCAATCGCCAGACCCCACACCGTCGCATAGTGAATCTTTAAGTGAATTTGTGTAAGACAAGCACACTTATCCAGTTAAATACAAAATGAATTTAATTACGTGAACTCATGTGGTTATATTTCTAATCTTTCAGTTTTTATTTATTTATTGCACATCTTAAACACACACTTATTTGCGTGTTAGTGGTTCTCAGATTGTAAATTGTGTGATGTCATACTCCTAAATGGGGGCAGGAGTCAGATTCCCCTATTGACTATATTATATTTTTATAAGTAATATCTACAATGTAAATTCATAATTGTTTGTACATTTTCATTAGTGACTAGACCCAAGAAATCACTATATTACAACACATCTGCATTCATACAATATTAATGTTAGCTGCCCCCATCTGTATTAAATATTACTGACCTATAGAATATTGTGATGTCCTCTGCAGCTAAAATTGACAGTACAGTTATGTCGCAGAAGCATCTCATGAAGCCAAACTAAGTCAGCTGTCTACTGTCTGCATCTATATCCACCACCTGGCCAAAAGAAAAGTCTCCACCTGGATTTAGCTAAACAAATGAGTCCAAACCTCGTCCAGTTGGTCAGGTGTAGGTACAGTAACAGTCTGTGCTCAAAGAATTAGGTCAGCTGACGACCTGAATATACTGAATGACCAGGTTATTCCATCAATGGATTTTTTTCTTCCCTGATGACACGGGCATATTCCAAGATGACAATGCCAGGATTCATCTGGCTCAAATTGTGAAAGAGTGGTTCAGGAGCATGAGACATCATTTTCACACATGGATTGGCCTCCACAGAGTCCAGACCTTAACTTCACTGAGAATCTTTGGGATGTGCTGGAGAAGCTTTGTGCAGCGTCAGACTCGACCATCATCAATGCAAGATCTTGGTGAAAAATTAATGCAACACTGGATGGAAATAAATTTTGTGATATTGCAGAAGCTTATCAGAACAATGCCACAGTGAATGCGTGCCGAAATCAAAGCTAAAGGCGGTCCAACCGAATATAATTTATTTTGGTGGCGACCTTTTTTTCGGCCAGGCAGTGTATAAATCAAGTAATGCGCGGTTAGCATGCCAGCTCCTGTTAGCATTACCATCACAACAAACTTCGCTCTGACGTCTAAAATTTGGGAAGGGCCCTTATAAACCGATAGCAGTAGGATGCTCCGAATGCATAAGGTAAGTGAGGAATAACTCTGAACCACTGCAAACCGTTTAAAACAAGCTAGGTCCACTATACAACATACTCTATATTTATTTTGCAGACTTTTAGCTTTATCTACCTCAGATTTTTTTCTATGAATGAATGTTACATAATATTAACTGATATAGCAAAGATAGTGTGAGGAGGACTCAATATTGCAAATGTGCCTAAGTCAATAGAACATGTCCGCCTGGTTATTCCAGATATGGATTTGAATCTTGAGCGTTCCCATATTATTCCTACAGTGTTTTACCGACCTGCGAGAGACAAGAGCAACATCTCATGGATTTTATGTCAGGTGAAATTAAGTAGTAACCCAGTGTCCCTCACAGCCTTGTACATTTTATGCGGTCAGACTAAACCAGGCGAGCAATTGAGAATAAAACTGACCCATATGATGTGCACCCGTAACAATATGGAGTGAATAGGTTGATAAAATAAGACTAAACTGCTGTTACAAGGACGATACTTAAACCAGGACTAAGATGAGATTAAAGGACACATTATGCAAAATTGGCTTTTTCAAAAAAATTGTTCAAAAACATAACTGATGTTGCATTTTGTTTGATTAATATTACTAGGTCTGTCACGATAATTTGATGAATCCTGTGTGTTAAGTCTAGCAATAATACACAGATTTGAATTTCCCAGGATTGTTATGTCACAGGTAAATGTCACAGTCCGGGGGTCTGTTGCACTCATTCTAAACATATCAGCATGCTTTTGCTAGCATATCGGGGGGGGGAAAAAAACCAAAAAAAAAACCTTACTAACCTTAATAATTCCCTCTGCTGCCAGTAGAAGGCAGCCAAACCCCAGTTCCTGGTAACAAGGTGTCTATTGCCTGAAGATAGGCATTATTTTAAATTCTAAAACATGAGATGACAAAGCAAAGTCACTCAAGAGCGTTTCAGAGGGCCAATAACACACAATGCAAAATATTTGTAGTTTAAGGGCAAGTAGGTGTGATTGTGTCCTTGGGCAAGACACTTCTTCTCCCACCTTGCTTATGTATGAAAGTAGTGTGTGAGTGAGTAAGAGTGATTCCAATGGTTGTGTAGGTGAAAATCGGTAGCCAGTTTCCCGTCAGTCTACCCCAGGGCAGCTATGGCAATACAAAAGTATCTTACCACCAAGTAGTATAGGTAGTACATGAAAAATACAGGAAATTGTAATGCAAATATCTGCTAGTTGTTGTTGTTAGCTTTAAAACAGCGCTTTGACAGTTGTGAATCATTGGGATGCTCAGTATGCATAAGGTAAGTAGGGAATTTTCCAAACTGTTTAAAATTAACTAGTGCTGTTTTTCACATTATTAGGATGGTGCAGGTACAGGACTTTTAAATGAGCATCTATCCAATCACATACAGCTTTGTGCAATCTATATGAAAAATAATGTAACATCTACTTTGGATTGTCTGCAGACTTAACACCAGGATTCATAGGAGTAATTGACTTAATTATAAAGTGCAAATAGATCAGAGAACATAAGACCAGATGCACAAATTTAATTTACAGGTTGAATCAAGCTTTTAGCACCTCTAATGGAGGTAATAAATATGACATCAGTCTTTGGAACTTTATTAGTGAGTGGCAAATGATGTCAGTGGTGAGTAATGATATTTTCTACTATGAAAACTCATCCATCCATCCATTTTCTTCCTCTTATCTGGGACCGGATCACGGGGGCAGGTGTCTAAGCAGGGACTCCCAGACTTCCCTCACCCCAGACACGTCCTCCAGCTCCTCTGGTGGCACCCCAAGGCGTTCCCAGGCCAGCCGAGAGACATAGTCCCCCCAGCGCCTCCTAGGGAGGCGTCCAGGAGGCATCCGAACAGATGCCTGAGTCACCTCAGCTGGTTCCTCTCGATGTGGAGGAGCAGCGGTTCTACTGTGAGCTCCTCCCATGTGACTGAGCTCCTCACCCTACCTCTAAGGGAGCACTTAGCCACCCTGCGGAGGAAACCCATTTGGGCCGCTTTTATCTGCAATCTTGTCCTTTTGGTCATTACCCAGAGCTCATGACCATAGGTGAGGGTTGGAACGAAGATTGACCGGTAAATCGAGAGCTTTGCCTTTCAGCTCAGCTCCTTCTTTACCACAACAGACCGATACAGTGACCACATCACTGCAGACGCTGAACCGATCCGTCTGTCAATCTCACGCTCCATCCTTTCTTCACTCATGAACAAGACCCCAAGATACTTGAACTCCTCCACTTGAGGTAAGGACTCTCCACCCACCAAAGAGGGCAAGTCACCTTTTTCCGGTTGAGAACCATGGCCTCAGATTTAGAGGAACTGATTCTCATGCCAGCCACTTCACGCTCAGCTGCAAACTGCCCCAGTGCCTGCTGCAGGTCCTGGCTTGATGAAGCCATCAGGACAACATCATCTGCAAACAGCAGAGATGAGATCCTGTGGTTCCCAAACCGGACCCCCTCTGGCCCCTGGCTGCGCCTCAAAATTCTGTCCATAAATACAATGAACAGAACCGATGACAGAGGGCAGCCCTGCCGGAGTCCAACATGCACCGGGAACTAGTCTGACTTACTGCCGGCAATGCGAACACAGCTCCTGTTCTGGTCATACAGGAACTGGACACCCCTTAGCAACAGGCCCTTGACGCCATACTCCCGGAGCAGCCCCCAAAGGACAAGAAGGACACGGTCAAATGCCTTCTCCAGATCCATGCAACACATGTGGACTGGTTGGGAAAACTACCATGAACCCTCGAGCACCCAATGGAGAGTATAGAGCTGGTCCAGTGTTGGCCAAGACAGCCCCACAACATCCAGAGACTTGAGGTACTCAGGATGAATCTCGTCCACCCCCGGAGCCTTGCCACCGAGGAGCTTGCCAACCACCTCAGTGACTTCAGCCAGGACGAGGCTGCCATAAACCAATTCAACATTTTTGCTTTCTTACACATATTTTACCTGCTCAATGAAAGATGAAATAAATAAAAAGCACCTAACAACAATTTCAATTTTGGTCATAAATTTCCACAAACTTGGTGACAAACTCCATCTTCCAATTTTCCCAAGTAATACCAAAACTTCCTTTATAAATCTGCGCCTCCACTCCCTCACACTCTCACTCCACACATGTCATCCCGATACAAAACTAATCAAGACTAATGCGTTCATTTAACCCACGATGATAATGTTATTAAAATGCAAATTGTTAATTCATTATAATTGGTTTGCATCAGTTACAATCCATCAACATCAACAACAACCAATGTGACCCAAATGTTTTCTATCTCTTCATTCGAACAAACTAAAAATGTCCCTGTATTCTGATTGGCCAATTTGGTGTGTGGATGAACTGCCAACTATAGCGGTAATTGGAAAATGCATGAGTGATTTTATACAATGGTACAAACAAAGAAAGATTTTTTTTTTTTTTTTTTAATCAACCCTAAACGCATCATAGCACAAACCAGTAAACATCTGAAGTGGTTGATTAGCAGTTCCAGCCAATAAACCAGTTCATAATAATTATCACTGTGGCTTATGTGCTCCCATCCCATCCATCAAAAAGTGAGCCTGACTCAACTACTCACACCAGTACAGGAGAAAGATGATGTACTCGAAGTTATCCACATTTTAGAGTGATGAAAATTCATTGTTGCCATAGCAATTAACAGTTCAAAATATAATATAATTTCTTCTAAATGAGCAAAAGTCATCAAATATAACACTTAACTTAAAGGGCTCATATTATGCTATTTTCTAATGTTAAAATGTTGTTTCCTCATCAAAAACAGACCTGGAGTTGTGTTTTGTTTCATTCACACATGTATAACACACAAACTCTGCATATTTAGGCTGTGTTCACAACACTCAACACTCTGTTGCACCTTGTGATGTCATGTGGTAATACAGGAAGTGATGTGTTTTTAAACTCCATACACCTTCACTCAAATAATTTGAATAAATTCAGCCCTGGAATTTCCAATCTCTATTAAACTAAAGGTAAAATGTTGTTGCTGAAAACTTGAAAACTACCACTTCATGACATCACAAGGTGGAACAGAGCATTTTGAGTTTGGGAGATGTAGACAGACTAATAATAAAGTGTTACTCAAACATGTGTGAATGAAACAAAACACAGCTCCAGGTCTGTTTTTGATGGAGTAACAACATTATAACATGACTTAAAGCTCACAAAGGTAAATTTTGTGTAATATAGGACCTTTAATATGTAACTCTTCTTGTGGGAGTCTGCCATCTGCTTGCCTCCGTGGAGATGTTATTACTTTGCATATAATGTTCCATAATACCTGCAGAAAGACAAACAGGTGTGTGAGGCCATGTTACAGATTACATCTGTGGAAAGGCAAGCCTGCTCACAGAACAAAAGCTTGTTTTTCAATAGACTTTTGAGTGAAATAAACATATGTAATTAAATAAATGCTTGCAAGATGTATTTAATGCCTTTAAACCTATACCTTGCATTTATTATTACAGATGTTTGTACTGCAAAAAAAGAAGAAATCTGTTGAAAACATGTATTCTTATAGTGAGTGGGGTTGCCTCTGTCTCTTCAAGACCAGACCTGACCTCACTCGCTTGTCTCCACGGTGATGGATCCAAAATGTTTAATATATATTGTTTTGCCATTACAGCTTCCTTTTTAAAGCCCCCGTTTATTCTTATACCCTTGGCCAACCTGAATCTTTCATATAAAACCATATCTCTGCAATGCTGCCTTCCACCGGACCCAATTGTGAACATCCAATCACTTTTATATGGTTGGATCTGGTGCTATAAAACAGATATGTCAGGTCTCTGCACATGATATTATTCAGTTGCATTGATTTGGAGAGGGTCCCCGGATAAGGCTAAAACATGATGCAATACTGAAGATTTTAAGGTCATATTATATCCAGGAAATAGACCGTACTCCCCAGGTATGTTACACCAGTGTGGAGATACAAATGTCAAGCTAACTTCCACATGCTTTCTGTTCTATACTGGAAGTGTAATGAGGAAAAGGCAATGGTGTCTTTTTAAAAATGGATTTATTGGGAAAATTAGATTTTATTTATATCTCGAAATGTGATGAAATGTACAGGAACGGGAATTTACTATGAGATTTGACAGGTTTCGTATGCCGGATGCCCTGTTAAGAGGCAATATAGCCCATACGGGTATATGCCTCAGATGTGCCCAGGGGTGAACATTTAAATAATCCACCAAAATAACTTGAAAATACACTGAAAATCATGCATTCTTACTGTGAGCCGGGGTCACCTCTCCATAGACCTGGCCTGTAATGATCCCATCACTGTATATAAAAGAAATAATATTCTATGGTTCTGTGGAATTTAAACATGATGGGACTTTCACTGGCATTAATTATGTGGTATTTTCTGTTCCACGTTCATACCTAGCTTAATTTTTGTCCCACGCATGGCTAAATTCTAGTGCAAGGCTACTGCAACTGTAATGCTACTACTACTGCTACTACTGCTACTACTACTACTACTACTACTACTACCGGTGTTGTTGCTGTTACTACTGCTATTACTGCAACAGTAAGAAAGCAGTAGTAAGAATGTTTTTCAAAGTGTTTTTCAATGAATAAAATTAAATGCTAGCACAATGTGTAGAATGTCATACTGTGGAACAGCAGCAAAATGTCTTCACTCCTACGAGATATTGTCCAGTTGACGGATAGTTTATATTTTTCTTTTGCTTTGAATCAGACCTGGACGACTGAGGGATTACACAGATTCCAGCAGCCACACAGTGAACCTTGAACATTTTACCTTGCATTTATTGCATTACAGATGTTTGTATTGCAAAAAAAAAAAAAAAAAAAAAAAAAAAACAAAAAAACTGGAAAACATGAATTTGTTGGCCTGGTGATGTCAAAGCTAAATTTCACAGATTTGGTTTCCCTGGTGATGTCAAAGCTACACCAACATGCTCACCAGACCACCACCACCACTACTACTACTACTACTACTACTACTACTACTACTACTACTACTACTATTTTGATCTATCTATGGTGTATTACAGCATTGTACACATTTATATTGATCCGCAGCCTCAGATTATGTCTTGAATTTCATAATTAATTTAATTTAGTGCTAAATGTTTTGGCCCATTCCTCCGACAGAACTGGAGGAAGGAGCTGAGTTTGTAGGCCTCTTGCTCGCACATGACTTTTGAGGTCTACCCATAGATTTTCAATAAGATCGAAATCAGGGGTTTGTGATGGCCACTCTAAAACATTGACTTTGTTATCCTTAAGCCACTTTGTAACCAGTTTGTTTTGCAGTATGCGTTCGAGTCATTGTCCACTTGGAAGGCCCATTTGCGTACAAGCTTTAATTTCCTGGCTGATGTCTTGAGATGATGCTTCAGTGTTTCCACATAATGTTCTTTCCTCATGATGTCATCTTTTTTGTGAAATGCACCAATCCCTCCCACAGCAAAACAACCCCACAACATCATGCTGCCACCCCCGTATTTCACAGTTGAGATATATATGGGGTACATATGAGAACACCATCCCATCTATACGGTATATTGCAGCATTGTACACATTTATATTGATGTGCAGTCTCAGATTATGTCTTGAATTTCATAATTTATTTCATTTAGTACCATTTTTAGTACATTCTTGTTTGTTTTAGACAGTGTTCAATGTTCTTTCTTAATGATAAATTGAGGATCTATTCACACTCTATGAAACATGGAATACATCAACACTATGAGGAATCTTACACCATTTAAATGCACCGAACGTTTGCACTGTCCCAAGAAAAATAGTTCCAACCCCAAAGCAATCAATAAACACAGTGTAGCGCGTATTAAATCCCACGTGTTGATGACCTTCACTGGAGAAAACACATCGATGCGTCTTAAATGTATTTACCGTCCTCCATCTTAGTTTCGTGTTGTGTCCGAACGCGCCGCTCTCGAGTCCGAATCCTCAAGAGCCGTACGACGTTCCAGCCAAATTAATCACAGCAGTGGAGATGGTAAATTTGATCTCAAAGGACTCAAGTTTGAAAGTTCAACTCCCCAAAATCAGAAAAAGAGTTTTATCCAAGTCCAAATATATAAGATAGTTTGAGGAGTTCGATATAAAGTTAGAAAGAGACGAAATGCCCTGAATAAATATAAAACTGAAAAACAAGAATGATAAGCAGAGATTAGTTTTGGTACTTGGTAAAAGTTTAGAAAGATGGCTCAAATTGGTAATAAATTTTCATGCAATCTATAGAACAGTTAGTAAAACAGATTCTTGACAAACAGAAGTAGTTCAGTATAAATGGTTGACAGGTCCTCACTTACTTTATGCATTCTGACCATTCTAATTAATATCCATTCTGAGTTTACAAGCACTTTTCCCAACTTTCAGAGACCAGAGGGAAGGTTTGCCATCATGGTAACAACTAGCATGCTAACAGTGAACTTCCTGATTATCTGATTACCTTATAGCACATGTGTCAAACTCAAGGCCTGCGGGCCAAATGTGGCCCTCCACATCATTTTATGTGGCCTTCGACAGGGTAAATTAAGTTATGATGGTCTTAAAATGCCATTTTATCAGGAGATACGCAATTACACAGCCATATTTATACATCTAGGCAACTGCATATGCAACGTTTGTAACTTGAATAAGTAATAAATACAGAAATGGTTAATTAACAAGTTCGTAGTTGGATTTATTTTACATCTGGCCCTTTGATGGCAGCCTTTTTGCTGATGTGGCCCTTGGTGAAAATGTGTTTGACATCCCTGCCTTATAGTTAGAGACAGGCATAACACAGCTGATTTATTTTTACCTCAAGAGCTGCTTATAATATATACGGTCAGATTGTGTTCAAAACAACTCAGATTAAAGTGTAACAGAGCTTCAGACAGAGCAGTGCCTCTAGTTACACACACTCCCAGGGAATGTCTTCATCATCTGCTGCAAAGTATAAATATCTGTACTGGGGCGAGGAATATTTTGCTCAAATACATGTGAAAAAAATCATGTCACTTTAAGTACAAACACTTTAAATGTGACAAAATGTGTTTTGTTTTTCTAGCTTGAAGTGCAAAATGTCTATGGATGATTTTAAGTAACGATAAAATATGCTTTAACTTACCTGTATCATTATATTTCTGCTGCGTATTTGAGTAATGGGATGGTAAAAAGTCTATTGTTTCTGATATTGTGGTGTGGTTGGGAAAATAAAGCAGGATAATGGCCATTGTCACTAATTAGATAAAGGTCAGTGATAAACTATAGAGACTCGGGGAGGAGATTAAACCCATAATTAGTTTTAGTGCTTGTATAGATCACCATCAACAACTGTTTCTCTGTGGTCCTAACCCCTGAAGCACCCACATTAAAACATATATTCAAGATCCTAAATTATATCCGTTGTATGTGACTTACTCAGAGGCGGGTAGTATTCAGTTATATTTACTTGAGGCGCTTTTTTAAAGAAATTGCACTTTTCAAATACTTGTCTAGCAGCATATAGCATAGATTTTTATTGAAGTAACACTACTCTTACTTGAGTAAAAGTTTTGGTGAGTAAGTCTACAAGTGACAACAGCTTTATGTCGACAATATGAACTTACTTGAATATTTGTTTCTTGCAGCTCCTTCAGATATGATTTTGTTGTTTTATTTTTGTGTCTGTCCTTTGAAAATACCAGATTTTGTGTATTATTTAATGTTTTGCCCCTCCAATTATATTAACTTTAAATTATAAAACAGATATGGCATGCTACGACAGTTGCTTTTACTTGAGTAGTACTTTTCTGAAATACTTTTTACAAAACCCCGAGCCATAAACAAAGTAATGTGGTCTACTCCATTCAGTGAAGTGAACAGTGCAGTGAGAAACTAAACAGCTACTCTAGCTGTATCTAGCTAGCTAGAATAGCTAATAAGAGGATGTGCGAACACCGTCGTGAGAGCTCCTCAGGACCCCAGTCTACTGTACATCTCCATCTCAAAGACACTAACCACTCCTTTGAAGATAGTGAAGTTCAGATCTTAGCCAGAGAAAAGAAATGGTATAAGAGGGGAGTTTAAGAAGCTATTTTTGTGAGAAAAGAGAATCCTTCCTTAAACAGGAATGGGGGCCTTGGACATAATCTCTCCCCATCTACAACTCCATCCTCAGACCCAGAACAAAGAGAACAATAGCAGGGTCGTTAAGGGCTGAATATGATAGTTTAAGCTGAAACTGGAGACAATAGAAGTTTACAGTTTCAGTGTAGTTAGCCCCTCCCTTGTAGTTAGGCAGTGTCCACCAACAATCTGACCAGAAGCAAAGTGACTTGGGTGAGCAGCGAAACATCTTCACTCCTACAACAATTTGTCCAGTTGACAGATTTAACTTCGTCTTTTGCTGTGGATCAGACCTGGATGACTGAGAGATTACACCAGACACTTTTTACTCTTCCTTTTTTTAACATCTTTATTAATACAGGGAGTCCCAATGCGAGCACTCAGACTCTCTTTTTTCATGGGTGCCCTGTTCAACATGTAGGACAAACAGAAAACAAACTAAAGTCCATATAAAACATTAAAATCAGGTGCAGGGGTGTGCATAAAAGTTTCGTTACCAGATTATTAAATAGCGATTGTGTCTCCAAAGTATCCAGTTTTGCTTGACCTTGAAATATATTCTATTTTTATGCAAAAAGCAAAGCCCCTTTTTCCCCATTTCAGTTGCTTTATACAGTCATGTAGAAGTATAAGTAATGTGAGTATGAGTAATTTCTTGGAATACTACTTTGTACTTGTAGTTGTGTAACATTATTTTGTAGCTACTATTACTGGGATTCCTCAAAAAAGGGAATCGTTGTCATCTTTTAGAGCTGTTTCCTGCACAGTTTTGCTATCTTTTGCGCTTTCTCTCAGTTGATATGAAAAAGTATTTTGCACAGATAAATATATTTTGTTTTAGAGCGTGCATGAGCTGGAAGTGCGTTTTATTAGGTCACAGTTCCTCCTCACTGTGATAAAACATTTGTCATATTTAGCCTCTGTGTGAAAATCCGCCTGTAAGGTCTTTAGTATTGCAGCTATTATTTTAAATATGTGTCAATGTTTTTTCGTGCGGCGTATTTTACAGTTCATAAAGTGCCATTTCACTATGTAACACTGTCTTAGTAAAAACAGATTTTATGAGTTATCACTGACTAAAATTGAGGTGACAAATGAAAATAAAATGCTCAAGGCTCTATACCTGATTTTTACCTTCTTAAAAACGTGAAAAACAGAAGTAGTTTTTATTTTAAACGGTTTGCAATCGTCTTAAAGTTATTCCTCACTTACCTTATGCATTCAGAGCATCCTAATTATTCACCACAATGAGTTTAGAAGTGCTTTTCACAACTTTCAGCGACCAGAGTGGAGTTTATGCCGTCACAGTAAAGCTAACAACAACTAGCATGCTAACTGTGCACTTCAGTTTAACCCAGGGCAGCTGTGGCTACAGTGGCCATCTAGTGACTGAATCATACAATTGCAAGTGTTTTAGGTGTTTTGATAGGTGCTATATGAATGTTAATGCATTACTGTTCTTGATTCTTTGCAGCTGATCTGATCTGCAGCATCAACATTCTCTGGAGGTGCGATGCTAACAGTAGGCACTACTCTGTCACAAGCTCTGGTATATGAGCTTTATTTTAACACAGTCTGACCAGAAAGAGCTGACTTGCATCTACAACAGGTGAGATGATTTGCTCTTAGACAAGTCTCTCACACATAAAATTACAGTCACAAGCTAGCTAGCGTTAGCCAACAGTTTTTCAGCTTGTCTTTCACCTTTTTGTTGAAAATCAAACTCTTTAACAGGACTATGGACGCTCGTAGAGATAACTGGCTCCTGAAAATGTGATGTTTAAATCCATTATGAATTTTTTCTTGAGTTTTCAGACTCTTAAACCTTTTTTAACAGTGTTTGCTAATGTGTGCTTTGTGTCTCCATGGTAACTGCTGAACATTCCACCATAGAGATACATGTAGAACACCCCCAGAATGTTGTCACTGCAAAGTATCTATGATTAAACCAGGACTAAACCATATAAAACAATCTGAAAATCAGATCTACACCAGGTCTAAACCATGACTGTACTGTAATCTTCAGTCTAGACTAGATTTTCGAATGAGTAAGAGCGAAATCCAACCTCCAACCTTCACATATCTGCACAGAACCTGTTTTAGAGAAAAGAATGGACCAGCCCAACCCCCAGCATATAACAGCGAGTCCATTTATCAGTATAATCTGTATAGGAGGACATATGGAGAAGAATATGTGTGTGGATGGCATGAGGATAGAACATTGGAGCAGTGCATCTTGCCCTCAGCAGAAGTATAGGAGCAGATGATTGTCCATCTCTGTCGCGGTTCCCTCTCGGCGCTGTCACGGGGAAAGGTTAGTGTTCGGCCTTTGACTCAAAAACATGGATCAAATGAATTGAACGGTGGCTTCACGAAAGGTCGCGGCCGACAGCGCCAGCCAAGCGTGCTCTGTTTTCCTGTGGTTTTAGAGATTTACAGGCCAAATGGGGCAAGAATGTGTAAAGAATTCAGGATTATTTTAATTGATTGGACAAACAGGTTAACAATATAGTGCTGTAAAGAAGAAGCAGTATGTAACTTTTCTGGTGAAGTGTCTCCGTGGAGATATTATTGCTTTGCCTAGTGTTCTTTTCTGTCTCTATGAGGACATGCAGATACAGGTCAGATCTATGGAGAGGCAAGCCCAAGCAATAAACAAATAATTAAATGCAAGATAATGTAAGTTTAATGCTATATTGTGGAACATTTCAGGCGATACTCCTCTATAAAAGTTACTTAGAACATTTTATTATGGCGAACTAATATAGGGAAAATTGTCTTCTTTTGCATTTGACTAATCCTTCAATACCACTGCAGCATCTAGGGACCCATCACTAGATCTTGAGCCAGGACTGCGTATTTGTACTTCCACTTATCTTGGAGGATGCGTTCTTGAGCTATTGTGTATGATTTAGTTTGATGGAAAGAGGGAGCAACCATATCCCTGGAGACAGAAAAAAAAAAGAAATCTCAACACTGAAAGCAGGGTACTATATAGCTCATTCGCAGCAAACAAGGAGGTTTGCGCTTTGATTCCTGGATCAAGTGCAATTTGCATACTCTTCCAGCCTGCTTGCCTTTTCTTGATGCTCTCCCCCAAACAACATACATAAAGACGTAAATAAATGGTACTACATATTCTGCTAATCAAACCTATGACCTTCTTGTTGTGTGGTAGGAGTTCTCCGTGCTACACCACTGTGCCGATCAGTTAAAGACATTTTGGTCGACTAAACACATGTCCTACTGATCGATTAGGTGACTAAAAAGGGGGTGTGGCTAAAGCGCTCAAAGCTATTAAAGAAGACCTATTGTGCTTGTGACTGATATATAATCTATGACATTTGTGGATAGTTATGTTATAATCAGGGTCGGCCCTAGCTTTCAGGAGGCCCTAAGCTGAATTTGTCTCTGGGGCCCCCGGCAGCAGATGCCTCCTGGCTCAGCTATTGGTGATCCACATTTGACAAATTATGACTCTGCTCTCATCACCTTGACCAATTGTATTTGTGTTTATATGACCAACATCAGACTGAAAACATCCAGAAAGTCACGACTACGAGAGTCACAAGAACAGAACAGAAACATATACGGGGGGTCAAGATTGTTGAAATTCTAGACAAGTTTTTGGTGGATTTGAATGTGTTCCAGTTGGTGACAGTGGGCTTAAATTTACATCATAAAGGTCCTTGCACCGGTGTAAACACATAGCTGCCCTCACCTCTGCCCGACTCAAAAACTCATGTAGCAGCTGCAGATATTTTGCTACTACTATAGATATAAAACAAATGTAATCGTTTGCGAGCGATATTTAGGCTGCTATAAACACACAAGCCCTGTTTCCAATAAAACTTGATATATTATATTTCAAAGTAAATGTATGGTCTCTTGGGGGCCCTCTGGTGGCCTCGGGACCCTACGCAGCTGCTTAGTCTGCTTATAGTCTGGGCCGGCCCTGGTTATAATTTGATTTTAAATCCCAATATTCATCTAAAATGACTTAATAAAAGGCACAAGTCTTGACCCGTTGATCAGCGACATGGCATCTTGTGTGTGATTATAGATTGCGCAAACATTCACAAATCACTCCAGTGAGTAATTGTTGAGGGGAAACAACTATAACATGGTTCGCTCTGAAAAGTTGATTTTGCAGAATAGGTCTGTTTTATGTATCTAAACGAACTATACCCCTAGTGCCCACCATCCAGTACTGCATTTACGAGTCCAATGTATCTTCTACAATAAACCCAAAACAGCATACAGCTTTATTTTCCCCTAATATATATTTTAACGCTGCTATGTCTGGGAGCCATTTTGAAACGAAATCTACTTTTGAGGTCGCGTTGCTCGTTAGAACAGGATTTCGCTAGCGTTACCTTGGTGGTCATGTCTTCTGGCTAATCTCTGCATCTATTGAAAAACCAGCCTCTTTTCTAACTACTCTCCAATGAATAAACCATGCACTTCACTTAGAGGATTCGGTACACTCCTTTGTTATTTCTATAGTCAGTTTTGCACCATTATCCCTCGTGTCAATCAGCTGGCTACACTTGACAGAAGCTGAGATCTTGGGGAGAAGGCAGGAAAGGAGCATCGTCGGCTGCTAATTAGTTTGATAACTCCAGAAGCGACCAATTAGTGTCTCGCGTTGTGTCAATCAAAACAATTATCAATCAATGGAGCGCGTTTATGAGCGGATGGATCGGAATGTCGGAGTTTTTGACAGCTAAATCAGTCACGGCAATAGGACAAGAGAGGAGCAGACAGGAGGAAGAAGCCATAATGTGAGATTACATGGGGCAGAGGAACGCATTGGTGACTATAAATGAATGAATCATGGTCGAAATAAGAAAATATTCACTTAGTTATCGTTAGAAGACATATGTTTTTTCAAGTGCGTAAAACTGAATTACAACATAGGGTCTACATTGATAATTATTTTACATTTTGTTCATTGTAAACTGCAATGTTGATCTAAAACCACTGATTTTCTGTCCAAAACTGCAAAAATGGGCTCAGTATTTATGGTTTTCTTTGCAATAATGGGGAGGTTTGTGTTATTTTTGTTGCAATACAATAAGATTCGAGTTGTAGTGGTCAACCATCAACCCAAAGGTAACTTCTATGGCCACGTATTCATTCTACTATTTATTTGCTGCAGCTCATGTCTTTTAATGATACTGTTTATTTTAAAATTGGTTTACTGGGATTACCCTGCTTTGTATATGCAATATTATCATTTATTGTGGTATTTCTCTGTAGCAAAATATTGTGCTTCAAAATTTGGTTTGTGACTAATAGAGTCTACATCCGTCTACATCCGTCTTCTTCTTCTTATTATTATTATTATTATTATTTATTATTATTATTATTATTATTATTATTATTATTATTATTAATTTATGTTTTATTCATGTATTATTATTGTTTTTATTCATGTTTTATTATTATTATGATTATTATTATTATCAGTATTATTTCTTTTTTTATTCATGTATTATTATGATTATGATTATGATTATTATTATTATTATTTAAAGAAAGTGGGTGAGTATGAGGGGTAGGTTAAAACAAGAATTCTCAGAACAGTCAATACAGGATTACTCAAACAAGCTGGAATCATAGGAATACAACTGTGAGTGAGCTAATGTTGAGGGAGCACTATTACTACATGGTCAAAAGCTCATAAATAAAAGTTTATCTTGCATAGACTTAGTGAATTATCGCTGGGTTAGGAGGGGACACTGACAAACGAAGGATAAAACACATCTTAGTAGTAACAAACTTGTATAATCTTAGTAAATATATAAATTATTATTATTATTATTATTATATTTTTTATGTATGTATTTATTTATTTACTTATTTTTTATTATAATCGTCCTGTTTTTGCATCATTACAAAGTTGGTTCCAGCCTTCTGTAGATACAAAAATACACTTATTTGAAGCCTCTATTGCTCAGTCTAAATATTATGATTTTCTATTATGGTGATCGTAAATGTGCTTTATTAAAAAAAATAACATTAAAAACCACATTAACAAACCTGTACTAGATTGATCCTGCTCATTCTTGCTGACTGCCTCCGTGTCCCCTTCACCTCTGCACATCACTGTCAGAGCTGCCATAACAGCGCGGTACATTCTCTCGGGGGTCCCATAGCAACGCACACCTAAACCATTTATCCCCCCTGCCACCGCCCAAGCATGAAAATCTGCCTCCGGGGGGCAGTAACGAGCTCATCCCAGCACAGGGACTTATTAAGAAGTGAAATCATTACCGCCCCCTCACGATGCCAGGTTTAATATCGATTACACAGGGACAGGTTTAGAGGAGGTGGTTTAAGTAGACTCAGGCGGGGCAGAAATACATATCTCCAGGGAAAGATGGGGCACAGATACTACAGGTATAACACCGGTCTAATGATTTAACTCTAGTAGTACTCATATGAATAGCTTTTTCTTATTCAGTATTGCTAGTTTTCAAGGTGATGCCATACTCCCAGATAGGGTCAAGAGACAGATTTTTCCATCGATTACATGGTACTTTGGCAGGAAATATCGAAGAGGCAAATATACAAATTTCTGCAATGATAGTCTGCATTTTAATAATATTAATTTTAGCTGCCCATCTGTATTACATATTATTGGTCTAGAAAATGTTGTGATTTCTGAACCCTGCTGAATTAAATGTATATATCTTACATTGATTCCATAGCAGGTTTTTATTGCTACAAAATACATTAAAAACAAGCATTTTTACTATTAATAGGGGTGCCTCTCCACAGAGCTGACCTGTAACTTAGTTCCTGGTGCTTGTATCCATAGACATAGATAAGGTAATGGCATTCTGAAGCATATTAAAGCACACAAACCGGTGAAACAAGAAAATAAATCATTATATTTTAAACACCTAAACTCTTTCCTGTTGGCATAATGACGATTGCTTTGGTTGCCATGTTGGTATGGTTGACTGAGTTTTAAGTATTCGTGGTTTTAAGCTTCCTGACATTCCATTCAAAAGATATAATTGTTTTAAAATGTTAATTGCCATGGAAACAGTCCTAATTTTGTATAATTTTGTATCACGGTCCTCATTTACAATACAAAAGTCTCACTGTGTCATTATGTTGCCGCCATCTTAGGAAGGTCAATCGAGGATTCCAGTAAATATGCAGTGAGTAACATAGGAATGGAGCTTAAGGCGTCGAAATATCACATTTTCTTGACCTAAAATCTTGACAGAACTCAGTGACAGAAAACCCAACTAAAGCTGTTTGAATAATGAAGTCATCTTTTACAGTGTGACAGCTGCAGTCCTCTTGGTCCAAACTTTCCTGTGACTCCAGTTCAGACCCAAGGGAGCGGTTCGCCCTATTTCTTTATGTTGAATAACTCAAACTGGGTGCCCTAAATTAGACAAAGAAAACTTATTGTTAAAGCATTTTTTTTGAATAAATAATACAGTCTGCCAAGATTAAGTTAGTCAGAAAATATACCAACACATGTGATTTGCTTCAGAACTAATTTTAAAACATGAGCTGTGAAGATTTGTTTTATTAATGGGCTTTATATTGCACAGAGTAGCTTTTTAATTGATAACAGCAGAAATCAAATAACCTTGCATGTTATTGGACTTTGTTGGTGAGCTAATGCTGGGGGTGTTCTACATGTGTCTCCACGGTGGATTGTTAAGCAGTTACCATGGTGACACGATGCACATATTAACGAAACCATCAAAAAAGTTTTAAAATAATCAGGATCAAACCAAGACTCATTATGGCCAACAACAAAAAAGACATGATGACAAAGTAGTCTGGTGTAATTCCTGACACAAAGGATCCAGGGTTTGCATGTTCTCTTCATGCATCTTGATCTTGATTAATGCAGTGTAAATAACTCAAGTGGTGTAGCTTGTCAAACCAAAGTAAGATACACTTTATTGTCCTTAGAAAATGTTTGTACTCTGCATTTGACCCATACATCAATGCTGAGGAGGAGTGAGGAGAGGGAGGGAGAGGGAGGAGGGAGAGGGAGGGAGAGAGAGGGAGGAGAACGAGGGAGAGTGAGGGAGAGGGAGTGAGGAGGGGAGGGGGAGAGTGAGGAAGAGGAGTGAGGAGGGGGGGAGGGGGAGTGAGAGAGATTGAGGAAAGGGAGGAGGGAGAGTGAGGGGGGGGAGTGAGGAGCAGGAGGGAGAGGGAGGAGGGAGAGCAAGTGAGGAGCAGGAGTGAGGAGGGAGAGTGAGGAGGGAGAGGAAGTGAGGAGCGGGAGAGTGAGGAGAGGGATTGAGGAGGGGGAGTGAGGACGGGAGGGGGAGAGTGAGGAGAGGGATTGAGGAGGGGAGGGGGAGTGAGGAGGAGGAGTGTGAGGAGGGAGAGTAAGGAGAGGGAGAGTGAGGAGAGGGAGAGTGAGGGAGTGAGGAGGGAGAGTGTGGAGGAGAGGGAGGCAGGGAGAGAGAGTGAGGAGAGGGAGAGAGAGTGAGGGAGTGAGGAGGGGGAGTGAGGAGAGGAAGAGTGAGGAGAGGGAGGGAGAGTGAGGAGGGAGAGTGAGGAGAGGGAGAGTAAGGAGAGGGAGAGAAAGGAGAGGGAGGGAGAGTGAGGAGGGAGAGGGAGAGTGAGGAGGGAGGGGGAAGGATTTAAACAGCACATTTTCAGGAGCCTGTGATAAATATGACGTTCATGGTCCTGTTTAGGTGAGAGTGACTAACTGAACAAACTTGGCTAATGCTAATGCTAGCTTGTGACTGATGCTATTTGAGAGGGCCTTTTGAAACAGCATAAATCAGCTCACCTCATGTGGTTCCAATCGAGTCAGCTCTTTCTGGTCAGATCGTGTTAAAACAAAACTCAGAAGTCTAACCTGAGTGACGGAGCTTCAGACAGAACAGTGCTTCCAGCTAGCTTCAGACCCCCGGGAAATGTTGATGACATCAGCTGCAAAGTATCAATAGAACAGGTTGATGGGGATGAGATTTGCTTATTTAGAGATTTACGTATTTATCAGTTTGGAACGGTTCTCGCTGAAAGTGATCGGGAAAATTCGGAACATAATAATGAATATTTGAAGCACCACAACAGAACAATCTGAGAAATCAAGGTTTTATGAAGTACACTTGACAGAATCTATTAAGGCACAAACAAAATGCTAAAATGCTAGAATAGGTCTAAGTACGTCTGTTGGTGTTGTTTGTTTTAGTTCATTTGGGCGTTTCACCTTTGGCTCCACGTTGTGTTTTGTTTCATTCACACATGTTTGAGTAACCCTGTATTATCAGTCTGTCCACATCCCCAAAGCTCAAAATGCTCTGTTCCACCTTGTGATGTCATGAAGTGGTACTTTTCAAGTTAACAGCCACTTTTTACCTGTTTGAAAGTAATAATTGGCACTTCCAGGACTGAAATTATCAAAATGATTCTAGCGAAAGAGCGTGGAACAGCTCAGTCGGTAGAGCGTTCATCCACCGATCCGAAGGTTGGCGGTGCGATTCCAGCTCCCACGGATAAATGCTGCTGTTGTGTCCTTGGGCAAGACACTTAACCCCGCCCCCAGTGTCTGCCTGCGCTGATGTATGAATGTGTGTGCGACAGTGTGGGTAGTTCCTCGATGTAAAGTGCTTTGAGCGTCTTGAAGGTGGAAAAAAACGCTATATAAAAATGTGACCATGTACCTCGTGACATCACAAGGTGGCGTGTTTTATGTCTGAGAGAAAAAGTCAGCTTAAATACGCAGGAGTTGTGAGTTAACCACTTACCGTTCCGACGGCCCGCCCGCGGGCCGTCGCCTTTTCTTTACAACTTTACAGCAATGTACATTCACTTCTGCGTCACCCACACAAACAATCTACACATCAAATGAAAGCTACGGATCTCATCTTTCCGAATATGTAAACCATTTTCACCTAAAGTCACCACAGTGCTGTCAAGAAAGCCGTTTTTACAGAAAAGCCAAAAATGCCTATTTGGACTTCACTTACCTTTGAGGGCTCTGGTTCTGTCAAACATCAACATATTTCCACAATATCGGTCTCATTCTTTCCGTAGAGGTCCAGAGAATAATCCAGTCAAGAAATTATGTCCACAAAATAAGTTAGATCCTCCATGTCCAATCTGCTGCAGGAAAGTGAAATCTGCTCCGTGATTTTTTTTGCATTTCTTTTGTCAATTTCAGGCCTAACAAACTTCAGACAGCGCCAACTTTGTTTCTCAGTGATAGACAAACATGCTAGCTTCTGATGTGACACCAAGTTTGGCCAATAAGGTGGGGGTTGTGGGTCACTGGAGCCCCAGACAGCGAATCAGTGCTACAGGTGACTGAAAGTGTACGCCTCACTCTCCCCCGTGTAGAATCAACCAGTCACCTCTCACACATTCAGTGACGTTTTCTCCTTACAGCCAATGAGCAGCTGAACACGAGGATGTATGACATGCCGTGGTTTTCTGTAAACAGACGCAGCAGGCCCAGTGCGTAACGAAAAGTAATGAATCACGGCTTTTCGTGCGTAAAGTGTGCGTAAAATGACGCACTGTGATTTTGCAACAGTTTTGCGTTCTAAACACGACGAAACGGATAAAACAAAGACAGTACGCGACCGCGGACACTGTGGATGTTTGTATAAGTTATACCAGAGGCATCTCGGACCCGGAGCGGTCCGTGGCAGATTCCACGGTGGACTCAGAAGTGGAGGAGCATATTCTTTGATGGACTGGATGCTGTTCTGGGTCGGTAAGCGAGGTTTATTCTGATATTTACATAGTTGTAGATAAAATATATCGTGTGTAATCATTAGCATCACTTCTGTGCATAGTGCACATTGAACCATGGGCTCTGGCACATTTGTTTTATCTGTATGAATTAGACTTCATTTGTTTATTGATTGAAAGGTGTTTTATTCTGCAGTTTACAGTATTGTAAGTAAAATTATAATATGTATATATGATATAATATTACTTCACGCCTCTCAATTTTGTACTTTCTTGTTACTAATGTGTTTGTGTTTTTCTTTAGGCACATGGGTGATGTTATCAGATTCTCTCATCGGCTGTTACCAGTTTTGCACAAAACAAAGAAATGGCATTTTGGCAAAAAGACATTTTTTCACCATTTTTTGGACAAGCCATAATCATGTACAGTGAGCTTTTCACTGCTGTTTGCAGTGTGTGTTTGTTCACTGTTTACAGTGTGTGTTTGTTCACTGTTTGCAGTGTGTGGAGTTTGTAAATATATATTTATTTTGACCCATACCACTTGTTTTGACTATATTCATAAACAAATATGTATTTTATTGTGTTTTTGATATGCTATATAAATTTACATAAAGTAATAGAGCAGCTCAGTGTGCAGATACAGATTCCTCTAAGTGTGAGCTTTCAGTAGAGCCCTCATTGATGTCTGTGGGTTGAAGCATTCAAAAGTTATTGCAGTTTTTCCAAACGTTCTCCAAATGTCTCCATTTGGAGAGGTTTGGATAAACTTGGATACATCAAAAGTCCCTCCATAAAGCGCCTGGATTTAGTCATAATAAAATAAGTGTAAAAAAATCTCATTTTTTTATAGATTGACCTCAAAATCTGAAATGTGAGAGGTCAACAACATTTTCAATTGAAATATGGTGTATTTTTGTCCCCAGCTACCTACTGCAGCTTTCTTCCCCTTAATTTTTACAAAAAAATTTAGGTGAGGATGAGAAAAATCATTTTTTCTGTGTGTTCCAAAGTGTATAAATACTTACCAGACAAACTTACAGTGATTCTGACACCTGAGGGTAAAACTAGAGGATGTTACCTTTACAAAGACCCCAAACTTGTGTAAATACTACTTATGGTTCAATAACAGTTATCATTTTAATTTGGAGAGGTCAGAACGTAGGCAATTTCACCAAAAATACCCGGAATGGTAAGGGGTTAAACATGTGCGAATGAAACAAAACACACCTCCGGGTCTGTTTTTGATGAGGAAACAACATTATAAAATAGTGTAATAAGGGCCGTGTTACTCCTTGAATGCCTTAAAATAAAAAAACTTTGGTGCGTTTTGCCTCATACTGTCAGACTGTTCGAAACGACTGCTCTGAACGGGGATAATGAGAAGTCTAATCCATCTGTCCATTTTCAAATCAAACCTGATCTTTGTCTGGTGTCATGTGTCCTCTCTCCTCATGACTTCCCCGAGGCTCTGATGGATGTGCTACTGTTATTAGATTTCCATTGCGTCACGCTTCGAAAACCCTGCAGTCGACGGGCTAAATAATTGAAGTCATCTCCAATAAAGCGCAATATATCTTTTGGGAGAGGGAAAAATGGTCCTTTTGTAGAAATGTATCAGTCAGAGGTCGACTGCGTTAGAATGATACAGCGCAAAAAATGACAAAATGGCTGCGTTTATTGAAATAAGTGGCGGTGTCAAAGAGGAGTGATTTTCATTTGTCACTAAAAGATGTTTCTATTGCTCCCTATAATGTCTCTGTATGTACTGAATAAATAGTCCACATTTTCTTCCATCATATTTTGCTTTTAGAGGTTCGAATTTATCTTAAGTGACATTGTTTCCACATTTTAACTTTTAAGCATAGTCTTACATGCCCTTTATTATGCTTGGAAGGTTCCACAGTACGGCATTCAACCAGAAGTTTACACACACTAGACACAAGACACATACGCTTTTTCTTTTTTTTTTTCCTCACTGTCTGAAATAAAATCAGACTAAAGTTTTCCTGTTTTAGGTCAATTAGTATTACCAAAATTATTTCTATTTGCTAGTTGCCAGAATAATGAGATTTATAATGTTTAAATACATAGAAATCTTACTGTATGTAAACTTCTGACTCTGAAGAAAGTCATGATAAAATCATGAAAAAAATATCTTTAAAAAATGTACTTGTTCATTATTCTGGCATTTGGTAAATAGAAATAATTTTGGTAATCGTAATTGACCTAAAACAGGAAAAGTTTAGTCTAATATTATGTCACACTGATAAAAAAAACAAAAACAAAAAAACAACGTATGTGTCTTTTTTAGTGTATGTAAACTTCTGATTTCAACTAGATATATTCATGGCCGAACCTTTACCTGAAAAGTTACATAGTGCACTTTTATTGATACTTGTCGATGCATGTCACCAACATTCCTTGGGGGTGTGATGCTAACTGAAGGCACTGCTCTGTCTGAAGCTCTGTTACTCGACATTAATCTGAGTTTTCATTAACACAATCTGACCATAAAGATCAGCTTTAGCGGAAAATACAACCGGTGAGCTGATCAGCGCTGTTAAAAGAGCTCCTCTCAAATAACATTACAGTTTTTGAGCTAGCTAGCATTAGCCAGCAGTTTTTCTGCTGGCTACAGGACCTTGAACTCTCGTATTGATCACAGACTCTTGAAAATGTGCTGTTTAAATCCATTTTGTATTTTTTCGTGAGTTTTCAGATAATCATAAAACTTTTTTGGCTGCGTTTGCTAATGTCTGCACATTCTCTGCAATGTGTCAATTTATGCTTTGTTAAACTGTATTGGATTTGAGTGAAAAGGCCATATAAAAGTAACAGGCCAGATCTATGGAGAGGCGAGTCCACTCACAGAAGGAATGCATGTTTTACAAGATCATTTTGAGCAGTGAAATCACCCACAATGAAATAAATGCCAGATACAAATGTTTAATATAATATGTTACTAGAAAAGTTACAGAGTGCAACTTTAATATGCTGGGAAAATGTACCAAATGGCTAAGATACGAACTGGAAAAACACAATTTTTTTTACAAAGCTCAGATTTGTGTCTGACTGTCTTGCAGCGTTCAAGCCCATATTCAGTGTAATATAGTTTTAAGAAACAAAACATGGCTCAAACAAACAATTATTTTTAATCTCCCAATGCTATTTTCAAAAACAAACTCATAGGCCCTTGACAAACATTACAAATCCTAATAAGATTTTTATAAAACTGGAAAAAAAATCAAAAACCTCCCTATACACCAGTAATATCTACCAAAGTAGAACCCCAGGGTCCATTTGAATCAATAGTTTTTCCTTATATTTCCCGTATGTCTTCTTCCACACCTGTACACAGAGTTGACTCATGGGACAGGGTTAAAACATCGACTTTGACATTTAGTGCAGATAGTGTGTCTTGTTCCTGAGTGGCGTTAACCCCATAGGCTCTGTTTCTGAGTGCTCTGTCTCTGTGTGTCACCTTTGACCTTTACTGTGTCTCTCAAGGTCGATCTGAGCTGCTCCGCTAAAGAAACCGATAACAACTGTACTCTGAGGACACGTGGACTCAGACACTGGGTTGTGCTGTCAAGATTTTTCACAAAATATGAACAGAGATGAAAATCCACTGTTTCTACGATCAAATGCTGTGAAGTTTGAGCATCTGTGGTGTACTGTCCAGTCATTAAAGTGTCTGACAGGGTGGACCACTCATTTCACTAAAACACACTTAAGATCATTATATTTATAAGATTATTATTAGTAAATTATTATTATCATTATCATTATCATTATCATTATCATTATCATTATTATTATTATTATTATCATTATTATTATTGTTGTTTGCCCACTTCGGCCATTTTTAAGGTTTCAAATTTTACTTCCTGGTTGGAAATTCCATACCTGTTACCTAGCAACCATGGAGTACACTGGGCCAAAACTCCTCTAATGTACACAGAAAATATAATTTGACAAAAAAAATTAAAAGAAAACACCTTTTTTATTTTATTGAAATGTTTAAAGTATAAAAAAAAAAAATAAAATAAAAACAACTACTGGCTGCAGCCAAATCTTACACGTATCATCGGTAAGAAAATAAAATTAGAGACCAAAGTAAGTACAGAGCAGTGGGCAGATACCAGTGGCAGTGAAAATGGAGACTGATTGGTAAAATGGCGTTTTGAAAATAAGCAAATAAAGATCGTTCACACCAGCACGAATAACTCCAAGTACAACTTCAAAGAGTAAATGAAAAGAAAACAACAATAACATGGTTAAAAGCTCTGAAAAGTCCATTTTGCTTTAAATGATATACTGACTATTCCACATAAAGCAATAACATCTCCATGGACATAAGGACTGAGCACATTATAGACCGTTATAGCTCGTTTAGACGTTTTTTTTCTTTTGTTAGCGATAAAAATCATGTTAAAGGAAGTATCAGCATGTACTTTTGCCCTTTTTCACACAACTACCTGTATTTTACACCTCTATCCATCCTTATTTTTCATTTGACGCATCAAATAACTGACTGGGACAATCCCGGCGGCACCTGCGCTCTGATTGGTCATCTTCAAGAGACGATGTAAGCACATTACCATAATGACAGTAACATATTTAAAGAGCCCCATGCCTCTGCTTTGAGACGCCGTTTGAATTTACATGAAGCACGATTGGTACGAGTTACTGTAATGGAAAATCTGCAGCCGGCGATAGCATCCGACGCTGTAGAGTTAAAGCTACCGTCTGTAAATGTTTTAGGTTTTTCTTTCTTGTCTTCTTCTGTCTGGCTAAGGCTGGCACACTATCAGACAGCAGTAATGTGGATAGCATCTAGTGGTGATACGTGAGAATACAATAGGCGTCGCCCAATCTAATTAGTTAAGTCGTAAAGTAAAATAATGATCTCGATGTTTACTGCAAAATCCCCCCCAAAAAAATCGATCTTCTTTCTCACACGAGCATGTACACAGACATATATAAGGCTACTCTTTCATGATGGAATGCTATGCTAATGTCCTCTCTGTATTTCACTATATCCGCCTCATGCATCACTCTCCCCCAGCGCTCTGTGTTTATTAGCAGCCCTCACGCAGACAGCAGACAGCGTGACCTTCTCCTGTTTTCCCTGCGCTCGTCTCACACCGGAGTAATTAGTACTGGTCTTCATTAATTACACATGCGACTCTATGGTCTCGCTCGGTCTGCTGTGTGTACGGGCTCAGAGCAGGTGAATGTATCTGTCAACACAATCCAATTCTGCTGCCTCAACAAGTGCTCGGTTTGTTCAATCAAACCGTCACGGATCATTTGTCTGCTCTGCAATGGAGGCGCTGGATACTTACGCTGATTCATTTTATACACGGATTACAGTTGGTACTTTTCGGTTTTGGTAGACTTATTCCCGGAGAGCCGCTATTTTCAATATTTTGTGTTTTTGTCCCTCTTTGGTAAAGGTTCAGTCTGTCTTCAGCTTCATACTTAAGAAGTGCTGGAAGAAGTACTCAATTATGTTACTTAAGTGAAAGTACAGATACTGGAGCAAAAAAAAAAAATACTCAAGCAAAAGTAAAAGTATCACATGAAAAAACTACTCATGTAAAAGTATTAACGTTCCTGTTTGAAAATGGATTTAAAGAGTAAAAAGTATTTTGAGCAGAACGTGTTAAAGATAAACCTCTCCGTCTTTTCAGCAGGTCTCAAACATAAATTAAAAATATTTTTACTTTTCAGTCCTGCTCAAAAATGTAGTGGAGTAGAAAGTACAGATGCCTGCTCCCAGATGTAGTGAAGTAAAAGTAAAACGTGTCCACTTTAAAATCTACTTAAGCAAACTACAAATACCTAAAATGTATACTTAAGTCCAGTACTTTACTACTTTCTGTTACGTTCCACCACTGCTTAAGACTCGGGACACACCAATACCAATACTGCTACTGAATATTGTCAAAAAAACTGATAAATTAGCTGGATCGGGTATCGGCTCCATGGTATCAGTTCAGTCGATATCCTGGTTAGGCCTTGCATTGGATAATTGGATATTTAAATGGTTTACAGGCTCCTATAGATAGCTGCACATCATGCTAGCAGATTTTTTATTACATTTTGTACCAAATGGCTGCCGAATCCGACGAGTATCACCGATTAAGAAAATAAAATTGAAAAACGAAGTAAGTACGTCACAGTGGGCGTGTACTGGTGGCGGTGAAAACTGGGGTTGATGGGCAAAATGGCGTCTTGAAAATCTACGACTAGATTAACAGAATAATAAGCGCTTAAAGATTGCCCAGACATGCACTAATTACTCCTAATGCTACTCCGGCTGTGTCAATGTTGAGGGGAAACAACTATAACACGGTTAAAAGCTCTGAAAAGTTGATTTTGCAGAATAAGTCTGCTTTAACCAGCCTCGTTTCTAAACTTATCTGGTGTAGATAATACCATTGATTTCTCCTCTTTCAGCGGCAGGTAATCACAATCCCCCCCCAGACACACAAACACGAACAAACGCTGGACCCCTGGAGTCACAAAGAGGGAAGGGGTCACTGTTCCACTGACGAGCTTTTAATTAAACAGTGAGAGAACGCGGCGGTGCAGAGGCTGAGCAGTCACAGAGCGTGGGGAAAAACAGACCACCAACACAACAGTGACCAAAGGAGCCTCAGCGGGGTACAGGGTGTGCAGGTGTAAAAGCAGCACTGTGGGAATGGAGCTAAAGATATCAGCTCCAGCGTACATAAAATACACGGTTACATTCAAAGACACGTCATGCCTATTGAACTGTCATGGGTTTCAGACTGTTGCCATAGCAATTTAAAACAAAATATAATATCTGAATGGTGAAAAGTCCTCAAAATGTCGCCTATTCATGGGTTTCATAGTAGTTTTTCGGCATAACAAGCAGCTGATTTTTATTTACTTTTTATTGTTGAAAAAAGACCATGCAACATGTTTTAACCCAATGCAGCCTGAATTTTTTAAATAACTGCAAGAAAATACAGAGCAGTGGGCGAGGATATGGGGTAGAAAATTTTTCTGAAGACTGAAGCCTCAAATGCAGAACAAGGATCACTCATACATGCATGATCACATCAAAATGCAACTCGGAGTAAATTACAATGACAATCACATATCTCCTTACATCCTCAGACAGTCAAAGTACAGGGATTTGAAAGTGCAACACAGACATATGCAGAGAGAGTGTCGGTGTCGTCTAGTTCTGGTCTAGTTCTAGTCCTGGTTCTAGGTGGTTCAGGTGGATTTAAAACATCATAGTGAAGTGTGGACAACAAACTAAAACATGGCCTACAAACAGAGCACAGCGGCTCAGAACCATCTCACCCCACAACACGGTTTTGGTTATTACTTTTTTGTCATTTATCTTTAACCACTTTCCGTTCCGACAGCCCGCCCGCGGGCCGTCGCCTTTTCTTTACAACTTTACAGCGATGTACATTCACTTCTGCGTCACCCACACAAACAATCTACACATCAAATGAAAGCTACGGATCTCATCTTTCCGAATATCCAAATCATTTTCACCACAGCGCTGTCAGGAAAGCCGTTTTTTTACAGAAAAGCCCAAAAATGCGGATTTGGACTTCACTCACCTTTGAGGCTCTGGTTCTGTCAAACATCAACGTATTTCCACAAAATCGGTCTCGTTCTTTCCGTAGAGGTCCAGAGAATATAATCCAGTCAAGAAATTATGTCCACAAAAAAACTTAGATCCTCCATGTCCAATATGCTGCAGGAAAGTGAAATCTGCTCCGTCATTTTTTTGCATTTCTTTTGTCAATTTCAGCCATAAACAACTTCAGACAGCGCCAACTTGTTTTCTCAGTGACAAACAAACTGCTAGCTTCTGATTTGACACCAAGTGTTTGTCCAATAAGGTGGGGGTTGAGGGTCACTGGAGCCTCAGACAGCGAATCATTGCTACAGGTGACTGAAAGTGTACGCCCCACTCTCCCCCGTGTAGAATCAATCAATCACATCACACACGTTTAGTGACGTTTTCTCCTCACAGCCAATGAGCAGCTGAACACGAGGACGTGTGACATGCCATGGTTTTCTGTAAACAGACGCATCAGGCCCAGTGCGTAACCAAAGTGAAAGCATCACGGCATTTCGAGCGTAAAGCGTAAAATTACGCACTGCGTTTTTCCAACAGTTTTGCTTCTAAACACGACGAAACGGATAAAACAAAGGCAGTACGACCGAGGACACTGTGGATGTTTGTACAAGTTATACCAGAGGCATCTCGGACCCGGAGCGGTTCATGGCAGATTCCACGGTGGACTCAGAAGTGGAGGAGCTTATTTTTTGATGGACTGGATGCTGTTCTGGGTCGGTGAGCCTGGTTCATTCTGCTATTTACATAATTGTAGATAAAATATATCGTGTGTAATCATTAGCATCACTTTTGTGCATAGTGGCACTGGAACCATGGGCTCAGGCACATTTGTGTTTATCTGTATGAATCAGACTTCATTTGTTTATTGATTGAAAGGTGTTTTATTCTGCAGTTTACAGTATTACAAGTAAAAATATAAGATGTGCACAGATTAACATTTACACTAACAGCCAATGAGCAGCTGAACAAGACGGTGTGTAGTTTAGTTTTACTGTACACAGTAGAGTACAGTAGCTTTACTGTACGCAGTAGAGTACAGTAGTTTTACTGTACGCAGTGGAGTACAGTAGTTTTACTGTACACAGTAGAGTACAGTGTAGAGGCACAGCTCCACTCCATGCTACATTCTGCATCATTGTGCGTACTGTTTTTGTGTGATGATTGTGCGATATAATATTACTTCACCCCTCTCAATTTTGTACTTTCTTGTTACTAATGTTTTTGTGTTTTTCTTTAGGCACATGGAGGACGTTATCAGGTGCTCTCGTCGGCTGTTACCAGGTTTTGCACAAAACAAAGAAATGGCATTTTGGCAAAGACATTTTTTCACCATTTTGTGGACGAGTCATAATCATGTACAGTGAGCTTTTCACTGCTGTTTACAGTGTGTGTTTGTTCATTGTTTGCAGTGTGTGGAGTTTGTAAATATATATTTATTTTGACCCATACCACTTGTTTTGACTATATTTCATAAACAAATATGTATTTTATATTATGTTTTGATATGCTATATAAATTTGCATAAGTAATAGAGCAGCTCAGTGCAGATACTGATTCCTCTAAGTGTGAGCTTTCAGTAGAGCCTTGTTGATGTCTGTGGGTTGAGGCATTCAAAAGTTATTGCAGTTTTTCCAAACGTTCTCCAAATGTCTCCATTTGGATAAACTTGGATACATCAAAAGTCCCTCCATAAAACGCCTGGATTTAGTCATAATAAAATAAATGTTAAAATCTAATTTTTTATAGATTGACCTCAAATCTGAAATGTGAGAGGTCAACAATATTTTCAATTGAAATATAGTGTATTTTTGTCCCCAGCTCCTACTGCAGCTTTCTTCACCTTAATTTTTACAAAAAAATTTAGGCGAGGATGAGAAAAATAATTTTTTATGTGTGTTCCAAAGTGTATAAATACTTACTTACCAAACTTACAGTGATCCTGACACCTGAGGGTAAAAAACTAGAGATGTTACATTTACAAAGACCCCAAACTTGTGTAAATACTACTTATTGTTCAATGACAGTTATCATTTTAATTTGGAGAGGTCAGAACAAAGGCAATTTCACCAAAATGACCCGGAATGGTCAGGGGTTTTAAACAGGGAGAGTCCATTGAAAGTACCAAACTCTTTTTCATGATCCCTCCTTAAAATACAGAACTATACAAGCAAAAAGAAACAAAGCATGTGATTATAAATGTTCGTCACCAGATTATTAAAGTGCATTAGTGGCGCCAGTGTCTCCAGTTTTGCATGTCCTTGAAACATATTCTATTTTCAGGAAGCAAAATAACCAACACCTTTTTTTTCTCATTTCATTTCTAGTGTGGCTGCTTTTTAGACAATCATGAGATCTTGTATTAAAAGTTCCTGCATCAAAGTTCAACAAACAGGTGAGATATTCAGGTAGTCTATCAAGTAGTCCAATCAGATTTGTTCATTTCAGTGATGCATGTGAAACAAAGGAGCTCATTGGTCGCCTACCATTTGGAATAAAATCAAACTTCTCTCACCTCAAAGTAGCAGAGTTTAGCGTTTTGCTCTTTGATTCTACACAAATCTACAATGTTTTTCAGTCCCCTGTCATATTTGTCCTTCTCTTTTTTTCTCGTAAGCAGCCAGTGGTGGATGAAGTTTTGTTACTCAAGTAAAATGACAGATACAAAGGTCCGAAGTTATCCAAGTAAAAGAGAAAATCTATTTAATGAAAGTATTTAAGTACCTGTTTAAAAATGTACTTTAAGAGTAAAAAGTAAGTAAAGTATTTCACATGATTTGTTAATCTGTTAAAATGTTAAATGTCGTGATATTGATTAAAAAAATATACATTTTTTGGTCAATAGTAGCAATACAAATCAATTTCTTGTTTGCTCAGAGCCAAAGCTTCAACTAGAAAACTTTAGTCAGGATGGTAAAAGTAACCCCTCAAATCATATGAAAAATACTTTTTACTTTTCAGTCCATGTTGTTCTCTTCAGACAAATAGCGATGGCAACCTACTTTTTCATAGCGTGTACAATGAAGGGTTTTAAAATCATCTGCTCTGAAAGGAAAGGCTGAGTGAAAAAGTGAGTCTAAAGGTTTCAAAGTAGAGGCTGAAGTCTGCATGTGTATTATATCTCCATAATCCAGTACAGAGGGAAAGGTTGAAGGTTGCTTGAACAATTCCTTTTCTGTAATTATTAAAAATAAAAAAAAAAAAAAAAGCAATAGGATTTTTTTGGCATATCCAATCCTGCCTCTGTGTAAAAATGTATTACTTTTACCGGAGTGAATTTCTACAAATACAACTTCAATTCCTTTGTCTCATTTCGGTTCAGTCTGCACCTTTATTCCTGGAGACGCTCCGTTCTGGTGCTTCCACAGTAGCATTTGGGACTAAATAGTTTGGGCTCTCTCGTCTCTGGTGCCCCGCTATCGCTGCGGTAACGAACTGAGCAAGGGCTGGTCTAACCCATTCAGCGCACGCTATAATGGCTTCAGCTGCAGGCCGACACACACACACACACACACACACACACACACACACGTCAGGTTTCCTTGCTTCTTGGGGACATTACATTGACTTACATTCATTTCTTAGAGACTGATCATAACCTTAACCAGTTGCTACTAGCCTAACCTTAACCTATTTAACTCACATCTGAACTTTAAAGAGCATATGACAGGTTTTCATGTTTTTATAATTATTACTTGGTTTGGTGGGACAGTACCTGGGCTAAATATTTAACAAATGCTAACGTCATATTGTACGAAAATACAGGAAGCAGCGGTGAGTTCAAAAACAGTATAAAGAAGTGGACTAAAGGACTGTGACATCACCCATAGTGTTTGGCTCCAGTCAAATGAAGCTCATCGAGGCCAGAGCAGCTATAGAGGCGAATTTGGAGTCAAGTTCCATATTAGGAATTCCGACTGCAAGTATCATAGCAACCAAAGAGCCAATCAGAGTCAGACAGTTGAAGGTAACGCCTCTTCTCGCCCAAACTGAACGTTAAGAAGGGAGCAAGTACTTACCTACTCTGTCAGTCAAACCTGTTGCTAACATTAGTGGGAGTGACCTCAGGGAAAGAAAGCACCTGATTTATGTGTTATTAATGTTCATATCTTTATGTACAGACAAAATAGCCAAATAAAAATACCAGGATCATGTAGAGCGGGTTAATACGAACATTTAAAGACCAAAATGACGAGTCTGAGAGCAGCTGTTGCAGAGAGAGGGGCGACAGTTTTTCAATAGAAAATTAATTGGAGCCAGAGTTGATACAGCCGGAAAAGCAACCATACTCACTTCCTGTTTGGAACGTGGCAGATATAGCAGGTTAGCTACGTCCATTTATATATACAGTCTATGGCCTCTACACATCTCATCAACACGGAAAATTCCATCTAAAATTCAAAGGCAATTTACAAGCATTTTCCTGACCATTTAAACCTTCATTTTGTACTTTATTTGTTTTAGTCTAATAATAACTACTATGCAATTTCAACTAGTTTTCGTCTTTGTTATAATTGTGGTTGTTAGTCATGGAATTACCTACATATGTTATATTATGTTAGCTATGTTTTTTGTAAAATGTGTAGTATAACCCACCACACGCACTTTAAACCATATTGTCGATCTAATAGTAAAGCATTTTCGTTATAGGGTCCTGATTTTTATCACCACGTGGGAGGCAAGTCCAAGGATTTGAGTCCCCGCAATGTGATAAAGACCCATCTGGACACACTTGCACACACACACACGCACACACACATGTAGCGGGTTCATTTATAACACAGGCAGGGGGAGACACAGCCTTTTAGTAATCAGATAGTGGTTCAATAAATGCTGAGGTGACTCCCCTGAGGACGCCGGTGAAGGGCCATTTACCATCGGACTGGCCCCACGCCTCTGGACTCCACACTACTGTACCGGGGCTCGGCCTTAAAACAAACCAGACGACAATGCAACATGGGAGATTTTGCATAGTGACGTTTTAACAGATTTAACTTTTAAAAGCATTTTGATAATTAAGACATTTTGCTACTTTCGCCACTTCCAAAACCAATTTAAATGGAGCCGAGTGTAATGTGAAGAGGATCTGTGAATACGATATTATGTAAGAATGATGTTAATTGGCTTTGAGTTGTGTCTTTATAGAGAATGAGATGGATAGAATTGATTTCACAGTCTGGACAGTTACAACACGGCACTTAGCGGATAAGAAAAATGTGAATTAAAACATGGTTAAAAGGAGATAGTACAACAAAAGTAGGAAATGCTGAATGAAGGATTACACTGACAAAAGTACAATACAGTATATGCCAGAGGGGTCTAAGTGTGTATGTGTACAACGAAAAAACTAACAACATTCATCTTAATTCACCACTCCCTCAGTCGCATTCAGGATAAAACAAGGCCGTCCAATCAGATTTGTTCATGTCGGTGATGCGTGTGAACCAAAGGAGCTCATTGGTCGCCTACCATTTAGAATAAAATCAAACTTCTCTCACCTCAAAGTAACAGAGTTTAGTGTTTTGCTCTATGATTCTGCACAAATCCATAATATTTTTCAGTCCCCTGTTGTTTTTTTTTCCTTCTTTTTTTCTTGTAAGCAGCCAGTGTAGTAAAGTGCTCAGTTTTGTTACTCAAGTAAAATGACAGATACAGAGGTACAAAAATGTACTTTAAGAGTAAAAAGTAACTAAAGTATTTCACACGATTTGTTAATTTGTCAAAATGTTAAATATAGTGGTATTAAAACATAGAAATAGAAAATAAATACATTTTGTTCAACAGTAATTAAAACATAGAAGTAAAAAAATACATTTCTTGTTTTTTATTTTATTTATGTATTTATTTTCTATTTTATTATTTTATTTATTTATTTATTTTATGAATTTTGTGTATTTATTTTTTCTTTGCTAAAAGTCAAAGCTTCAACTGGAAAACTAGTAAAAATGACGCCTAAAATCATTCGTTCAAAAATGTAGTAGAGTAGGAAGTACAGATACCTTCTCTCCAATGTAGTGAAGTAACAGTAAAAAGTATCTACTGTTACTCCACTACATTTATTTAAATTTTACTTTAGTATAGTACAGATACCTAAAAATTCTACTAGAGTACAGTACTTAATTTGCACTTTTTTTCCTTCCACCCCTGTAAGCAGCTATATTTGTTTTGATACAGACTTATTATGCATGCCCCTGATTGGCTAATCCACCTGTCAATCACACCCATCTGAACTGAGGCACATTCACCGGTGACCAGACGCAGATCTTCGTAAAGTTCTGAAGAAGTGTGAGTTTTAGATCCCTGGCAAAGGGCTGGACAAACCATTTTATCAACTTACTTTGCTAAAAAATACAACTTGGGCATGTTTTGACAAGCATTATTAAAACAACATTATGAAAGACAGTTTGGCACAACAGTATTTTTCATTTCCGTGTAAATGAGGGGAGGAGGGGCGCTCGTGTTTGACAAAGCTCCCGGGGCGACACTAAATAAACGTGGGCAGTGTAATGTCCGTATATGTCCACGTGCGCCGCTTCACCATCGCCATGACAGCTGCTGCAGACTGATAGCTGATGCATTATGGGAAAAATAACACGCAGCAATCAAACGCCTATTCCTCTGCCTCCGATGACAACTCAATTTGGCCAATGGGTCAATAAAAATACATTATGCTGTTGACCCTCCTGGTATCTGCTATCAATACACGGGCTGAGTGAAAATTATGAAGGGACAGCCCCCCAAGCAGATTCAGGTCACTATAAATATATTACAGGTGAATATATCTTTTGGGTGTCTATATATCCAATGTGATGAATGAATGTGTCTGTTAAAATGATTAGCTCAATATCTTTGCATTTTACTTCTTACAGGCTCGGGCCCAAACAGCCGTCCAAAGTTATTCCTTACTTACTTTATGTATTATGATCGTCCTGATTGTTCACAACTCTGAGACCAGAAAATCACAGGCAAGTTTATTTGTAAAGCACAGTTCGTACACAAAATAATGAAAGCGCTTTACAGAATAAGAAAGACATTAAAATCACACAAATCAAAACATAAATAATCATCATAAAAATTTACATTAAAAGAGAAAAGTGCAGAATAAAACCTTTCAGTCATATGCACTGTCTCACATCTTCAGGGAAGATTGTCCAGGTTTTAGCTGCATAAAACTGAAACACTGATTCTCCATGTTTAGTCCTGACTCTGGCACCAGCAGGAGGCTGGTCCCTGAAGTCCTCAGAGTGTGAGATGGTTCATGTGGCACTAACATGTGGGAGATGTACTTGGTCCATGGAGAGACTTGTTCACAAACAGAGCTGCTTTAAAGTCTATTCTCTGAGCCCCAGGAGCCAGAGACCTGAGCACACGACTTATGTTGAAGTACTTCCTGGTTCTGGTCAGGACCCGAGCAGCAGTGTTCTGGATGTACTGCAGCTGTCTTAATGCTTGGAAAGGCCAGGGAGCAGGACTTTACAGTATCTACAAAACTGGAGACAAATTTGATTTCTGCAATGTTTTTTAGATGGTAAAAAGCTGCAGATGTTACTGATTTGATGTGGCTGTTAAAGGTCAAGTCTGAGTCCATTATTATTCCTAAATTTCTAGCCTGATTTGAAGGTTTTGGAGAGAGAGACTGGAGGTGCTGACACTTTCTCTATGTTTCTGTGGACCAAAGATGATGACTTCAGTCTTGTCTGAGTTTAGCTGAAGAAAGTTGTTTTGCATCCACTCACTGATCTGTTGGATGCACAGTTATTCTAGCAACAACTAGCATGCTAATAGGCACTTCCTGATTGTCTGTTAGAAGCAGACAGTACAGCACACAGCAAACCTCAAGAGCTGCTTAACATAGGATACCTGTACAGGGGCAAGTACATGGAAAATAATTGGATATTGTTGTAACGACTGGGGGGACCAAAGATTCAGACTCGGGGTAAAACATTAGAACAAAGTTTATTTACAGACACGGAAATGTAAATGAAGGTTGACGGAGCAGACAGTTGAGAGCGGTGTCATATGCTGTGTTCTTCGGGCAGGTCATGGGTCACGGGGTCAGAGGCTGGGGTGTTCGTACAGGTCGTGGAGAGCTGGGTCGGAGGCAGAGGTGCAGAGTGGTTCCAAGGAGCGGGATCTGGCGAAGAATGAGAAATAACTAACTGAGTATTATGGTCATAAACGCAAAAACTAATCTGAGAAAAGTCGTTTTACAGGGAATACACGGATGATCTGCCGCTGAGTGTCGGATCCTCAGTCCTTTTGTGCTCCACCCATTAGCTCGATTGTTGATGGGTTGCAGTTGTGTGGTGGAAGGAACCAGAATCTCCGCCCAGCTCCAGTCTCGGACACAGAAGGGAGCGGGAAGGACAGCACAAAAACACAGGGCAGACTGGGATCTTGACAGGTACAGACCATTTAATGTATTTGTTTAGTTGTTTTTGGCCATTATAGATGTACTATGTAACTTTTCTGATCAAGGTCTGTCATCTTAACTCAGTGGAGATGTTATTGCTTCGCCTGGAATGGCATGGCATTTATTCAGTCGCTGTTGTTTTCCGATGGGCACCAGTTTTCTAACGTGGAAATCAACTGACTTGTTTCTATTATTAGGCTGTTTTAGATGAGTATTGTGATTTAAAATGGGCTAATTAAAACCTAATGATCCACGGGTGTCAAAGATAATACATATAGCAGACACGAGCACAACAGATTTCTTCAATGCCACACTGTAGGACCAATCAAAGCCATAACATCTCCAAAAAATCACTAGTTTGCCACAGTGAAAAAGTCATGTGATTAGTTTTATTTTGTGAGATTTTTTTCTTTTAAACCAAATGCCCTTCTTTTCACAACCAGCCATTATACAGTTAATGGTAATGGTAAGGTAATGGGGTTGGAAAAGTGTCTTATGAACAGTCACAAATACGCTTGCGAAATTTGAACCTCAAATTTTTTTGAACCTTAAAATACTTAGCGACTAGACCCTTTCGAACGCACATACAGTATGCGAATTGGATGGGATTTAAACCTCTTGCCTTCTGATCAGAGGGCGAATACTTAGCGACTAGATCCTTAAGAGTCCAAATAAAGTATGTGCGTTTGATGGGATTTAAACCTCTTACCTTCTTGTCATACGGTGAATACTTAGCGACTTTCGAATGCAAATACAGTATATGCTTTGGAAGGGATTTGAACATAGAACAGAAAAAAAAATTGTACTCCTACAACTTTTTGTCCAGTTGACAGATTTACATTTTTGTTTTGCCATGGATCATACCTGGAAGACTGAGGGTTTACACAGACATGAGATTTGAACCTCTGTCCTTCTGGTCAGAGGGCGAATACTTAGCGACTAGACCCCTGTCACCCTTTAAAACTTAAACTTCCTCCTAAAGTGTTGTATTTTGTATTCATATTTGAGAATAAACAAATAAAGGATACAAAATATGGCAACAGACTGTGCATATTCCCTAGTGCATTGTTCAAACGCTACTACTTGTACTACTACTTATATATTTTCCCTTTATGTATGAGTTTCACTGTTGGGTCACATTTAAGTGGAAGTGTATATTGCTTCATGTTTTTGGTGTTATTAAAAGTATGTGTTGTCAGAAATAAGCGGCGTTCTGATGTGACAGAGGGGATTATAGTCTCAAAGGAGCACACAGACGGTAAATAGAAAAATATTTCACCAAACGCGTCGGGCTTTAATCGCTTTGTGCTGCGTTCACTGGCAGTTCAGGGTGGGAACGTTTATCTGTACCAAAATACCAGATAACAATAGACATTCTGAGGGTTCTTCAAAGGTCTAAATTTGGGGCGGATTTTTCAAATGCCGGCCTTGATCAAAAGAATAATGACAAAGCGGGGATTTTTAGGGAAACTCAACAAAATATGCAATAAAACGGAAAATATGCAAAGGGAACGATGATTGCTTAAAATATTAAAGCGGATCTATTATGCAAAATCAACTTTTTTAGAGCTTTTAACTTGTCCCCTCACCATTTATCCTCTCGAAGTAGTATTCAGTTGTATGAGCGTTAAGACAGCTGCTGCTCGGGTCCTGACTAGAACCAGGAAGTACTTCACACACGCGTAATGCTTAATGCTTCTCTTATTCCGTAAAGCACTTTGAACTACTCTGTGTACAAATGGTGCTCTACAGATAAACTCGCCCTTCCTTCAGACATGTTTGAGCGATCTTTAGCTCTTATTTTCAAGATGTCATATTGCCGATCAATCCCCATTTTCACCGACACCAGTGTACTCAAACATGCACGAAGAATGTGTGTTAATGTGTGTTCACCTGCCCAGGGACACTGCAGATGGAAAGTAGCAGTAGCTAAATCTGGTACAAATCATCTCTTCTTTTGTAGGATTAATGAATTTGTACATGGTCCCTGACAAATAAAGAAGAAAGAAAGTAAGTTAATATTGTTGAGATGCTGATTTTTGTTGTAATATATGAAGCTGATGGGGCTAGTCACTGATATAAACCATATTTTTAACATTTGTGAATTTACCTTTTGGAAATTTCATGGCAAAGTACAATGTAATCAATCTGTAAATCTGGCTCTTGCTCCGTCCGAGACATTATCACATTCTGAAAACTACCAATAACTTTTTTTTTTTCTTTTTAAAGCTATGAAAAAACTACTCCCTTTTCTCTGTTTCTCTTTATAAGTCACGCTCTGTTAACTCCAGGCTACAGCAGCTGCTTCCATTTCCCCCTCACTTTCTCACTCACTCTGTTACTCTTCTGTTTTGACAATGACTTCAAATAAAATACTGTTTACGTGACACTTTTACCGCCTGTCTACAAGGTGAGATTCCACACCTGCTGCTACCTGTGAGGGGGCGGGGCTTAACCACACTTCCTCTGCTCCTTCATTATCCTGCAGAAGGCTTGTCTTACAAACTAGATGGAGAAACTGAGTGATCTGGATGGGTCTAATGGGTTGCGGGTATAGTAAAGTTATGCCGGAGGAGTCTAAGGTGGGCTATGTGAGCGTGGTGCGGTCTTTAGTGGCTTTTACTCGAGCGGGTGTGGATAGAGATGAAACGGAAAAGAAATTGGAAAAACGCAAAATGTTTTGGTTTGCGGCTAACACCAAGAATCGCCAACAAAAGGAGCATCGGCCGTCACAAAACATGAGAGATACAGGACACAGGGTTAAAACTAAAACGTACAAGGACAAGTTTGATCCAAGAGTCACTGCGAGGTATGCTGTTTTTATTGTCCGATAATCAAGAAGTGCTAGTTGTTGTTACCTTTATCGTGATGGCAAAAGTTGTGAAAAATGCTTATAAACTCATCATGGTGAATACTTGGGAACATTTGGAATCCATAAGGTAAGTGAGGAATAACTTTGGACCACTGCAAACTGTCTGAAGACAATAAAAGCAGCGAGTATGTTCAACAGTGGCTCAGTGGTTAGAACCTTGGTCCCCCAACCCGAAGGTCAGAGGATTGAGTCCTGCTCGGACCAAGTTCTGTCGTTGTGTCCTTAGGCAAGACACTTCACCCACATTGCCTAGTATGAAAGTGGTGTGTGCGTGATTAGTGGTGGTCGGAGGGGCCGATGGCGCAGATTGGCAGCCTCGCTTCCGTCAGTTGGCCCCAGGGCAGCTGTGACTACAATAGTTGCTTACCATCACCATCAAGTGTAAGGCATTATTATTATTATTAAAAAATCAACACCTTTAATATTATGGTACATTTCAAGCAAGTAAAGGTTAAATTGTAATTAACATAACTCTATGTCTTCTTTAGCATATATATGATGTATGGTATCTGTATATGGCAGCGGTATCCAAACTATGGCCCAGGGGCTAAATATGGCCCTCAGACCAGTTTTTATTGGTCCTCATGCCTCCTGTTGAACCGGCCCAACTAATCATAAGCAGAATTTTTAACAGCAAATTAATCTATTTTTACCACTATATCCTCAAACATCACATTGCAGTGTGATACAGACCTAAGCTGAATGTGTTAAAAGCCTTATTAATACACGGCGGCTCTGTCAAAGCTGTGTATAAAGCACCGCACTGCATTGATCATCGGTCTGTGGCCCTCCGCTTCCAATATGTTTTGAAATGTGGCCCTCGATAAAAAAAAAGTTGGGGCACCTCTGGTATAAGGGGTTTTAATATGATCAATACCATACTGTAGGAACTTCCAAGCAAACAATAGCAACTCCATGGAGACAGCCTCTCACCAGAAAAGTTATACAGTGCACCTTTATTATGTAGTTTATTGTATGTACTAGCCCTAAACCTCAGCCTAAATGGATAAATAAATCTATTGCTAGGGGTAAATGAGAAACTGTAAAAGATGATGAAGTAATCCCATCAGAAATGTACAGGAAATATATGAACAATGTTACTTTATTACATTACTTTATAGACTTTTGACCAACAATTTCATATGGTACAGCCAGTAAACGGGAGTAAACACTAAACCCCAGACACTATATGGGCTTTAAGATATAAGAGAGCCATTATTTGTCGAAATGGGGAAAATCCAATATTGCAACACACAATTCAAGAACAGCAAGATAGAGTAAAAGTATAATACTACAACACTATTATGTAGTAAGTGGCTATGCCTATGTACACTACAGTATATGGAGTTTATAGCAGGTCAAATTTATTTATTTCAGTGATTTTTTTTTTTATTGGTCTGCATGGCCTGGCTCCACCTCCACTTTCTGAGAATCTAGTCTGTGACCATAATTAATAATGTCGTTTCTTTGTCTGCTGCATGTGCGTGTGTATTTTCCTGCGTCATTGTTGTTGGCTTATGTTGCTGTTGTACATCAGCATAAGCCGTAAGTCTTTGTGCTTTGCCGGATTCTGTTATACGTTTGAGTCAGTAATCTGCTTTTATGCGGCCTCTTAACTTTGATATCTTTTTACTAGCTATTTTGTATTTAATGTGAGTTTTGTCTTTTGTGCTGGCATTTTACCTCTTGCCTGGGGACTACACTTGGAAACTAGCTGTATAGATAACGCTAGAATCTTTACAGAAATGGTTATTAATGCACTGTCCTCGTTCAAATAAAGTAATACATAAATATAAATAAAATATATAGTGTTTTTGTAGGTCTAAGCAATTATGGTGTTAAAAGTCATGCTCTAACGATTTGCGCTCTTCTCTCCCAGGTACGATATCAAGGCTCTGATTGGCCGAGGCAGCTTTAGTCGGGTGGTCCGCGTGGAGCACAAAGGAACCCGCCAACCCTTCGCCATAAAAATGATGGAGGTGGGATTTCCCGAGGGCCGTGAAGTGTGCGCGACCGAGCTGACCGTGCTAAAGAGAGTCAGCCATCCAAACATCGTCCATATGGTGGAGGTTTTTCAGTTCCCCCATAGAGTTTACATGGTGCTGGAGCTAGCTACTGGAGGCGAACTGCTGGACCGAGTAGTCAGCAAGGGTCACTTTACAGAACGCGATGCTACCAAAGCTATCAAAATGGTGCTAGCCGCTATTAGCTATCTCCACAATCTTGGTATAACACATAGAGATTTGAAACCAGAGAATTTGCTGTACTACCATCCAGGGTCGAACTCCAGATTGCTAGTTACTGATTTCGGCTTGGCTATGTTTAACGATAAAAGGAGTGATTATTTGGCGAGCAGTGACAGTACTAGCCTGGATACTTCCTGGTCTTTGCGAACTACATGTGGGACGGCGGAGTACATGGCCCCCGAAGTCATGCAGAGGAAACCCTATTGGAGCGCGGTGGATTTGTGGGCGATGGGAGTGATTTCGTTCATTGTTCTGAGTGGGTCCATGCCGTTTGAAGATGATAGTCGAACTAGAGTGTACCGCGCCATAATGAGAGGGAAATACAGCTACAGCGGAGACGTAAGTGTCATTACTATTGTTTCATGTTTCATGTGAATATTTGTCCTCTGTCCAGCCGGAACCGCACAGTTTGACAAAACTTTACAAAGAAGAGTGAGTCTGGAACTGTATCCTGTTTCCCAGATTACAGATCGGTGTGATGACAGATTAACTCATTAAACAGATGCATGGTCCATGTGTCAAAAGAAACATGCAGCTTACATGTTAAAAAGGGGGGAAATAACATAGAAGACTAAGAAACAGTGCAGATTTCTGCCAAATCAACAATCGAAGCACCAAACTCTTATTTATCACAGGTAAAAGAAGTTATGTATTTTGTTTCTGGCTGTGCTGGGATCGTCCCGAGTTAGGACGGAGGTTTGTCACAGTCCGATTCCAGACCCTTCTGGATTCTAACAGGACGTAGAAGGGACCGGCTTCTCAGTGAATAATGGTGTTTTCACACACGTTCGCTCCATCATACAGCCCCCGTGGCACTGGATTTAGTTCTGTTTACGTCACTTTCTGTCGGTCCTTGTTCACACTGACTGTGTATCTCAAACCCTGCATCATGGGCCATGTGAGAGATGATCAGCTGACTCCCGCACTTTTTTCCATGATAATGGGCTTTAGACACTCACTTTCCTGCAGCTATATGCAGTCATCTTTTCTTCAAGCCAACATGTCTAACTTTTTGCCCAAAAATAAAAGCCTCCATTATGGATGTTTTTATTGCACTGAAATACCTAGAAAAACATGAGTCCTTACTGTGAGTGGGCTTGCATCTCCACAACCCTGATTCTTATTGGTCAGCTTGTTTCCATGGAGATGCTGTTCCTTTGGCTATAATATTCCACAGTATGGCATAAAGCATATCAATCTCCAAGGAGAATGTTCTGAAGTATGTGTACGTACTATATGTATATGTGGTATACTTTAACTTTCTATTTGCAGTTGACTTTCCGACCCCAGAAAGTGACATACTTGTGCTTTAATGTGGCCAAATGTAGCATGAGGGTGACGCCTTAGAGCAGCACATAGACAGACAGAGGCAGGAGAAGTGACGCTGATCCAATTGGCCTCAGCAACGCCCATTCATACAAATGTGATCCAATCTTTTTTTTTTTTTTTTTTTTTTGATCCACAGACAGTGCGGTGAAAGTAGGTCGACCACTTTCACGCCACTCGCTCGGCTCCAGAGTGTGACAGGATATAATAACTTGCCTAGAATAATGTCTTTTAATCTAGTTCTGTGTATTTATATATTCATATTTTATGTGTAATTATTCATTAAAGAGGGGATGTTAAAGGCGGAAAACGGTCATGAATGTGTGAGATGTAAAGATGGTTGGATTCTACACGGGGAGGTGGGCGTATTATGCAAAATAGATTTTTTTTGGTTATATAATTGTTTAATCATTAAAAAACATGTCTGAAGAGGGTTTAGATATCATCCATGTGTGTTTTATTTATCTAACAATCTCTCCCCGACCCTATTTAAACCCTCCTTTTAATTATCAGTAAGATTTTGTGCAATGCTCCGCCCGCAAACCTACGTCGCCCGTGCTGCCACATGACAATTCTCCATAAATATACAAAAACATGATGCAAAACTGTACACAACAACCTGACAAACCTGATGCGATGTGCAGTAGTTTCATTTTCACGCTGATTATATTGTGATAGCGCTCTGAAGGGGGAGTGACTTAACACGGTGAGCAAAGAGAGGGGGATTCTGAGCCTTATAAAACATGTTTTCATTTTCACCACAATAAAAGGTAACATGGTGACCTAAATACGTTATGTGTTAGCAGTTAATACTCCATAGAAGTAAAAAGTATTCGTTTTTTCGGGGCGTGTATGCTGCTGCTACATTCTCCAAATCTTTCACTTATCCAAAGCACATTGATCCAAAGCACATTAGGAGCTACATCTTCCTCGGGTTCCTTATTGCCTTGTAAATCCTGTTTAGGCCTATATATTTCCGTGTATGTTTGTTGCTGCTCTTCCTCTCCATCATACAAGCACATCTAGGCTCTGAACTTCCATTTTGTTCTTTTCACGCTGATTACACATAAGTCAGGATTATTCTCCGGGCTTAAACTCCAGTTGTATTCTCCAAAATGCTGCGTGATATTTGAGTTTGGCAGCAGACGTCTCTCACTGTGAAGACCCCATTGTCACAGACCGGAGACCACCGGCCGAACAATACCCCCCCTAATCCCCCCGCGGTTTATGCCCAGGATTATGGCGCACTGGCTCTGGTACAGCTCGTGTGTGTCTCAGTCTGACTACAGCAAATGACTGGCCCATGCTGTCCCAGGAGAAACACACAGCTGCTAATGAAGAGACATAGTGACGGAACTAAACTGGATAACAGCAGATTTAGATTAAAGCTTCACTATGTAACTTTTCTAGCGGCTTGCTTTTGTGGTTTAAATTTTACCACAGATGCTCACCTTTGTTGCAGTCCTCTGGTCCGGAGTGGGATGTGTTCAGGAAATGACCCAAAAGACAGAAGCTCTGATAGTGTAATGTTATTTATTACAAAAACAAAGTATATACCAGTTACAGACAAAAGTTTGGGTATCTCTAAGCCACATGTGTCAAACCCAAGGCCCCAGGGCCAAATGTGGCCCGACACATCATTTTATGTGGCCCGCGACAAAGTAAATCAAAAGGTCTGACTGTCTTAAAATATCAGTTTATCAGGAGAAACAGTTACACAGCCATTTTTTTCATAGTTATGCAAATCCATATGCAATATTTGTAACTTAAATAAGTAATAACTATAGAAATGGTTAATTAACAACATTAAAAAGTAACTGCATTTATTTTGCGTTACATTTGGTTACATTTAGTCACATTTTACAGTTACATCTGGCCCTTTGAGAACAACCATTTTGTTGATGTGGCCTTTTGTGAAAATGAGTTTGACACATCTGCTATAAGGCAATGTGAGAAGAAAATTCGCCCATATATAAATCCATAGAACGCCTCCTTTACATAACTTATCGTCAATCTATCTACAAGGACTTAACTATTTCCAAACTCTGTCACCTCTATACATTAAGCTCTTAAAGGAGAACCAACAGGCCCACAAGTATCTAATGGTGAAGGCCAGATACTACATCTTCATGGAGGTGCTGTCAAATGTTCCACAGTATGGCATTACCTTGTACTTATTCAATTGTAGGTGTTTTTGTTGATTAAAAATACGTCAAGTCATGTCCTTGCCTCTCCGCAGATCTGACATGCGACTGACATGCCCTGATGCCGTCAAGTGCTTGTCTCCGTGGAGATAGATAAGTTTAATGCCATACTGCAGTAATTGTGTTTGACATTTTACAGTACAGTACATGTTATTTCACTTTGTATAGCTAAAGTAACACGTGGGTAAAAATGTCTCATATTTTGTGCACAAATTTGACGTCTGAACAATAATAGCATCAGTGTAAATCCCAGCGTGTCTTTTAACCATTTTGTCCAATTCAAACTGGAGCCATCTTCCTCTTTCGGCCCAAACGTGGCACATCACGGTGACTTAATGACAGCGCGTGGAGTTTGATGGATGGACCGTCACGTTTCCATGTCGACAACACACTTAGTCTCCCTCAAGTGTGACTATCTATCCTCCCTGATAGACATCTCTCTCCGCTCTCAAAATACACCCGCAGAATAATGTTGAGTCTGTCTGCAAAAGGAAAGAAAAGCACTATTCAAGCTGAGTTAGTCCTGATTTAGACCTGGTTTAGTCCTGCTCTAGTCCTGATTAAGACCTGGTTTAGTCCTGCTCTAGTCCTGATTTAGACTTGGTTTAGTCCTGCTCTAGTCCTGATTTAGACCTGGTTTAGTCCTGCTCTAGTCCTGATTTAGACCTGGTTTAGTCCTGCTCTAGTCCTGATTTAGACCTGGTTTAGTCCTGCTCTAGTCCTGATTTAGACTTGGTTTAGTCCTGCTCTAGTCCTGATTTAGACTTGATTTAGTCCTGCTCTACTCCTGATTTAGACCTGGTTTAGTCCTGCTCTAGTCCTGATTTAGACTTGATTTAGTCCTGCTCTAGTCCTGATTTAGACTTGATTTAGTCCTGCTCTAGTCCTGATTTAGACCTGGTTTAGTCCTGGTTTAGTCCCGATCTGGTCCTGATGTAACTTGCTAACTTGATAAGACCTAGCTTCGAACTGGTTTAACCCTTACAGCTGTTTTAGTCCTGATATATTTTGATGTCAGCCCACTTTAGTCCTTTAAAATTTGGTTTAGTCCCATTTTAGTTCTGGTTTGACCTGGTTTATGCCTGCATGGTTTAACCCTTGGAGCCATTTCAGTACTGATCCGGTGTTAATTCCTGGTTCGATGTTGATTTGGTGTTGGTTAGTCTTAGTTTAGCTCGTCTTTAGTCCTATTTTTAGTGTCAAATATAAATGCTTCCATAATTGTGTTCTTATCTAGGACCACTGGAGAACGTTTTTCACATTTTTAAGACAACCAAAATCTTCTACTTAAGTCCCATTTTGGTCCTGGTTGAACTTTGATCACGTCTTTAGTCGTGTGACCCCAGCTTAGTGCTGGTTTAGTCTGGGCTTAGACCTGTTTTAGTATCTTTAGCATCTTTTCTCAATGGTTTGGTCCCTATTTATTCGTGGTTTCTTTTTGGTCTTGGTGTAGTCCTGGTTTAGGTCTGCTTTGTTCCCAGTGGATCTTTTTCCTGTTTTTCCTGGTTAAATCCTCGTTCATCACATTTTAGCTCTCCCTCGACTCTTCTACTAAGAAAAAAAACAAGGAATAACAATAATGAACCTATTCTCTGCCATCTTGAGGACCTTTCTTGTGGGTTTAAGAGCACTTTTCCTCTGCAGGAGATCAGCCTGTACGAGACTAAGTAGGCCCTACAGAAATGGACTTTCTAACCTCAAAGATGACACGAACAATGCTCCGATCCACTTTGGTTTCAATCCAGTTTTCAAAATATAAATGCTTCCATAATGTGTTCTTATCCAAACTTCCTGTTGGAGGTTTGGTCCTATATTGCGCAAAATGGATTCTTGTGAAGTTCTAGCCATGTTATAATGTTGTTTCCTCCTCAAAAACAGACCTGGAGATGTGTTTTGTTTCATTGACATGTTTGAGTAACCCTGCATTATCAGTCTGTCCACATCTCCAACGCTCAAAATGCGCTGTTCCACCTTGTGATGTCATGAAGTGTTTTTTTTTTTTTTTTTTTTAGTTAACAGCTACCTCTTACCTTTTTGTGCAGTTGAGATTGGCAATTCCAGGGCTGAAATCATAAATGATTCTAGTGAAAGTGTACAGAGTTTAAAAACACAGTGGAGCACTTCCTGTATTCCCACATGACATCACAAGGTGGAACAGAGTGGTTTGTGTTTGAGAGAAGAACTCAGCTTAAAGACGCAGGGTTTACATGTTAAAAAGTGTGAATGAAGCAAAAAAGAAACAAAAAACTCCAGGTATGTTTGTGATGAGGAAACAACATTATACCATAGATCAGAAAATAACATAATGTCGCCCCTTTAATGGACGTACTTAAAGTAATCATATAGTTTCATCTTTCAACATTACATTGAATAACGTTTATTTTGTGTAGAAAGCTAAGCTAAAAACATCAATTTGCAATTTGCAGCTGATGTCATCCGCATTCCTTGAGGGAGTGATGCTAGCTGTAGGCACTGCTCTGTCTTCGGCTCATTAGACTTCAATCTGGGCTTTGTTTTAGCACAATAAAGAACTAACTTAGCGGGAACTACAACAGGTGGTCCGATGTTTAAACAAGTCCCTCTTAAATAACATGGACAGTCACAAGCTAGCTAGCATTAGCCAGCAGTTTTTCAGTCAGTCACTTTCACCTTTTTTTTAAAAAAAAATTATCGCAGGCTCCTGAAAATGTGTTGTCTGAATCCATTTTGTATTTTTTCTTGAGTTTTCAGACTATCCTAAATGTTATATGGTGTTTGCTAATATGTGCATTGTGTCGCCATGGTAACAGCTGAGCACCTGCAGCGTGATGTGATGTTACTGCAAAGTATCAATACTCCTTTTTCCTTCATGAGTCATCTATAGTAACAATGTGTAATAAATCCAACACACAGTACACAATATGGTTACCTGAAAACTCCATCTTAAAGTTGTCACAGGAGGATTCCAAATGGGATGGTAAATATTCCAGTTTTGTGTTAATGAATACACCAGGGTCGTTTGCTTGTAAGTCAGACTTATAATGGAAGTGAGTCAGACTTACTCATCTACCTCCAGCAAAAGATTACACATTTTTTCTAATCTGCAGCATCTCCCGGGGAAACGGCGCAAAACTAAAGACATAAACAGACAAAAACATCCGGTTTTAGTGTAGATCTGGGTAAATCTTGGGTTAGTCCTGGTTTTGTCCCACATTTAGACCTGATTTAATCCCACCTGAGTCCTGGTTAAGTACAAGTTTAGTCCTGGTTATCCCGGTTTAATCTAGGGTTATTTAAGGTCTGGTTGTACTAAATCCTGGTTTAATCGTCCTGATTTTAGCTAAGGTTGAGTAACCTACTGATTGAGTACTGGTTTAGACTGGTTTAAAGTTAAGTCCTGGTTTATTTCACCTTAAGCCTTCTTTAGACTTGGTTTAGTCTTGGTTCAGGGCTAGTACAGTCGTGGTTTAGTTCTGGGTTACTCCTCATTCGATACTGGTTTAGTCCTGATTTAGGTTTTCTCCTGGTTAAGCCTTTAAACCAGTTTTTTTTTGTTTTGTTTTATTTCCAGGTCCAGTTTTTGTCTTGAATTAGCCTTGTTTTAATCCTGGTCTAGTCCATAGTCTAGGTTGAGTCTTGGTTGAGTTCTGGTATACTTGGTTTTGCTCTGGTTTAGTCCTGTTTTAGCACTTCCTATAGTCCTGCTTTAGCCTTGTTTTAGTCCTGCTTTAGTCTTGTTTTAGTTTTGGTTTAGTTCTGCTTTAGTCCTGCTTTAGTCTTGTTTTAGTTCTGCTTTAGTCCTGCTTTAGCCTTGTTTTACTTCTGGTTTAGTCCTGCTTTAGTCCTGCTTTAGTCTTGTTTTAGTCCTGCTTTAGTCCTGCTTTAGTCTTGTTTTAGTCCTTTAGTCCTGCTTTAGCCTTGTTTTAGTCCTGCTTTAGTCCTGCTTTAGTCTTGTTTTAGTTCTGCTTTAGTCTTGTTTTACTTCTGGTTTAGTCCTGCTTTAGTCCTGCTTTAGTCTTGTTTTAGTCCTGCTTTAGTCCTGCTTTAGTCTTGTTTTAGTCCTGCTTTAGTCCTGCTTTAGCCTTGTTTTAGTCCTGCTTTAGTCCTGCTTTAGTCTTGTTTTAGTCCTGCTTTAGTCCTGCTTTAGCCTTGTTTTAGTCCTGCTTTAGTCCTGCTTTAGTCTTTTTTTAGTCCTGCTTTAGTCCTGCTTTAGCCTTGTTTTAGTCCTGCTTTAGTCCTGCTTTAGCCTTGTTTTAGTCCTGCTTTAGTCCTGCTTTAGCCTTGTTTTAGTCCTGCTTTAGTCCTGCTTTAGCCTTGTTTTAGTTCTGCTTTAGCCTCGTTTTAGTTCTGGTGCGGTCTTATTTCAGAACTAAATCACAGCGTTAACAATAGACCCTGTATCTACCTTAAACTATACTGTAATGTCATATAATCCATAGGGCGGCATGCTTTATTTAAATATGAATTCTCTGAAACTTGCGAGTTCACAAACTCAGGAGACTCCATCCTGAGAGACTCCCGCTGTAAGCCTCAGCGGGTGCACCAATCACAGAGCAGCACCGAGTTCTGGGCAGAAGCCAAAGGCCAAGCGCCCAAACGAACCAAGACAAACATGGCGATGCCGACAGACGTATTTCAACCTGTTTTAACTGACACTTTGTGCATTTGTGGACAGGGAAGACGCTTTTCTCTCCACTGGATTTAACTGAAGTTTGATTTTTTCGGTTGTTCTGCTGTTGTGAAGCTTCAACAATCATGACGTTTTGCCTTTTACCAAAGCGTGTGACCTGAGCCAAGTCACACGCTTTGGTAATAAATAAAGACAGTAGTGAGTCGCTGTAGCTGTTGTATTACTGTGCATGTTTTTGATTGAAAGAGGAACATATAGAATTGAAAAATAGATCAATTCCAGATCAAATAAAATGTTGTTACAGATTTTGATGAGATTTAAACATAACTTTGAAGGTAAACTAGATATTGGCAGATATAAAACAAACAAAGGAAAACAGAAATCCAATGTAACTAAATATACTCTCCCACCTCAGGCCCTGCGCCTCTGACACTGATCGTGTACTGTGACACCGGAGAGATGGATGAGAGCGAGAGAGGGAGAGGTGGAATGACTGAACAGAGAGAAAGAGAGAGAAATAAATAGAGGAGAGGAAGGGAGCAATAAAGAAACAGAGGAGAGAAAGAAATAGAGACAAAGAGGGAGGGAGAAAAACATACAGAGGGGAAAAGGCGGAGAAAGAGAGGAGGTAGAGAGAGAGAGAGAAGAAGAAGGGGAAGGAAGAGAGAAAGAATAGAATGAGAGAGAGTGGGTAATAGCAAGTAGAGTGGGAGAGAGAACAAATATTGGAGAGGAAGGGGTGGTAGAGAAACAGAAGGGCAGGGAAAGATGGAGAGGAGAGAAAGTAGAGAGAAAGAGCGTAGAGACAATGAGTAGAAAAAGAGAGAGGAGAGAAAGTAGAGAGAGTAGAAAGAGTATAGAGAGGGGGTAAGAGTAGAAAAAGAGGGTAGAGAGAGCAGAGAGAACATAGACAGAGAGAAAAAGCAGAGAGTGTAGAGAGAAAGAGTAGAAAAAGAGGGTAGGGAGATAGAGAGAGCATAGACAGAGAGAAAGAGTAGAGAGAGTGTAGAGAGAAAGTAGAAACGAGGGTAGAGAGTGTAGAGAGAACATAGACAGACAGAAAGGGTAGAAAAAGAGAGAAGAGAGAGTGTAGAGAGAAAGTAGAAAAGAGGGTAGAGAGAGCATAGACAGAGAAAGTAGAGAAAGAGAGAGTAGAGAGAGTGCAGAGAGAGAAAGAGTAGAAAAAGAGGGTAGTGAAAGAGGAGAGAAAGAGCAGAGAGAGAAAGAACAAAAACAGAGAAAGTTGAGAGAGAAGAGAGAAAAAAGCAGAAAAAGTGAGAATATAGAGAGTATACAGAGAGAGAGGGAGATGAAGAAGAGAGGAGGAGGAGGTAGAAATGTAAGAGAGAGGAGAGAGTTTATCCTTGAGGTAGATTCCTCTTTATCACTCCATTTTGTCCAGGTGGCAGTGGCAGAGTTGGCTCTGTACTTTCAGTCGGCTCAGTTTGATGGAGTGAACACAGAACTCACTGTCCACACAAACAAACACCACACATCACGACATATACAGGACGCTACCTGCTGACAGTCACTGAAATTATACTGTGGGCTCATGGAAGTAATCTGTGTGACATTTGTGACTGTAACTGTTCAAAGAATGAAAAAAAAAAATTAAATCAGTGGTGCAGTTTTACATATATGTGAGAGTATGGATAGAAATGAGAAAAATAAAACTAATTTAAATATAGTTAGCGCCCTCGACTGATTTATAAAACCTAATATTGAATTATTTTTTATTGTGGTCTCATTTTGAAAACTCTGGTTGTTATTTGAACATTTTTAGTCGAAATCGGATGTGCTTTGAACGTGGGGCAAAGTGGGCCCCCTCAAGGCCCCCTCAAGGCCCCCTCAAGGCCCCCTTTTCCCTGGCGCCGCCCCTGGTTCCTATCAAATACATTAGGAAATTAGGGGATATTTTTATTTTTTTATTTTTTTTTAATGCAGGGCCAGTCTATTTTTATTTGTCTTTCAGTCTTAAATTTCACTACACATATGAGCCACGCTGGATCTTTTTATGTCAATGTATCAACTCATTAAAATGTGTATGAGAAAAAGCTCTCAGAACAGCTCTAACACTTTCGATACTATGGGGAGTATCGACTAGATACTCGATACTAGCACCAAAATGAGACTTGCAACGCTCTTACTTAGACAAGAGAATGCATTTTCCAACTCCAAATCCTTCCAGTATGTTTCCATGTGGTCTTACGCTCGTACTGATAAAGCTCGAGATCATTCGAAAAACCAATACATGTTCATATCGTTTAGAGTCTGATTTTGATACGATAACCCTTCTCTACAGACACCACTAAAATACAGCTTTTCCAAACACGTTTCTATGCCATTTCCTCCTGTTTTGGAATCTCCCACTGCTCCTCCGAACGTCTGAAAGCAGCCAAGCCGATCTGCCTTACCCCTTTCACAGCCTGCCCCCTAGTGACCAACACGGGGAACAAATCATCTATCACGCTTATTACTTCAGCTTACAAAACCGCAGCTTTCTGTCTGTGTTTGTGAATTGAAATTTAAATCACCGCTTCACCATTCAGCCTCATTATCTTGTAGCCAATTTAAACCTGGCTTGAATATCTATGTAGTCGAACTGTAGCCAGCTCAGAACAAAGCCAGACTTAAACGACTCCCAAATCCATTATTTTCAAATTAGTTCAATCCAACCTCATATTGGAACCTCTATTTGTTGCAATTATAGACAAAAGGAGGTAGAGAGCTGGGGTTCTCATTCACTCTAACTAGATGTTGCTCAATAAACCCAGCCCTGTAGGATTGCATGCTGTCTGCTCCCTACAGTGATGTATGGTTGTGATTCCTGGCGTTTCTCTCCAAATGTAATAAACTCTGCGCTGTTGTGTTTTGACGTGAAAAATGTAGAGAATAAAAGGGAGGATAAAGCGCCCCCAGGTGAGTCCACATGCAGCAGCCATATTGGTCAGGTGCACGGGAGTGATAGGGGATGGAAGTGGATATGAGAGCTTTAATGTGTTTTCTAAGGGTTTTCAGTAAATGGGGAGGAGAACAGGGGGAGTCGACAGGGGGGCGGGGCAAAGGGGTCTGTTGTCCCGGGCCCAGAACTGGACCCTCTTCCTGTTAATTTATATTACATGGTGGCCCGTATGAGACTTTTTGCCCCTAGCCCCCCAAATTTCTGTTGACGGGCCAGAGTAAGAGTAGCGTTACTTCAAAAGACTCAAGTAGAAGTAAAAAGTAGTGGTCGAAGAAATTACTCAAGTAAGAGTAGAAAAGTATCAAGGAAAAGTACTGTATAAATAACAGTTGGGACATAACATCTGGTTTATAATTTGAAATGGATGTAATTGGAAGGATAAGACAATAAACATGTAAATAAATAGAAATGCATTTTTAACATGTGACTGGCTTTGTCGAAAAATATTTAGGAGAGGTATTTAACTTTTTTTCTTTACCACATAATTCTATATTCGTTAGTTCATATATTTGATGTCTTCTGGATTTATAAGAAATGTAGAAAGTTGTAAAATAAAGGGAAAGCATCAAATGAGAGGGTGTGTCCAAACTTTTGACTGGTAGTGTATTTGTATATTGATAGTTTTTTTGGGGTTTTTTTTTTTTTTTTTTTTTTTTTTTTTTTTTTTTTTTTTTTTTTTTTTTTTTTTTTTTTTTTCTTAGATTTTTGTTGTTGTTTTTATATTTTTTATATATATTTTTTTTTTTGCAGTTTTTTTTTTTTTTTTTTTTTTTTTAAATTAATCCACCAGCCCTGATGAAGACTTAAAATCAGTGGAAACACATTGCCGTAAACACCAAAAAATACACTGCCAATCAGAGTGCCTCTACCCTCCATCTTTTATCACTTTTTTAGGACCTGTACATCTGAGTAGTTCTGTTACACCGTACTCATATATTTTCTAAAGTAACAGTAACATTTGTGTTCTGATCGGACGGGGGTGCAGACCAAACCGACTCAGGATGCATTTGAGAGTCAGGGGGGTGCAAATTTCATACACCCCCTTTGTGGCATTATTTTAAGTCCCTGAAATGAGGGGCAAACATTCTTACCTGCTGTTGAAATGCCCCTTTTGCCCCCTGTCGACCCGGCCCTGGCTCTGACATGATTTTGTTTTTTAAATGTGTGAGTTCTGCTGATCGTTGAGCATTATTCAGTATTTCAATGACTCGGACTCATGAGTGATTGTATTATAAATGAGTTCAATTTAAGCTTAAACTCTGCAGCGTCACCATCTCCCTCTCCCCATCTTCTTCTGTCTCTCTCTCTCATCCCTCCATCTCTCTCTTTCTTTCTTTCTATCTTCCTCTCACTCACTTTCTCCCCTTCTCTCTCCCTCCTTTCTTTCTCCCTTCCTCTCTACCATAAAACTTAAATACATTAACTTTATCTCTCCTCTGACCCTCCTTCCTTCTCTCTCTCTATCCTCTTTCCTCCCTTTCTACCATAAAAGTTAAATACATTCACTTTCTCTCCTTCCCTCCCTCTGTCTCCCCCTTGTTTCTCTCTCTCTCTCCACCCCTGTCTTCCTCTCTTCCTTCCTCTCTTTCTCTCTCTCACACTCACCATAAAAGTTAACTACGGTTCCTCTCTGTCTTTCTCTCTCTCCTCTCTTCTCTTTAGGGAGGTCTTGCTCTCCATTTAAATCCTAAAACGCATTTCTTGTTTTTTTGTCTCTCGCTGCGTAATGACGATTAATCAAGCATGAAATTGACAATCGCGGGACTGTGTACGGTGAGGGGAATTCAGAGGAGTCCACACAGTTTGTTCTGACTGTAGAAAAGTCCGTCTGAAGAGCGTGGACCAGAATACAGATGCCTCCAGCTCAAACTGAAAGAGTTTATTTAGATGCGGAGAAGCTGTGAATGTAAATAGAGACAGAATGATGCTGTTTCGTTACAGTGTGATATCTTCATAATTGTTGCAAACAGGTTTTGGTGGATCAGAGACCGCTGGGAATATCAGATACCACAGGGAGGCGCCAGTGGGAGAAACCGACGTTGTGTCCTTAGGCAAAGCGGCACCCAATTGCGTAGTTTGAATATGTTGTGTATGTGACTGTTGCTGGTGGTCGAAGAGGCTGATGGCGCAGACTGGCAGCCTCGCTTCCGCCAGTCTGTCTCGGGGCAGCTTCGGTTACAGAACTAGCTCACCACCACTGAACACGAAGGTTTTGTGGATTTTCAAACAGTAAAAAACTTAGAAATATGAAAATCTACATTGAATCAATTGTGCACAATCATCAAAGAGCTGTCCCTAATAGTGTCGTTTCACCCTCAGCAGACAGATGAAAATACATACAGTGTGTTTATACCATCAAGACAATCATATCCGTTTAGTCCAGTCACAGTGGATGGAGGCAGCTAGACGCACAAGAGATACACCTGTGCATAAAAACAGATCTGAAACTGCACTAGCGGTCCCTCGCAAATGAATGTTTTTGAGGTAATTTTTCATATTACTATGTGGGATACCTGCGGCTTAAAATCCGGTGCTTGTACAAGTTTTTCTTTCTAAAATTAAAACATGCGGCTTTTAATCAAGTGCGCTCTGTAGTTCAGAAAATATGGTAAATAATGCACTGTGAAAAGTGCTATATATAAATCTGATACATTATTATTACTAAATATAGCTTGAAAATATGTAAGTAGTTGTCCGTGGGGTAAAATCTCAAAAATATATCTGCAAAAATCACATAACTTTTTTTAAAATATACATGTATCCAGGCAGAGTTTCTCGTCATATTCTTTTTGCAGGTTAAATATAGTTGCTGAATTAGTCACCATTTTAAACAGACAAAACAGACTCCCGATCGAGAATCTGGAGCGTCGTGGCACCTTCACAACCGCCACCACCTGACTGAGATCCTCTCCTTACGTTTTATTTTTGGTAGTACTTGTGGCCATCAGACTGGAGCTGGTGTTTCTAGGGAAGTCCTGTGTGATGTCACATAGTACTTGAAATAGCTGTTACCACTGGAGGCAGCAAGCACTTAGTTTCTGACAGTTTTAGAACACAAAGCTGCAAATATAGCTGGTTTATACTAAAACTGCCATAGAGGACAATGCTATTTAAACAGTTTAGTAGCAAAAAAGGTTAATTTAGTTAAACTTTAATTAGAACATGCAAACCCCACAAAGAAACACCCCACACATAGCATTCAGTCATATATAGAGACCGTGATTACCACCAACAACAGACTAACACTTTGTCTCTCTTGGTTTGTTGAAATATTTTGCACCACTCCCCAAAATGTGCCCTCTCCTCCTCCGTGCAGCCTCGCGTCTTCAGAGCTGGATACATGTTCTCTTCTCTCAAAAGCCGTGTGGACTGTGATCCCTGCTCTGTGCGGACTTAACAAGCACGAGTCTACTCAAAGCAAAACTGAAATGTCACTAGCACTGGTTCCACAATAGTCTGTCTGTGGCATGTGAGGGAGACTGTTCGTTCTTTGGCCTTAATACTGTCCCGATAGATTCAGTTTGGTTTTGTTGAGAGATTAACTGCAAACACGTAACATATTTAGATCACCGTGTTACCTTTTACTGTTTTGAAAATGGTATTCGGTAAAAAAAAACGTGTTAAAATGTCCTTCTCCCTTCAGAGCGGAATCACAATACTAGCTAATGCAACTACTGCACATCGCGCCAGGTTTGTGAAGTTGTAGTGAGGTATTTTGTATCACGCTTTTGTATATTTATGGAAAATTGTTGTGTAGGAGCATGGGTCATTGCGCAGAATCTTAAAGCTAAATGTAAGAGGGTTTGAATAAGGTCTGGGAGAGATCACTAGATTACGCAAACATGCATCTAAAACCTCTTCAGTTTTTTTTTTATGAGGGAATGACGTTATAATATGGTAGAAAGCTCCAAAAAGTAAGTTTTGCATATAGTTCAACCCAATCTGACATTCACCAACAACTTTGAATGGTTTTATCAGCTAAAGTCATTATAAAATTATGAAATACAAAGCCTATCTTTGATTTTGAGTGGTAGAAGCAGCAGAGTGAGCTGTCCGCCTCAGGAAAACCTTTGACCTTTGAGTCAAAATCTGACTTCAAACGTTGGCCTTTAATTAGACGAGAGAGATGGACCAGAGTCAAAGGAGACGGCAACAAAAACACGCTTTTATAGTTTTTAAAATACAGGGTGATTTTGGAGAATGACAGACAAGCTAAACTGAATGGGGAATATTACAAAGCTGGTCTGTTGTATACAGAATCTCATTATAACAGCTTTGATGAAATAGATAGAAAAAGGGTTTTCATGACAAATTAGCAACCAGCGGGTAAATAAGTAAAATAAAATTAAAAAAATCAATCAATAAATCAAATGAAAAATATAATAATAATAATAATAATAATAATAATAATAATAATAATAATAAATAAATAATAATAATAATAAATAATAATACATAAAAAATGTGTGTCTTTAATTTGTATCTTTTAACTAAAATTGTTCAAACTATGACTCCAAATTTTTCTGCCAGTAAATTCTTTGACACAAACAGATCAGTAATATTTTTCTTTACCGCTCTGCAAATACTAAGCAAGCAAATATTCAATCATATTAGGAATACTTGTACACAACACACAAAAAATAAATATTTGGCATTATTTTTGTAACTTTTTGTAACTTTTCCAGTGGAGGGCCTACCATCTGCTTGTCTCCATGGTGATGTAATTGCATTGCCTGGAATGTTCCACACAATGACATTACACAGATTTTTCTTGTATTTTTCAGTTACAGGCATTAAAAAAACAACGTGTCCCACTGGTGACTCCTTTGAGATGCGTTTTATGCCATACTGTGGAACATTCCAGGCAAGAAATAACATCTCCTTGGAGACAAGCAGGTAGCAGACCCTAAAGTTACACTGTGCACCTTTAACTACTTCTTTGTTCTTTTTGGCTCTATACTTTACAGCTTCCTCATTACGTGTACTTGTATTTTAACTATTGCTGTGTTTCAGATGACATCACAACATTCTATAGGGTGACAATATTTAACACAGATGGGGGCAGCTCAAATGAATATTGTTAAAATGCAGATTTTGATGTAATATGGAATTCTTGGGTTTTGTCCCTAATTGAAATGATTAAGTTCAGCATTTGTGAATTTACATTTTAGATATTTCATGGCAAAGCACAAGGAAATCTGGCTCTTTCCCCCGTCTAAGAGTATGACATTATCACATTTTACAATCTGAAAACCAGCAACTGAAACTTTACAGTGGATGGCATCAACATTCACTGAGGGGGTGAAGCTAACTAGAGGCTCTACTCCGTCTGAAGCTCTGTTACTCAAGTTGGACTTAAGCCAGTGTGAGCTTTGTTTTAACACAATCTGATTTAGCTGAACTACAGGAGGGGGGCTGATCTGTGCTGTTAAACATGTCCCTCTCAAATAACATTACAGTCATAAGCTAGCTAGCATTAGCATTAACAGTTTTTCAGTCACGCTCACCTTTTATGTTGAAAATCACCTAAACAGGACCAAAAAACGTTCGTATTGATCACGGGTTCCTGAAAATACGCTGTTTAAATCCATTTTGTATTTTTTCTTGAGTTTTCAGACAATCTTCAACCTTTTTTTTTTTTTGGTGTCGCTGTCGCTGAACATTCTGCCATAGACATACATCCAGTCCCCCCAGCGTGATGTCACCGCTAAAGTATCTATAGCTCTTCTTGACCAGCACTATCTCTCTTTGTCCACAGCCCTGGCCCTGTGTGTCTAACCTGGCCAAAGACTTCATCTCGGGCCTCCTCCGAGTGGACCCCAGCTCTCGCCTCACCGCGGAACAGGCGCTGCAGCACCCGTGGGTGGCCTCCGAAGCACCCACCTCCTCCTGCGCCAACCTGCACCGGCCCATCTCCCATAACCTGAGACAGAGGGCGTCCCGGGACAGCTCCAGATGCCACAGCGGCGGAGGGGGGCGGGGCAGTGGGAGGGGCAGGAGGGAGAGGAGGAGTCAGCCGGTGTGAGAGGTTCATTGCTGTGTTTCAGATGACATCACAACATTATATAGGGCAATAATATTTAATAGAGATGGTGTCAGTGAAAATTAATATTGTTTAATTCAGATTATTGTTGTAATATAGTGAGTTCTTGGATCTAGTCACTGATTCATGTCATATTGTTAGATAGGGCAAGAACTAGTTTTCCCTATTAACTACATTGAACTTTGCTATAAAATAACTAATAGATAATTTCACAAATGTTGAACCTGATGGTTTCTTATAGCGACTAGACCCATTAACATGTCGTCATCTTAATACCGTGCAGCGCCATGATAACTGGACTGACAGCGAGAACAAAAACAGCTGGATTGGCCTGTTCGTTTAGCTCTAACATCAAATAAATAAAATCTGTCAGTATAAAGTTATATTACAAAATTTGCTCTAGATTGTTTAATAAACCTCATGTGTAAATTCAACCCAAAATTACATTAAGAACTTAATATTTTCCTGTTTTCTTATCATCATATTTCCCAACTAAGCTAATGGTTCGGCATGATGTGCTGTTTTTGTGTCCTTGGGCAAGACAATACCTCTACTCTAAATTAATTGTATTTTAAAGGCGCTGTAGCAGATTTTTACTATTTAAAAAATTTGAAAAACAGAACAAGTTCCTTTTTGAACATTTTGCAGTGATCCAGAGTTATTTCAGCGTTTGCAGTCACGGTAGTAGTCAACTAGCATGCTAACGTGCACGTCCTGATTCTTGGGCAATAACATTTCGACCTCAGGAGCTGCTTATACAATATATCTGTACTGGGGCAAGACAGTTGAATAAAAAAAAAAACAGGTACAGACCTTTTAATGTGACTTTATGATCATTACTTTGTTCCAAACGTACTTTATTTTCCATGTAGTGTATAAGTCTCGCAGAATACTTTGCTCATGTGCTGCGTTCAGACCGCTACAGTTGTTTTCTTCTCATTTACCCTCTTGAAGTTGTGTTTGGATTGATTCTTGAACGTCTGAGCCACCTTTAATAGCGTGTTTTCAAGACGCCATTGCCGATCAACCGCCGTTTTCACCGCCACCGCCATATTCTTCATTCCTCACTTTTATTTTCTTAATCGGTGATACACGTAGGATTCAGCAGCGTCGTGTAGTCCTTTTGGTACAAATGAAACTACTTGCTTGCTACTTGATCACGTGATGTGCAAAGGATCACCAGCAGGCGGCGCCGTGCTGAGATGATGTTTCTGTCGACGTCAGCTCCACAGAACCACGGACCTGTTTCTTTTATGAAGTGTTTTTAGATGAATATTGTGATTTAAAATGTCCAAGTTATAACACAATGATCCACAGGTGTCATAGATTATAGTTATACAGCAGACAAAAGCACAGGTCTTCTTTAAATTCTTTGCACCGAATGAATCTTTTTTCCATTTCTAACATCGGGAAAGTGTCCACCTACAGAAGGCCTTATATTATATCTGCATGTGACCAGTCAGAGCCAAATATATCTGTGAAACTGCAGGTAATTACAGCAGGAGAGGTGTCAAAGCACTGGGTCAAATTATGCTGCAGCTCTGCTCCTTTTAGTCTTGAATACAGAAGTGTTCACCATGTTTCTCATTTTCTACAATTTAAAGGGAAGGATAGTGACATTATGAGAAACAGGACTAAACCTGGGTTATTTCAGGACTAAGATATGAATAAACCAACACTAAACTCTTTCTAGGGCCATGTTAAGTTTGCAGTGGGTCATGACTAATTAAAAACTAAAATTATAAACTGCAGTAATTAAACTGGACTAAAAATAAAGTTTAAAATGAAAAGAAATGGCAAAGGTGCACTCCATGTAACTTGGTTCTTGGTGGAGTCTCTGCCATCTGCTTGAAAATATGGAGAGTTTATTGCTTTGACTGGTATGTTACTACTACTACTACTACTACTTTTACTACTATTACAATTACTGCTACCACTGCTTTTACTACTCATACTACTACTGCTGCTGCTACTACTACTACTACTACTACTACTACTACTACTACTACTACAACAACACTACTGTTACGGCTGCTGCTACTACTACTACTACTACTGCTACTACTACTGCTACTACTACTACTACTGCTGCTACTACTACTACTACTACTACTACTGCTACTACTACTACTACTACTACTACTACTTTTACTACTATTACAATTACTGCTACCACTGCTTTTACTACTCATACTACTACTGCTACCACTGCTTTTACTACCTACTACTACTGCTGCTGCTGCTGCTACTACTACTACTACTACTACTACTACTACTACCTACTACTACTACTACTACTACTACTACTACTACACTACTGTTACTGCTGCTGCTACTACTACTACTACTACTACTACTACTACTACTGCTACTACTGCTACTACTACGACTACTACTGCTACTTCTACTACTAATACTACGACTACTACTACTACTGCTACTGCTACTACTACCTCTACTACTACTATTACTTCTACTACTGCTACACAACTGTTACTGCTGCTACCACTACCACTAATACCACCACTACTACTACTACTACTACTATTACTGCTGCTACTACTACTACCACGACTGCTGCTGCCACTGCTACTACTACTATTAGTACTACTACTACTGCTACTACTACTGTTACTGCTGCTATTACTACTACTATTACTGCTGCTACCTCACTGCTACTTCTGTTAATACTGCTACTACAACCACTACTACTGCCACTACTACTACTACCTCTACTACTACTGCTACACTACTGTTACTGCTGCTACTACTACTACTACCACTACTACCACTACTACTACTTGTTAGACACACAGTTCCAGGTTTTCTTTTCCCTGTACTCTTCTATCCCTCCTGACTCACACACAGCGTTCACAATGACGATTTCTCTTGCCCAAGGACACAACATCAGTGAGCTTTTCCATCTGAGGGAATCCATCCTCTTTGTTTCAGTGCCAGCGCCTCCATAACAAACCGCACCTTATCAAACACGCAGGAAAATGTGATTTATTTTACATTTATATTCCCAACACTGTCTGCAAAACAAAGGCAGCGCTGCTATTGATAAAACCTGCAGTCAATTGAATTAAACCAAATCATTTTTTCTCTTTCATTCATTTTGCGAGCCGTTATCTTTCAAAGAGAACTGTCTCTTCTGCTCTGATGTCTGCCTAATTTCTGTTTTGACTAATGCCATTGTCAGAAGGCTCGGAGTGGCCGCTGTAAAAAGCCCATTCATTTTCAGTCTGTGGAGATTCCTGCTCTTAAACCCTGTGCTGTTCGAGTTCTCCATGGAAGTAAATGCAAAAGTGGCTTTGTCCATAATAAATGACAGGAGTGGTGATTTTCCACAGGGCAAAGCTCGATATCGATACTGTAAGATGTTTTCTGGAAGTGCAGCACTACAACATCAAACTGGTGTCTTGATTTATTAATGCTAAGGTAAAGAACACGTGACCACCAGGGGGCGCAGACCATGGAGATGTTGTGTAAAACCAGCGTGAGCCTCATGAGGGCACAGTGAGGATTAGAAGAAGGACCCTCCTCATACATACACACGCACACGCGCACACACATATACACACACACACATACACACAAACGGCATACACTCACGCGCGCACCCATACACACACAAGCACACACACATACATACACACATACAAACACATACACACACTCACACATACACACACACACATACACATACACTCACGAGCACACACACATACACACACACTCACGCGCACACACACATACACACACATACACTCACGCACACACACATACACACGCACACACACAAGCACACACACATATGCACACATACACTGACACTGACATCGACACACACACCCACACACGCACATACGCACACACTCACACCCACACACACTCATACACACACACACGCCCACACACACACTCACACACACGCACACATACACTCACACACACATATACACTCACACATACACTCACACACACATATACACTCACACATACACTCACACACACATACACATTCACACACACATACACTCACACACACACACACGCCACCACACACTCACACACACACACACACACACACACACACATACATGCACCCACACACACGCACCCACCCATACACCCACACACACACACACACACCCACACACTCACACACACACACACACGCATACATGTACACACGCACACACACACACACACCCACACACACACACACACACTCACACTGGAGGACACTATAAAATCTGTCACAGTCACTTTTCAGGACTCTCTTCTGTCCTTTCCTGAGGGTCCGTTGCTTCATTGTTCACTTTACCCGTGGATCTCATTAAATCTTCTGACTTTATGTTTCAGTCTCTTGTTCCTCTTTGACTCTTACACCAGAAACATTCTTACAATACCAAGGAACAGACTCGATACTCAATACTGATTCCGATGCCACGATGATAATAAAAAACACTCTTTGTTTAGACAATAGAATGTGATTTTAAACATTAAATCATAGAACTTTCTTTCTCTATTTCCATGTGTCTTATATCTGTGTAATCCCTCAGTCGTCCAGTAGGTTCATACTGGTCCATGAGTGTAAACTAGTCTGTGTCTTATACTGATACAGCTCAAGATCATTCTAAAGATATTCAGGAAAGGCTCATTTCTGTCCTTTGAATGTGACTTTTTTAGTATCAATACCTCCTCAAATAAGCATTTAGTTTCGCTACTAGTTTTTCCATGGAAATAGATACGTTTAATGCCATACTGTGGAACATTACAGGCAAAGAACTAACATCTCCTTGGAAGCAATGCATCTTCAACATTGCTGTACTTTATTTTTACTGTCTGAAGAAACGTGGGAAGAAAGGGTTAGAACAGCTGGAGTTGGCGTTGGTCTAAACACATCCCTCATCCCTAATGCCTAGAATCATTCACTGTGGTGCATTTATAAGCCCTTAAACAGTCAAGTTAAACAGCAACTAGCATGCTAATGGTGCATTTCATGGTTTGCAGAGGAGAGAACGCGTTATAAATACATGCAGACAACACATATCTTATCTTACGTAACCCTAAGAGAGCTGCTTTGGGGCAATACTTTATTACATGAAAGAGCCTGTCCTTTTAAAACTTTTACCACTCCTCCCTTTACCTCCTTTAACCCAAAAACCCAAAGTTCAAAACCTCACACTTACCACCTGCCTGTGCCCACCTGCATCTCCGCTGTAACTGCATCGCTTGGGGCCGAATTAGATTTTCCCAGAGCTTAAAAATGAATTTCTAGCGAGCGTTTTTTCATACCAGGTCGATAACTTTTTTCTATAAAGTTTCATATAGCAGAGGACAGAACAGTGTTGGGAAGTAACTACTGTAAGTACATGGACCCAAAGCTATGTATTCTGAACACTAATTTTGTATTCAAGCATAATTACTTTTTCATTTGGTGATATTCAGAATACAGTTACTTTGCTAAAATCAAAGGAATACAGGCAAAGTTTTTATCTGATGAGATGAGTGAAGGTACAGACAGCAAGGTTCTATCTATAGGATGTTGGACCTACATGAACTTAAACCTTTACATACTGTCCGTACAAGATCACAAATGAAGCTACCTTTAACTGTTTAAGGGAAGGCAGACTATGTCTCACAAAAGATTGCTTGCAGGCGCTGAAAAGATGTATTACAAGGGCTTCTCGTCTGAGGTACGTGGATACTGCAGCTTGTAACTGAAGGAGCTGGTTGCAGTGAAGACATCTTAAAATATGTATGATTTTTACCCGAGAAACAAGTTCATCTTAACATAACTATAACATAAATCATGCTTTAAATCACACGGCATAGGATTTGAACTTTGCAGAACTCATGAGAAAAGTGTGAGGGAAGGATGGAGCGTGAGATTGACAGGTGCATCGGTGCAGCGTTGGCAGTGATGCGGTCGCGCTGTGTAGGGAAAGAAGGAGCTGACTCGAAAGGCAAAGCTCTCGATTCACAGGGTCAATCTACGGTCCTACCCTCACCTCTGATCATGAGGTTTGGGTAATGACCGAAAGGACAAGATCGCAGATACAAACTCTGGAGAGGACTATGTCTCTCGGCTGAGCTGGGAACACCTTGGGGTCCCACTGGAGGAGCTGGAGGACGTGTCTGATGTGGGGGAAGTCTGGGAGTCCCTGATTAGACTGCTGCCCGCACGACCTGGCCCAGGATAAGTGGAAGAAGAAGGATGGATGGATGTGTGAATGTTCCTTCTCTAATTAGTGATAGGCGATGATTTCAAAGCGGTGAAACCAACATGAAGCTGTTTTTAATCCTATGTTGCACTTTAAACTATCATTTAAATGCAACAATATAAAAGTATTCCAAGTGTTCCGACTACTGTACTCTGATTGGCCCATGTGGCAGAATACTTTACCAAATACATTTTAATGCAAGTATTCTGTAACTAAGTACATTTTCAGAGTATTCATCTCATCAGTGCAGAGGACAAGGCCAAACACAAATTGCTCATGATAGGATTGTCTCCGTAACAAACAGAGCAGAAGTCTAAAGATATAAAGGCTTTCCACTGGAGCGTCTCAGCAGAATGTGGGAATATAGTCCGTATCCATGGCGATGGTTGAAGACATCATTTAGTGTTCACAAAGCGAGACATAAGCTTTAAGCTCACCAGAGGACGGCTTTGCGGAGAGGATCAACAAACCAAAGTCAGCGGAGTGAGGGATTGTCTCTAGAGACCAAAAATACTCTATGATACTTGTGAAGTGAAAGATTAAAAGTCCACTATGTCACTTTTCTGGCTGGTGTTTGCCTTGCACCTGTTTGTTTCTTTGGAGATATTATAGCTTTGCATGGATTATTTTTCAGTTATCAATAGAGGTTGTGTTTTTTTTTTTAACTAATTTTATCCATGGACGTGGAGTTTTTAGTTTTTTTTTTTTTTTTTTTTTTTTTTTTTTTAGCTCAAATTAGCTTTATACGGCAACATGAAAACTGAAAGTAGTTTCTCTGTTGTTGCTCTGACTGTGCAGAGCTGAGCTAGCTTGTTAGCTAACGGTGGGGGGGAGATAAAGGACACTTCAACTCACCCACAACAGTTAATGTTCTCAACACACAGACAGAACCATGTTATTGAACAAGAGAAAAGTTTAGTTCAGCTGTGTCTGATCCCGAAGTGTGTATCAGTGATGTATGTGCGTGTAGGCTTTTGTGTTTTTTGTGTCATGACAGTGCTAATCCTACAGGGGGCGCACCATGAACAGTGTTCGGTTTGGCTCGGTCAGAGTCCATACACTGTATATATTAATGGACATAGCTAGCCATCTCGTTCCAAATAGGAAGTGAGCATGGGCGCGCTTCTGGCTCCATTAAACTGGCTTCTATTCACTTTCTATTGAAAAACTGTCGACTCTCTCTCTCTGTAACTGCTGCTGTTTGGGTCGTCATTTTGGTCTTATAATGTTTGTATTAAACCGCTCTACATGATTATGGTACTGGTATTTTTATTTTGCTATTGTGTCAAATTAGGCACCTTTTTTCCTGAGGTCACAACCGGTTTGATTGACAGCATTGCTAAGGGCCCGATCCCTGCCAAACCAGCCTTCAACAGCCTCGCTCTGGATTGGCTCTTTGGTTGCTATGATACTGACGTGAAACTCCCTTAGTCTATTTCTTTATACAGTCTATGCCAGAGACGCACTTTCTTTGGTATTTAGCCATTTGTGTTGTGTACAAAAGTTAGCAGGTTTTGTGTTTGTGAAAATGCTACAGACAATAGTAACAAAAGCTAAAATCTGCTGTCTCAAGTCTTGCCAAAGTGCTGCACCGAAAATGAAAAACAACAACCACTGGAGTCCTGTAACATGTCCACAGCGCTGGACGAGCATAAACTGGAGTGGTCTGACCTGTCATAGGCACTTTCAGGAAATGTACAAACTATGTGGGCTATATAGTAACAACACAATAGTCCAGTGGTGGAAGCTTTAAAAAAAAAAAAAGTATATGTTCTGCTTTACAAACTTAACATGTTCCTCAAAGTGCTACGAGGTTTACGGTTTATTGATTCCACACATTTGTCGGCCATTCCTGATCCAGTTCAGTCGCTCAGGCTGCATTCACACTTGACTGGTGTGGTTTAATCCTGATGTAGACTTGGTTTGGTCTTGTTCTAGTCCACGTTTAGTCCCAGTTTGCACCCAAATTCTTCTCATCTGATACAGCCGAGGTTGTCTGTCTTGCCCACGGACACAACCACAGACTTCACTTGTCGGAGCTGCAATTAAACCTTCAACCTCCCTTCAACCAGCCTGCTCTTCCAACCTTCAATCATTCAATGTATGTATCCTGGTATCATTGCTCCTGGTAGTTTGATCATAACTTATCCCTGATGTAGACTTAGTTTGGTCCACTTGTCATCTGAGAGAAAGTCTGAACACAGCATAACGATAAACCACATTATTCATCCGAGGTAGGTGAAGTGTCCTGCCCAAGGACACAACAACAGCATGCACTCATCTGAGCTGGAATTGAAACCGTGAACATTCCAGTTACAAGACCCGATCACTTAATCCACTCTCAGTTTGCAGTTATTTCTGATTGGGTAAGTAGTATTTGTTCTATTTTTTCCAGACAAAATCTCTTATAATTTTCATTAAACAAAATACAGTGGTCCCTCGTTTACCGCTGGGTTTACTTTAAAAGGCATAATCCGCAAAGTAATCAGCTTTATTTTTTTTTTTTACAATTATTATATATGTTTTAAGCCTGTAAAACCCCTCACCACACACTTTATACACTTTTCTCAGACAGGTATTAACATTTTCTCACATTTCTCTCCTGTTTCATTAATTAATAGTGACTCACGTGTATTTCACAGTTCCTCTGACCGTGCCTCTTCATCCTGGCGTCGCTCCGCTGTAGTGTCGATCCAACATTTATGTAAATTTGTCTGAACACATTCTGTACTGTACAAGAGACACGACACGAAGGAGACTGATGGACAATGGTCTACAGTTCCACAGCCAATCAGGAAGTAGAACACAATATGATGTTAAAAAAAAGCATGTAAAATTACACAAAAAAATGCGGGAAGCTTAAGTAGACTCACCTAAAAAACCCTATTTGATTGTATTACTTCCTACCTACACATTTAACCTGACTGGAACTCCCTCTCCCTGTTTTCTCCTAAAGGCAGTACAATGTCCCCTGTCTTTCTTACTCTCAAACACGAGCAGATCAGATTCACCCATTGTCCTCCATTTTGTGTGGATATTATTTCAATGTAAGCACCATTACCCGCACAGAGGCCTGGTGTTTTGAACAGAGAAAGTACGCCGCTTATTTGGTTTGGTAAATTGCTTTCTTTAGCCGCTCTTCCCTCTTTGTGGTTTCTGTTGTTTGGGAACGGGGCGGGTCAATACTCGGGCTATTCAACAGGCAATAGGGACGTTTTCTTACACTGAATAGTATTTAGATTGTGGCTTTTTTTTTTTTTTTTTTTAATCTTTGAACACTAGGACCAGGCAGAGAGTTGGACTGGGAATTTGAAATGAATTTGAAAATGTATTGATTAATTTTGCGTCTGGTGAAAGTTTAGTTTGCAGTGGCTCGGATAGTGTGCTGTGATGAGTGTTCACTGATCCGAAGGTTGGCGGTTCGAATCCTGCTCTCGACATAAGCATCACTGGTTGAGCGGTCAAATCCACTGACCCACAGGTTGGCGGTGCGATTCCAGCTCCCACAGATGAAGGATGACGTTGTGTCCTTGGGCAAGACACTTAACTCCTCACCCCCCAGTGTCTGTGTCCACCAGTGTGTGAATGGGTGAGTCCCTTGAATTTGGAAAAGCGCTATATAAAAATTTGACTGTTTCGTTTTGGTTTGCCACGGGTATCGTACGAGATGTTATTGCTTTTACCTGTAATGTTCCACAATACGGCTTTAAACTCATGTATCTCTATGAAGACAAGCGAGTAACCAGGCCAAGTAGCAGGTCAGATCTGTGGAGGGGCAAGCCTACTCACAGTACAAGATATTTTTAGCAATGTAAAGATCTGAAGTTGAATACATGCAAGATAGATATGTTTAATGCCATACTATGTAACATTACAAAGCAATAACATCCCGAAGCAGGTGGTGTACTTTCCACCAGAAAATGTACACCGTGTACCTTTAAGTACTTTGTCATTACACAACAAACCTGGAATTCAGAGTCATTACCGCTGCTCCACAATGTCAGAGTTTACTTACGTTAATGAGTTTCAGCTTTCTGTATCAATTTGAGGACTTTTTCCCATTCTAAAGGTAAATAAATGGTAAGTGGTCACATTTATATAGCGCTTTTTACCTTCAAGGCACTCAAAGCACTTTACATCAAGGAAACACTCACCCATTCACACACACACAATCACACACTAGTGTAGGCAGACACTGGGGGTAAGGTGGGGTGAGTGTCTTACCCACGGACACAACAACAGCTTTCATCTGTGGGAGCTGGAATCGCACCGTCAACCTGTGGGTCGGTGGATCTTACCGCTCCACCAATGATATTTATGTTGAAAAATGTGAAAAACACAACTAGTTCATTTTAAGCAGTTTATAATGGTCCAAAGTTATACCTACAGTTATATATAAACCTACCTTATACATTCTGAACATTCTAATTATTCACCACGATGAGTTCATAAGCACGTTTCAAGACTCTCAGAGAGAAGAACGAAGTTTTGCTGTCAAGGTAAAGATAAACAAAACTAGCATACTGACGCACACTTCCTGATTATCAGACAATAAAATGCTTGATAATTAGATACAGACATTACACAACAGACTTATTTTGACCTCAAGAACTGCTGATGCAAGATATCTGTAGTGGGGGAAGGTACATGGAAAAAAATCTGGTACAGGACCCTTTAATTGCTGTGGTAACTTTCCTAATTTCTCCTCTGTCTGAAACTCATGTCTAGACTTGTGATTGCTCCTTGTATAAAGTAAACATGTCTATATTCATGTTGATCTAATTCACAGCTCACACAGTGTTTCTAAAGTGTGTGTTGATGTTTGGATGTGACAGGTCATCTGAGTGTGTCTGACAGCTGTGTACATGTTCAAACTCCATATATCTTTATTTAAACGTCTCACGTGTCACTTTTAATTAGCAGCATTTGCATAATGGATTCTGCTGCTCCGCATCACTGTCTATACTTTATGTAAATAACCCGTATAGATCTAAAAACAAGAGGACACCCACTAAAGTTACTCTTACTGCAGTAGTATTAGAAGTAGTTGTAGAAGTAGTAGTAAAGAAGTAGTAGTAAATAGCAGCAGCAGTAGTAGTAGTAATAGTAGTAGTAAGTAGCAGTAGTAGTAACAATAGATTAGTAGCATTAAGTAGGTGGCTAATAGTAGTAGTATGAGCCACTGTAGTAGTAGTAGTAGTAGTAGTAGTAGTAGTAGTAGTAGTAGTAGTAGTAGTAGTAGTAGTAGTAGTAGTAGTAGTAGTAGTAGTAGTAGTAGTAGTAGTAGTAGTAGTAGTAGTAGTAGTAGTAGTAGTAGTAGTGGTGGAGGAGGAGTAATGTGGAATATTAAAGCCAAAGGAACAACATTTCTATGGAAACCAACAGGCAAGAGGCCCTTCTCCAGGTCATATAAGAGTCAGGTTTGTGGAGATGCAAGCCCGCTCATATAAGAACACATGTTTTTCAATGCAATAGACACAAGCAAAATGAGAAAACAAAAAACATGCTTTTATTTTAGTCTATAGTTTGGGAAAAAGTTACATAGTGTAGCTTTAAGTGGATATGACTTTTGTCTCAGTGCAGACAGTTCAATTAGGGCAAAACTGTTTACTTGGTCGATTAACTTTTGTAAAATTTATGACTTCTTTTATTGGTCTGCCAAAACCCCATTCGATCTCTCTCTCTGTCTCTTTCTCTCTTTCTTCCCCCTCTCTCTTTCTCTCTCTCTCTTTGTCTCTCTCATCCCCCCTCTCTCTTTCTCTCTCTCTCTCTGTCTTTGTCTCTCTCATTCCACTCCTCTCTCTCTTTCTCTCTTTCTCTCTCTGGCTCTCTCGCTCTTTGTCTCTATCTCTCATTCCCCCCCTCTCTCTCTTTCTCTGTCTCCTTCACTCTCTCTCTGACTCTCTCTTTTTCATCCCCCCTTCCCTCCTCTCTCTCTGTTTCTCTCTCTCCTCCCCCCTCTCTCTCGCTCTCTCTCTCTCTCTCTCTCTCTCTCCTATTATCTCTCTCTCTCTCTCTCTCTCTCTCTCTCTCTCTCTTCCTCTCTCTCTCTTTCTCCATAAATGTCACAAATCAGTTTAAATGGAGTTTTTCATTGAACAGTTATGTCACAAAAGTTCGCAGCTAGAGCACCTCCTGTGAGTCACACTTGAACTTTTCCGACTTTGCCTAACGGATCACCTCACAGCGCGGGAACGTCAGGAGCTAATCTCATTTCAAAACAGGACATATTCACTTTAATATCGGAAATTTCACTTCCTCCTCATCTGAAAATATATTAGCTGTAACATCTTTTTCCAATCTTTTTTCACTATACCCTTGAGTGGCATTTTAAGGCACCGAGTTCTCACTTATAATGGTCCAATTGGCCACAAAGGAGCACTACACATAATAAAGGTCATATATTATACATTTTTCTTGTTTTTTAAAGGGAATATGATATCTTAGGCTTTGTGAATTACATAGTGCCACTTAAAATTATGGTCTTGGAGATATATCAAAGCCCTATTGGAGCGAAATGCTTTTGTTCATATCCAAAATGCCAGAAGAGGGCGTTAGAAGGGCATCTGCTGGCTCACTGAAAAGTGTGGTCGTTTGTGAGTAGCTAAAAACAATGATAGCAATAGACAAAAATGCTAAAACGTGACGAGGTAACTTGGGCACTGATATGATGAGAGCCTGGTGAAGGTGAATGGACTTTATAAACACGGAGGAGCTTCATGGGATACAACATGCTGACACATACCAGTAGGGGGCAGTGTTTTGAGCTCTGGAAAATTAAAATAAGTATGCAAAATTACTTCAGACATATAAGGTACAAAGTTTTAAAAAGCTAAGCAGAAGATAAACCTTGTACAGCTCTTTCGCCGACATGTGCAGTCAAAAGTATAAGTTAGGAATGGCAGATGTACTGAAATTCAAATTTGGCCAGAATTAATTGCTGCTATCTAAAATTAACAAAAAAAAAAAAAAAAAAGATGTCAAATTTCAATTCAAAAAAATCAAAAAGTGCAGAGTGCCACTTCTGGCCCCTGCATGGAGACACCTAGTGGATGAATATTGAACTAAAATGAGCCAGAGTGGAGGTGACAAGATGGCCGACCTGTTGAGCTGGAAAACTACAAACAAAATCATCTCAGCAAACCAGCGATTGGTAAAATTGTTTGTTTTTTATTTTTTTGTTTTGTCTAGAAGTACGTTTTATATTCTGGATAAATTAGCAAGCCCAATGGGTCAAATTTGGCCCGATCCTAAATTAGGGAAGAAAAGGTTAACATTGAAAAAGTGAAAGAAGAGAATGAAGACACCAACTACTTGAAATCGCAGAGGCCACTAGAGGCAGCAGGCACATAGACGTTTATAGGTATTTTAGCACATTTTTGATAGATTTCCAAACCATCACGAAACACTGCCCTTGGAAAAAATAAAATAAAGTAATTGTAAAAGTACCATGTACAAGTATCATTAAGTATCCGATTTATAGGCTTCATTGAATTTCACGGGCCCACACCCATTCTCTTCTCTTCAGCAGAAATAGCAGCGTTGACTCCATTCCTGCAAATTAAAGTGAAAATTAGTGTTAAAAATGCAGTGTGGACGAGTAAGTGAGGTTGATTTGAGGAGTCCTTGTGAATATTAGAGCAGGGATATTTCACCTTAGGAAAGACTGGTTAATTTAGCATCTGTTGGTTTTAATGAGGGGATTCTGGCCATATTCAGTCAAAAGGAAAAAAAAAAAGCCAGATTATTATTAAGTCATGAGGATGTGATTTTTATATTTTTATAAGGTGTTGAACCAAATTTTATTGTCTTAAAACATGAAAAACAGAATTAGTTCTTTTTAAACGGTTTGCAGTGGTCCAGTTACTCCTCACTTACCTTATGGATTCCGAGCATCATAATTATTCACCATGATGACTTTACAAGAACTTCTCACAAGTCTAAGAGACCAGAGTGGAGTTTTGCCATTACAGTAAAGCTAAGAACAACTAGCATGCAAATGCCCACTTCCCCTGTGACAATAAAATGCTTTATATTAATGTGAGGCAAATAGCACACACTGGTTTACTTACTTACACAGTGGGTTAGTTACTTACACACTGGGTTAGTTACTTACACAGTGGGTTAGTTACTTAAACACTGGGTTAGTTACTTAAACACTGGGTTAGTTACTTACACAGTGAGTTAGTTACTTACACAGTGGGTTAGTTACTTACACAGTGGGTTAGTTACTTGTACACTGGGTTAGTTACTTAAGCAGTGGGTTAGTTACTTAAACACTGGGTTAGTTACTTACACAGTGGGTTAGTTACTTACGCAGTGGGTTAGTTACTTGTACACTGGGTTAGTTACTTAAGCAGTGGGTTAGTTACTTATACAGTGGGTTAGTTACTTAAACACTGGGTTAGTTACTTACACAGTGGGTTAGGTACTTACGCAGTGGGTTAGTTACTAGGTCAGATCTATGGAGGCGCTGCTCACCATAAGAATAAGTATTTTTAAGGTTTTAGTGTAAATCTTTTTTTTAAAAATGCTGGTAATGGAAAAAAAATCATTTTTTTTTTTAATGCATACTGTCCAAATAAAATCTTACAATTGTTTGCTTTTTAACTTGTGTCAGTGTAAATAATTTTATGAAAAAATGAGACATAATCTATGTACATGAGTTAAACGTTTCATTTTTTTTTTTTTTTTTTTTTTATTTTTTTTTTTCATGCAAACTGAACTTTGAGAAGCCCTTATTTCTCTAATGCTAATAAAGGTTTTCTGATTCTAATATAAGTGCTGTGCTGTTGAACTGAGACACAGGGTTAAAAGCTTGTTATGCATTTTAAACACAGATCAACTGGACCCAGCCTCGAGCGCTCCAGTCAAGAGCACGGAGAACGGGTCACATGGTTTAGTCCTCCCACTCAGGGCTCGCGCCTACAGCCTGTAACTACACTGTACTACTGTATCAACTCTGCAAATGGGACAGTTTTATGACAAAATATGATACCCTTTGGCCAAGAGTTGTATATTGGCTACAGAGTAAGAATATGTTTGGTGCATCATATTATTTGAAAAGCAAACAATGTCCAGTTTGGAAAAAAAGTCCAATTTGGAAATGGAGCTGTCCATGGTCCTGATCTCTTGTTTTGTTTATAACTCATAACCACATTGGGTTATATTTGGTATAATTAGGTAAAGATAGATGAATTATTGTGGTATAAAAGCATAATAATGACTAAAAATATATATGATTATAAGATTTTTAGATGCAAACGTGAGCAGTTTCTATACATTAAATGTACACTTCAAATGTGTAACCTGTTATTGGCTATTTTTCTTATATATTATAATCAACAGTCATGATTATTCTGGTTACATTAATTGCAAAAGCTTAAAAAAATTTGGTCATTTCATTAAATGTATACTGTAAAAAAGTGTTATTATGTTAAGTTATGTTATGTTATTAGCTATTTTTTTTTACATTTACATTATGTATCAGAGAGATTCATTTAAATTGAATACATTTAATATTCTGACATCCCTTATTTGCAATAAGCAGATCTAGTTGGTTACACAACTTGAGTTTTTATTTACTTCAACTTATTTCACTGCACAGTTGGAGCATCTAGATTTTTCCAATTCAGAGTTGCACACACACATTTTGTTTGTATTGCTGTTCGTACTAGTTGCATCACAACCTCTCACCCTGAGTTATCCCCTCTCCTCCTCTGCACAGACTGGACAGGGCGGTGCGGCGTCTTAGTGTGAAGAGGGTCATCTGAGGATGCCCTCTTGTGGTTGGACTGAAATATTAAAACCCTGAGCTGTTTTGGTATTTTTGGAGGTGGACATTTAGAATGGGGAGTGAAGAGAGACACTTATAGCATACTAAGCTGCTGCCATGAGACTATCAGAGGAACTAGAGCTTATTTATGAAAAATGAAAACCAGATTGTGGCTTATATAGAGGAAGGTCTATAAGTTTCAATTGATAAGACAATAAAAAAGAGAACTCAAAGGATCTATTGAAAGCCTATTAGTAATAATTGTAATTGGTAACGGAACTGTCCGTGGTGCTGAAATCTCTTGTACCTATGGAAATAACACATAAATATAGCTATGTCATTTTTGTTTTATTTTTATTTTTTATTCACTTGTAATTAAACTGATTTAAGTCATTATTCTTCTGTTAAATAGGAGTGGTTTACTATGTCAACGATTATAATGAGCAATGTTATAATGCTGTTACCTCCTCTCAAACATACCCAGGGTTGTGTTTTGTGTTTTGTTCCTTTCACAGATGTTTGAGTAACTCTGCATTATTAATCTGTCTACATCTACAAAGCTCAAATGCTCTGTTCCACCTTGTGATGTCATAAAGTGGTGGTTTTCAAATTAACAGATGCCATTAGTTCAGAACAAGGCATGAAATGATCCAAATAAAAACACAATGAAGCACTTCCTGTATTACCACATGACATCACAAGGTGGAACAGAGTGTTTTTCAGAGTAGAACTCAGCCTAAGCATGCAGGATTTGTTTGTTAAACATATGTAAACACAATTCCGGGTATGTTTGTGATGAGAAAACAACATTATAACACAGTATAGGCCCTTTAAAGCTGTTATATAAATGATGTCAGTGTTCACACAATATATGTTTTAATAGGATGGAGCGATCTCTATGTCATGATATTTAGAGAATGAGGAAAACTGTCTGCCTAGTCTGTCCTTGGTAGTTGCTTTCTTATGGTTTTCATACAACAGCAAAATGTCTTTTACAATGTATAGGCACTTTTATTCATTCACGTTATTCGCTTTTGTCTTCACAAACAGCTGCATTTACAATACACTGCGCACACTAAAATACATTTTCCTGAACTATTCACCTCATTGTGAAAGATGCCATGGGCGCTGAGTTGTGTTATTTTGCATGGGGCTGCCGATCTCAATAGAAAATAAGCCCTATAGGGACTACAAAACTGTTTTAAAGCCGCCCAGAGAATCGGTGCAGTGTTGACGTGTTGTTGCACATGAACTTTGAACATTTTACACAATCCGTCCTACTTTATTTCAGAATTTAGCAGCAAAACTTTTCTCAAACTCTCTATTGAAATGAATGGGATTCCCGCTTAACTTAATAACAATAATTGGGATTTGAACTGTCCATGGTGCTGAAATCATAACTGTTTCCTTCTCGGTATAGTGCGGGCGCAGGAGGCTTGCACTCGAGCAGAGGAGATAGGCTTATGCGAGGACTACAATATGAAGGATTGTGTTTGTCATCTCCCAAGGCCCCCTGCTGTTTGGCTGCGGTACACTTCACACACTGCATAATAAGAGCAGCTAGAGCCAGTCCAGTCCAGTTTATCTGATGGCTTCATTTCTGCAACTTTAAAATGAAAAACTCTGATGTCTATGATAATGAAGTGCGTGGATTCGGGTTATGCAGCGGAGGGCGTGTTCAGAACTGTACATTGTTTTTGCTGCATAGTCAGTGAAGTTAGACTATTTAAGTTTTCATCTAACTCCATGTTTGACTCCATGGAGATGGATATGTTTAAATCAATGTCATGCTGTGGAAGACTGCAGGCAAAAAAAAACCCCCCGCCAACCTTCAGATCAGTGGACAAAACTCAACCAACCAAGTTGCCCCTAGACGAAAACTGTTTTTTTAATGGAGGGGGGGATGTAATTTTCAATGATAAATTTTTTTTTTTTTTTTTTTTTTTACAACTTTGAGGTCGGTTTTATAAAACTTGCAATTTTTCAGAAGAAAACTAAAGTACAAGCAATTTTACATATAAAGGTGTATAATCATAAATATGGGAAAACTACAAATGTGTATTCTCCAAAAGATCTTATGTCACACTCTAACATACACGGTAATCATGCTAAACTACTATTATTCTGTGATGAAAATTGCATTTACTGTAAAAAGAGTGTTTGAATAGAACTGATAGAATGATATAGAAACTGGTGTCGACTATCAAGCCACTTTCTTAAGAGCACAATCAAGTTTGAGATTTTAGTATCATGACATGTTACTGTTATTCTTGGTATACTTAAAGGCACAGCACATAACCTTTGGAGGTGGCATATCACCTGCATGATTCCATGGAAACAGAAAGTTAAAGCCATACTTTGGAACATTCTCCATTGAGATAGGTATGTTTAATGCTATAGTATGAAATCTAATAGCCAGAGAAACAACATTTCCATGCTGAAAACAAGCCGAACGAGGCCCTATCCCAGGCCAGGACAGATCTGTGCAGGTATAAGCCCACTCACCAAGAAGTGCAGTCCAAACAAAACAAACAGGCTTTTGTTTTAGTAAATTCTTTGTCCAAAAAAACGCTAAACATTGTGACTTTCATAATTTAAATTTACACTGAATTAGTACAGATACAAACATTTATGTCTAGAGCAGGATTTGAACTGCTAACCTTCAGATCAGAGGACTGTGCCATCAGAGCTGTCATTCCAAATGTCATAATAACATTTGCAATCACTTTAAATGATTTCTTTTGAGCTATTCATACACTAAACCTATTGTCACTTTTAACATGTATTTTCTGCACACTATGGCACTGCTCTACACGTCCTCTACACCTGTTTCACTGGTGTATTTTAGATTTTTCTTTACACACAAAAATAAACACACTGAATTACTATACATGATATAAATTTACCACATGTTTATGCTGGGAGCAGGAGAAATGCTCCACTGACTGAAATAAATTTGTAATATTCATATTCATAAGTTAAATGTCACTTTTTTCCTCTTCATTCACACCAAACCTATTCTCACTTTTAACAGTCCGGTGTGGATGCTGTGCCACTGCTCCATACATCCTAGTTTAAAGCATGCCTCTGTATTAAAACCCTCTTATTACTCTCCCCACATCTGAGCTCATTTTAGCCCCGCCTCCTGACAGCTCCGGTGAATATAAATGCCTTATTAATCTGCTTCTGTCGGAACAAATGACCACCTCAAAATGGCCGCCGCTCGGACTCGCTCTCTCGCTCTTTCTCGCTCTTTCTCTCTCGTACTTATTTATCTCCTCGGTGGAAATAAGAAGTCTGTCAGGGCCTTTGAGTGCGCGGTTATGAGGCAGGAGGAGGATCATATAGGCACAGAATAAGGACGCTAGACCGCTGATTACATATAAATCTCCACTCTTGAGTGAGATGCATTGTGGGTAGTATGACCATTGACTACTGGTGTCTCCGCTCTTCTAACACACTGTGCATTTGTATTCATGCAATTATGAGACACTGTGAGGATGGACCCAAATGCCTCTTACACCTACAAAGACTTTTCATAAATATTGAATGTATTTTCAGCTGTGTGAGAGTCCGTGAGGGGGAGGACACCAGGGAAAGTGTGTGGACAAATACGAAATCACCGCTGCGACTGTGACTAAGGACGGGTCAAATGCAGAGGACAGACTTCCATATAAGGACGACATCATCTCACTGCACAGTAATTACAAAGAATGAAAAATTAAGACTTATTTTCCTTTCTTTCCCAGAACATTTCATGCCTCTTTGGTCACCACTCTTCCATGGCCTCAGCCTCCTGCAGAGTCCCAGCTGCCATCTTAGATTTTAATTAGGCTTTAATTACATCTACACTATATTGTTAGGATGTAAAATGTAGACTTGCCAAGGCACGGGTTTCTCACAGTGTAAAAAGAAAAAAAAAAAAAAAAAAACTTAACTAAACTGTCTGTACTGTTTTTTAGCAGGTTTAAGATAATGATACATTTTTTATACTTGTTTATGAATATGGTCCATACCAAACTTAAAGGGCCTATGCCAGATTTTCCCCATGTATTCGAGCAAAAAGTGTCTAAGTCCAGTACATATATATTGTTTAAGCAGCTCTTGAGGTCAAAATATGGCTGCTGTCTACATCTAATTACAAAGGCTATTATTGTCTGATAATAAGGAGGTGCGCTGTTGGCATGCTAGTTGTTCTTAGCATTACCGTGATGGCAAAACTCCACTCTGGTCTCTGAGAATTGGGAAGAATGCTTATAGACTCATTGTGGTGAATAACTAGGATGCTCTGAATGCATAAGGTAAGTTGGGAGTAATTTTGGATCACTGCAAACGATTTAAAATGAACTAAATCTGTTTTTCGTGTTTTTAAGATTAAAAAGTAGAGCATCTTTAATATATATTTTGTTGATCAAATGCAAATATTTGGATTTAAGTTGATCTGTTTAAACAGTGAGCAATGGAAAAAGATGATATAACATCTATAATCTATACCCAGAATTGTTCCTATGCTATTGATACTTCGCAGTGGCATCACTGAAAGTGGTCTACATGTATGTCTATGGTAGAATGTTCAGTAGTTACCATGGTGACACAATGCAAGGCCAAAAACATTTTAAGATTGTCTGAAAACTCAAGAAACAATACAACAAATACTAAATGGATGAAATTATAAAGTAAAGAAACAAAAGTTAAATAACATTTTTTCTTTTTTAATTTCATATTGAAATCTTCAGAGTAGACACCTTTTGCTTTGTTGAAAAATATTTAGTAGAATTATTTAACTTTTTTTCTACAGAATTCCATATATCTTACTTGATATATTTGATGTTTTTTGTATGTATCTAAATCAGATATGGATAAACTTTTTGTCGTAGGGGCTGGGAGGGGAGGGATATATATATATACATACATTATTACATTAGGGATTTGGCCTGTAACATGTAGCAAAGCATGAATATGCAAGGATTTTTGTACAAATGGTTTTCCAAATGTATTAATTAAATTAATAATTGATTTACTACATTTCAGTGAAATAAACACAGCAGAAAAACTCATAAGTGCCACAAGATCAACTTGTTGAAAAGGTGGATTAATAAACTCAAAGGGCTGTGGCCCCTGGGCCCATATCTGATCTAAAATGTAGTGGTAGTGAAGTAAGTAATGAAAAAAAAAAAAAAAAAAAAAAAAACTTTGAATGAGTTAGTGTGTGAAAACTTTTGACTGGCCGTATGTAAAATTGCCAGATGCCAGGTATGACCAGTCAGTGAGTCACAGTTCCAACATGTGTTACAAAGTCTGGAGTGATTCGGACCAAAACGCACAACCCAGGGCAGTTTTACAGTGTTTATTTGCAAATGTGAAAAAGCAGTTCAAACAACGAAGAATAAATCCAAGCAGGGCTAGGTGCGGGCCAGGAGACGAGACAACGGTACCAGGCGGGGTGCAGGGTCCAGGGCGGAGGCAGAGACAGCGGAGCGGGAACGAGCAGGAGGCAGAAGTCTAGGAAAATCACAATAATCCAGTGAGTAACGGAAAAGCAGCAACGAGCAAAAAACTAAGCAGAGCAGGAGTAGTCACATATGACATGCGGACGATCTGACACCGAATGTCTGAATCCTGGCCTTCTTATTCACGGCAGGTGCTGGTGACTAGGCTGACGAGCTGCAGGTGCGCACGGGAGGGACCGGGAACTCCGCCCAGCTCTGGAGTCAGGCGGGCGAAGGAGGGGGAGGAGAACACAGGAACACGGAGGAGGCAGGAACAGGACACAGGAACATGTCTGACAATTGCTCTAATCTCATTATTTTAGCATTCGTTATGTGCCTTTGTCTGGCAGGTTTCTTCCACTGTGAGCTTATGTCCGTTATAGGGCACTCAAGAGCCTGGACTCACGCAGAGTCCAATGTGCGGCTAATTGTGTCAAAAAGACTTTAAGAGCCTTTAACGTGGGTTGCTATGGGAACAAGGGACGCAAGGGCAGCAGGTGTTTAGTCGTTAATTAAGAGACTTTTCAAGGTAGTAGGATTGACAAAAGTATGAAAAACCAGATACTAATCGAAACTAAAATTTGTTAGTCATTTGAGCAGGTAACGATACTGAAAAACATTCACAGGACAGAAATGAACCTTTTTAGATAAATATGGTGATTTAAAATGTCAAAATTATAACATAATGATTAAATATATACAAAGAAGGGGGGAGTGAAAGAGAGGAGCGGAAAAGGGGGTTAGAGAAAAGGAAGAAGACAGAGGTATAAAAAGAGCAAAAGGGAGAGAAAGAAGGAGAGAGAGAGGAAGATAGAAAGATAGGTGAAAGAGTGATTGAGTTGTTAGTTAAAGATAGGAGGGGGCAGGAGAGAGAGAGGTGGAGATCACAAGGAAAGACAGATAAGGAAGATGGAGAGAAAGAAGAGAAAGAAATAAGGAGAAAAAGCGAGGTAGAAAAGAGAAAGGAGAGAAGAGATAGAGACCAGAAAAAGAGAGCAAGCGGGAGAGGTAAAGAGTGGAAGAGAGGAGAGTGATAGAGAAAGGGAAAAAAAAATAGGCTGGGAGGGGAGAAAAGCGAGAGAAGGAGTATAGAGAGCGAAAGAGAGAGAGGAAAGAGAGCAATCGCACCTGTCACACTGAAGGATTGTGTCAGTTGATGTTGATGGAGGAGCATTTTACAGCACCAACATGGCAACACAACGATCAGCGAAGAGAACAGACAGAGCGCTTATGACCAGAATACATCTCCACTTTTCCACTCAGCGCTGCAAGTTAGCTGCACAGAGGATATGCAGTGACATCATTTTATGTGAAAAATGCCCCTCAACATTCAGACTGAGCGGCACTGAGGCAGAACTATGGGCAGCACAGCAAACAAAATGTGTTTCTTTGCTTTTTACTGCCTCATTTTGGTGTGTGGAGCTGTTGTTTTTGCTCCAAAATAATGATTTCCTCAACACACAGACTCAGAGTTTGCATCAGTGATAAATGTGCATGCAGTCTGCAGTGTCCCTCTGGTTTAACATTTAACTGGTTTGGGTCGATGGTTTTCTTAGGTTTCTCTTTCACATTTAATACATGTTTTGAGCTTTTAGGTGAGAAAACGTCATGACTCACCATTGACTCTCATGCACCTTTGCCACTCACTAATAAAGTTCCAAAGGCTGTGATGTCCTTTACATTCAGTAACCTCTATAGGGCCACATAACATCCATCTGCTGTGGCCAAAAACAAGAGCATTTCTGGAATAAAGTGAAGTCTTGAAGATGGAAGCTCCTGCTGTACTTACTGTATAGAATAAATGAAGTAGTAGTAGTAATAATAACGTCGTTCTAGCACAGGGCATTATGGATGAGCAGGGCCGTCGACAGAAATTTGGGGGCCCGGGGCAAGAAGCCTCACATGGGCCCCCCCCGAATATGAATGACCATTGACTCTCCTGTGGATAAGCAGCTATTTTCTAGTGATACAGTGGCGATTATCACGATTATATAAAATGTCTCAAATACAATTATGGTTTACTCTTTTTATAATGATAAACTACATTATTGTTTATTGTCCCGTCCCTACTTGAAGCTGATGCTAACTGAAGTGAAAAGTGAACTAGTGATATTAAAATAGTTCTACAATCTGATCGATTTTGTACAGAAAAACAATCAGCTTGTCATTAGATGTATTTTCATAAAGTTTTTTTATGTTTTGAGACTTAAATTAGTTTAGCATTAGCATTAGCTTTGAAGCACAAATACCTACTTTTATAAACACAGAAGCTTCCTCTAGTGCAGTATTTACATCCATCTGTAACTTCCTGTCCGCCGTGTGATATTTAAATGTCGATTTATTTTAGCAAGACTCAGCTAAATCCTCATATAGAATAAATGGTGCGGAAAGAGCGTCTCCGCACTTTTTGTAAGAACCGGAACTAACTGTTTTTGCATATATCTTGAGTAGATTTTGTGATTCACATGTATTTTTTGTTGTTATTTAATTATTTATTTTTTACATTATATTTTTACATTATAGCATTTATGTGGACACAAAGCCTGCACTACTTTAAAAAATATGACTAATAACCTCTGTGCACAAAAGCACTCTAGCTAGCTCACTGAGTCTAAAAGAAATATACAGAATAAACAATCTATTAACATTTGAATTAATTAAAATAAAGACTACCAAATGATTTTTATATGTAGAATACTTCAGTTTGTGGCGTTTTTTCAATATGTATTATGCCTCAAAATTAGCATGAGCGTTAGCATTGAGACACAAACATCTCTCTTCTAAACACAGAAAGTCCTCTGCTGAAGTATTATTTGATTTGTGTAGTTTTTGAACCCACAGCTCACTATCTACTTCCTGATCTTTAAATATTTATTCATTTTAACCCGACTCGAACAAAACTCATAGAGATAAAACTGAACAGGAAGTAGTGGCACTAACAGTGAAGTAACTGAAGAGACTATTCATGTTATTAAAAAAAAACAAAAAAAACCAAAAAACTTAGAATGCATTTTTTTTCATTACTCTTAAACCAGAAATGTGTCAGTCCATCCCATAAGTAACATAGTGTTTTTAATAAGAAGGTTTTTTTTTTTCATATAAGCCCTCACAAAAACCTATACCTCAACTGTAAACGGGCTTTAAGCTGCTGTGAAACACTCAGCCCATAACAATAGTCTTTCTCTCAAATGCCACGACTGAATTCAAACAGGAACAATAACCTTTAAAGGGTTCCTTCTCTTTACCTGTTTCCTTCACAATGAACCTCCATATTTCATGGTCACGGTGTCAGTGGATGTGCAGTTATACGGGGAGCGGAGGGGAGCAGATGTTGTTGTCTCACTTCTCTCTCGTCAGTATGCAGACAGCTCCTCTCCTTAAACTGCATTAGTGGAGTTATTATTCAATCTCAAAGTGCCTGTGACAGGTTGGACTACTCATTTTACTAAAACACACTTCATTATAAGATTTTTGTAAAAACAGTCACACTCGTTTTCCCAATTTGGCCATTTTTGTTTGGTTTAAAATGTTACTTCCTGTTTGTGACATCACACTTTAGGGAGTTTTATAATGGTTACCCAGGAAATGTTTATAATATACATAGAAATTATTATCTGACAAATACAATACAAATGAAAAAAAAATCATAACTCTTTTGTTTCTAAATATTTTTATTTTATTTTTTCAGAGCATTTAGAACTACCCTTCCGACCCTAGCACCGAGGAACAAACATTACAGTGGTACTTTGAGCAAATACAGCACCGAGGAACAACCTCTCATTGTACAGAGTGTAAATGTCATTAAAGGAATAATAAGTGGTTTTCAAAGACAGGGGGCAGTATGTGATCTCCACAGGCCTGACTAGTCCTGATTTCTTCCTTTTCTTAAATAAAAGGTGTTTGTGAATAAACCTCAGACAAAAAACTACTAAAAAAAACATAATATCAAGGATCAAATAAGAGCCATAAGCCCAGACATACTTTCAAATGTTATGTAAAGTGTGTTGGATCGGGCTATATAGAGAGAAACGAAAACATATTTTTTAAAAATTAGGTAATTTTTACTTTCCCTAGTTTAAGTAGTGATAAGTTCAAGTGTAAGTGAACAATAATAACAGTATATTCTGCCAGATTCAGTTTATCTTCTGCTAAAATTTGGTGAGTATAACTTAAGAATTATAGGAGCTTTGAAGATTTAAAAGTGTCAGTGACTTTTGGGCCACCCTGTAAAAGAAAACACCTTTATTTTGTTGAAATTATGTTTAAAATATGACAAAAACTGTATTTATTTTGTATGAATTGTGCCTTTTGGATAGAAATCTCCCTAGTGTTACCTTATCAGTGTTTTAGAACTCTCTTCTGTAATTTTCAACATATTTTTCAACTTTTTCATGCAAATTGCTTCTTGATTGTTGTGAAATTATACTCTATATTTACAACAGGTTTTATCTCACCAAATGAAGTCAAAATTAGAGAATCATAAAAATCTGTCACTTTGAAGAAGACATATTGTGCTTGTGTCTGCTGTATAGTTATAATCTATGACACCCGTGGATCATTATGTTATTATTTGTTTGTTTAAATTGCAATATTGATCTAAGAAAACTGTGGTGCCCAATGGGAGCTTTGACGTTGCGATGCTGCAGAAACCTACATTTAGCACCGATTAAGAAAATAAAACTGGCGAATGAACGTAAGTACGTCACAGTGGGCGTATTCTGGTGGCGGTGAAAACTGGGATTGATCAGCAAAATGGCGTCTTCAAAATAAGCGATTTTCGAAGATGCACAAATTACTCCAAATACAACTCCGGGTGAGTAAATGGTGAGAGGAGGTAACATGATTAAAAGCTCTGAAAAGTCAGTTTGGCAGAAAAAGCCTGCTTTAAGGCCCAGTCATTATTAAAATCAGCTAAGTCCAAGTTGATATGAAGAGCTGTTTTGGGTAAAGCCGATGTCCCGTGGAAATGGTGACTCAGCGGTGGAGGAGGGTAGAGGGTTGGGGGGGTCCCTGAAGGTGGAGTGAAGTGAAGTGAGGATTCTGAATCATTATCACTGTGGAGTAACGTGGGTCTTTACTGCCCTCTAGAGGACGACGACAAGGGGAGTGCAATCCTGCTGACTAATCCAGAGGCACTTTTTTTTTACAGCAACTTTTATTACCTTTTCATTATCACAGGGGAAATCTATTCAAAGACCATTGTTTAAGGACAAAATATTGTACTCAAATCTGCTGTGGTTGTGTAAAACTTTACTTTATACTTTTTAAAATTGGACTGCTTCTTAGGTGCTCTGGTATAAAGCAGTGATTCCCAACCTTTTTTGCCTTGAGTACCCCCTAACCATTGTCTTTTGCTCTGAGTACCCCCTACATTGTGTACTGGTGTATATGTAGTTATTATTAAGAGTTTACTAGCATATTATCAATCACATTTTCTTGGTTTAATGATATTTATGCAAAAATTATCCAACATAATTGCTATTTGGGGATTAGGGGTGTAAAAGGGGTGTACTACAAAAAAAAATGTATACTGAAATACTATAGTAATTCCACCCTGCTTTTAAATCCTGTAGTATTCCATGTACATCCTGATTAGTGCTGTATCCCCCAGGAGTGCCCATACCCCTGGATGGGAAACACTGGCATAAAGCTGTGGTAATCCTGTAATTTTGTTTTAGAATGTTAATTACTATGGTAAAGATTTTTTTTTAATCGATAAATAAAAATGATTTACACAAAATGCAATATTATAAAGGGCACCTGTATCTAACCAGGGAATCACTGAGATAATGAATCTGTGGCCCGAGAGTGGACTTGAAAGCAGCTATTTATCCTTTATCCTATTTATCTGATGATTCTAGTGACGGTGCAGACTGGAGCACTTCCTGTATTACCACATGACCTAATGGGGTGGAACGGAGTAGTTTTCTTTCTAAGAGAGAAGAGAAGCCTACACGTGCAGGGTCAGTGTGTTATTAAACAGGTATGAATGAAACAAAACACAACTTCGGGACTGGGAGGAAACAAGATTATAACATAAATCAGGGAAAAGCCTGATATGGGCCCTTTAAAATTTCAACCAGACCAATCAGAGCTCCTGCCTCCTGTCTTCTCAGCTCAGTAAAGCTTATGCATCTCTCAGTCTGTGTGCATGTTACACCACAGAGCCCTGTCCATATGCCTCCTCACTGCACCGATTCACTTTTTTTTTTCCATCTCCTCAGCCTCCTCCTTATCACAACACCAAATATGCAGTAGTAGAGCAGCAGTAGAGGTGCAAATATCCTGGAGAGAGGGAGAGGGAGAGACTCGAGACTGCCCGTGCCCTGCCCTGCAACAAGCCTGCATGAGAGGGCAGGGTTAGACTGAGAGGGAGGTGACTGGGCCCTCATCAAATTACATAACACATTCTGCAGGTTTGATTGAGTATTTATGGACAACCACGTGATCTGCACAGAGTTTACACGGGACACAGCGTCAGCACGTGCTCCGATGACTCACAATTATAACGTTATATTGCTCTTTTGGTGTCATTTTGTCTTATTTTGGGGTGGGCGGGAGCATCAGTCTCACACTCGTCCTCTACAGGTGATTGGTAGCGCCCATTGTCCAATCACGACTCGCCTGTAAAGTGGCTTGCTGGCCACTTTGGGTCGCTTTCTCTTCCCCAAAGTATGAAGTTTTCCTTGCAAACTCGGATATACTTTCCAATTTAGCCATTTTCCGTTATTTTGACCATCCACGGCGCGATTGGGACACTCTTGAGTGCCAAAAACACTAAGAATCCACCTCATCTGCTATGCCTTGTGCAGAGATGCTAGCTGGCGTTAGCATGGAGAAAACTGGCTTTATCCACGTCTCCTGTCGCGCTGCAAAGATCAGGTGAGTTGTAATTCACGTACACGCTAGTTCTAGTCCTATTTGACATTGCTGGGTGGATATATTCGCTTTTGGATGGAGTACGAGCTAGTTTTGAGGTCGCGAAACTGTTGCCAGCTGCCTTGAAAAGTGCTAGCTTGCTTGTGTGGCGTAGGGTCAGTCAGGAAGCTACAGCAGCCTCGCAGCTACTTAACTCGTCCCTCTTCCTTAAATAAACACAGCTGGGTTAAAGAGAAGGAAAAAGAGGAGGAGAGGGGTTGAAATAATTAGCAAAACCTCGCCAAAGTTGCCTTGTAATCGCGTTATTATCCGTGCATGCCTGTCGTCTGCCATTTGGTGAGTCAGATCGTGTCAGTGTCTCTCTTTTATTTATCTGTGATCGGCACGACTAGTGTTGCAACTAAACTTGTTCAACATTAAAACACCTCCCATGGCTTTGAACGAGCAGCCCTGTCATTTTAAATAGACAGAAATAAAAACAAACCTAGATTTGACCCTGGTAGTGTGGGTGTGTTGCAATGCATTTCTTGCTGTTGTAATCTAATCTCCTCACACATGACTGCAATGAATGCACAAAAGAGCAACCACAGCATGACAATATCACAAAGAAAGCCTCGTGAATGCTTTTAATTGTTTATTATTGACGCATTAGCTTAATGAATTGTGTTTAAAACTATTGTGTGTCATGTTTTGCAGGCCTACATGTACATTATGGGCGACAGAGCTCTCCACTGGATGATAATGATGCCCCTCCACATCTGGATCTCATCTCTGCACGGATCTCCTCCCAGACCTAAAGGTTTTTCTATTTCCTCTTTACTATAGTTGAATAATTTGTGTATTTATGCCCGTGTTTGAGTTAGGAATGCACTAAACCTCTGTCACTATTGCTGGCTTCATGTACAACATTCCTTTGGCCGTAGGTGTGACAGGAACCTTTTTTTTTTTTTTTTTTTCAGTTGCCTGTATTTCATGTATACCCGGTTTTCTGTTCCAGCACCTGAACTGTCCCTTTTCAGTAGTTTTAATAATTAACTAGAACGACAAAATAATTGTAATGTTCATAAATTCAGTTTAACACCTTTGCTTTTAGAACACTCATGTCTAATCATTCATTTGTGTGATAGAATGTAGTAACTCTCTGTAGTGCTCCCCAGCATCCACTTGTTTTACAAATAATATATCTGTGCTGGTTTTTGAGACCAGTGCTATTTTATTTATATTTGGTACTGTACTTGTAAATTGAAGTGGTATGTGGTGGCACCATAGAATTACAGTGATATTGGCCTCTGCGCTAAGCTTTCCAATTTGGAAATGGTCAAAATGTTGTAAAACAGTGATTCTTGACCATAGAAAAGGGCTGCGGCCCTGAAAAGGGCTGCGATCACCTGACTGAGGGCACTGCAGGCAGTAGAATATAATGCATTGAATATGAGATTTGGCCTCTGGTTACTTTGTACAGAAACAGTCTGAGACCTGGTCTAAACTGTAGTTTACATGAGGCTGTAGGTGTCAGTCAGTGTGTTGACTGACACCTCAACATGCTGTACCTGCAAAAACATTAAGGGAAAGGAAATGATGTTGATACTTGATATTTTCTGCTATTATTGGGTGGTAAAATTATTGAGTTACTAAAAAGTTAAGTAAAGTAAACAATCTATAAGTTTAGAACAATTAATTCACAAGAGGTCTGATTTTTATGCATGCACAGCAACAAAAATGATAATCTTTAAAATATGTCCCATGAAAAGGGAGTGCAAACTACACAGCTGCTTCTGTATGAAAGAATATGCTCGATGGACAGGATCATATTTTGTGAAAAACCATGTCCAGCTCATCATCCTCTGAATCTGTTAAATGTAGTACATTAAATGTTAGTTACACTTTCACCGCTTGGTGGCAGCATTTACAAACCCATCAATGAAGGTGTGACTCTTAATTGAAATTTCACGCGCTGTTCGCCTCGCTGCTTTATTCTGTTCACAAAGTCCTAGTTTGCTTATTACAATTTAATGAAGAGAAAGTCTTTTATTAAAAATAACATTACTAATGTTGTTCTTGGAAATAATCTGTTAATTTATCCAAATGGTAGATCGCCGCGTTTTACTGGAGTAGGCATTTGATTTGAAATGTATGCCTTATTTTAATTTGATATTTTAAACACATCTTGGAGCTATCTGCAATTTGTGGTACAAAAGCTTTTCACTAGTTATGGCGGTAAACATGTGTCTTACATCACGGTGTGGGGCCACAATGACACTTAATCTATTCTTTATGACACTTTGACTTATTTTTAGCAGCCTAATAATGCCTGAAAACACTACATATGCAGCTGCTATCGCACCAGATCATGAGTTTTGAGCTTTTTTTCCGTGTGAAATACATTAGCAGGAGCGGCCCGTCTATTTTGAACGATTGAAAGAGTATAAATAATTCCTCGTGCGTCAGTGTGAGTCGGGCCTATTAAAAGATGCGAATCCCGAGCCGAAGTTCATCCGCATCCCACTCTCCTCTCCGCATCCGCGCCCCCTCCTCCTGCTGGACCCTCGGGCCCGGGCTCTGCGCATGCGCCTGGAGCTGCGTGGGAATGGCTGGGGCTGTGCGCGAGGGGCCGGGCCGCTAGAGCAGAGCCGAGCGCTGCGTGAGTTTGTAATGTCCGCCATGTTGGCCATGGCGTGTTGAACCGGGGAGAGCAGCGGAGCCTGGGAAAAAAACACACCGACAGAGAGCGACCGAGACCCGGCCTGCGCGGCTCTGTGCGCCGCTACGGACCCGAGCCTTCCGTGAACAGCCCGGCCGACTCCCCGAGACTACACAGACTCATCCATGAGCACTAGAAGCAGCACTGCCGTTGTTCTTAGCAGACCGAGTAGATTTATGCTGCGGATTTAAAATAAAAATGAGTAAATTGTCGTTTCGGGCGCGGGCTCTGGATGCTAGTAAGCCTCTACCCGTCTTCCGCTGCGAGGATTTGCCTGACCTGCACGAATATGCCTCCATCAACCGGGCAGTGCCGCAGATGCCCACCGGGATGGAGAAGGAGGAGGAATCGGTATGTTTTTCTCTGCTCTTACCGGCGGTGGCTCTGTTTGGCGGGGCGTTCGTCGCGAGGGGCGCCGCTGTCTTGGCTGCGCAGCCTGTGCAAAATGGCCGCCATGTCTGTTCGCTCGTGCACACGACGGAACTCGACAAAAACGCCTTTTAGCTGCTATGTTTCTCCACGTATGCATGTGTAAGGTTACAATAAAGCAGTATTTTAATCGTAAGCCGGGTTTGGTGCACTGGTTTGGATACACTTTGCGTTCACGGGCACAAAGAAGTCACGTGACCCGTTGTACGCTCCTCCATTTTGTTGACTTTCTTGTAGAAGCGGCCTGGACGTGGTGTGCTTTCCGTGACTAGGGGCCAGGGGGAGACCGCGAGCCCTGGCCGGTTTTGACAGCTCGGGGCGGCGTGTTGACAGCCTCTCCTCGGCCATGTGTTCCGCTGCTTTGAGCCTGCAGCTGTGGCTCGTTACAGAGTTATCTCAGTGGTGTTTATGGTCAGACTTGTTTGCTATGCGGTGATAATTTTGGTTTATAAAGGTTATGCAGATGACATCCTGTGGAACTTTATCAGTGAGTGGCCAAGGTGTGAGTGTCAGTGTGGAGTATCTGCATTTATTTATGTAAAAGCTCAAAAACATGCAAGAGCTGCTACAGTTTAATACCAAATATGTGTATATAAGTGTGCAACTCTGCTGAATATTTAGTTTGTACTTGAAAATCAAAAAACAGTTGTAGAAAATCAAGTAAACAGGGACACTGCAGACCACATTTATCACCGATACAAACTTTGGATCACACACAGCTGAACTGAACCTTTCTCTCCTTAAATAACATGTTTCTGAGTCATGTGTTGAGGAAATAATTATTTTGGTGCAAAAACAACAGCTCCACAGACAAAAATGTGGCAATAAAAATCAAAGAAACACATTTTGTTTGTTGTGCTGCCCATAGTTCTGCCTCAGTGCCACTCAGTCTGAATGTTGAGGGGCATTTTTCACATAAAATGATGTCACTGCATAATCTCTATTCCTGGAGCAGATGTTATGTTAGTTACTTGTACTATGCAGCGTGCAGCACTTACACATTTGACACATTTCTAAATTGCTGCTCTGTGATTCATCCATAGTCGTAAACAAGATGACAAGACGTTTGTGGATAATTTAGACTTCAATTATGATGGAGGCATTGCAAAATGTTTAGCTAAATTACAAATGCTGTAGCGTCTTGCAGCGTTTCACACAATCTGTATTTAATTGGTCTTTTTAACAGTGTTGCAGATTGAATAGTCAAAAAATACAAAAGCAACTAAAGTGTGCTTTTTGTTATTCCAATGTATTTACAATTGGTTGTTTTCAGAATAGTCTGTGGAGGGTAATTTTAGACAATGATGGGCATCACCTTCTCCTGTTAATGGCAAACACTGAAAGTGCTACAGACTTTACAGATTTCAAAATTGGTGCTAATAATTAAGCCATAGCCATATACAAGATGCATCCACTTATTCGTTTTAGCCTAATTTATGCAGTGTTGTTTATAGTTGTTGAATGTGGGACTTGATATTAGTGGAGAAGTTCAGAATGGTCTTCAGGATATACTTTTAAGAAAAAAAAACAGGAGTAAAAATAGTTTGGCTTTTGAATTATGAACTAGCAGCTTGTTCAGAAAAAGAGGTGGCTTGGATAGGCCTACATGCTGTTAAACTAGTAACAACTGTTCCACTAATAAATAATTAGCTGGCTTCCTTTTAACAACATTTGCTTTATATATTCATTGATTTGAAGTTCAAACATTTATAATTGTGTATTTCAATATTTAATCACCTAAATGGTGCCACTCTAGTTCTAAGTCTTAATGTTTTACACTTAAATTATAGGTTGTTAACATTTTCTGCTAAAAATATTTCCTGAAGTCTTAAGAGATTTTGCATACAACATTATCTTTACACAAATGGCATTATTGTAGTCCTGGTTGTCTTTTAATGCTTTATAATTGGCTTTGATTGACTCCAACACAAAATCTTGAGTTGTTTACTTGTTGTTTTTCTTGCTCTGTTACTACTACCCTACTTAAGCAGCTTATTGCCGCTGGTTGTGGGCTACGTTGCCAGGTTTGGTGTGTCTGCTCCTCCACCTGGTCCGTTTAGCTTGACTTCACAATAACATTATCGTCAGTGAAGGCGTCCCTCGGTGCCTCAGCAGACGGCAACAGACAGCCCCATGGAGTCAGCAAAAAAACACCCCTCCTCTTCCTCTCCTCCTCCTCCTCTTCCTCCCCTCCACTGTACACACACTGGCGCTCTTCGGCATTACATAACGGAGTGACAGGAGAGATAAAGAGGACAGTTTTACTACAAGGCTCTGCTAGCTTTAGCCTCATGACCCACATCCTGTCCGGCTATATGAGGAATTACTATTGACCACATGGACACACTGGGGACCGGCAAACAGGAAATTAGGTGTGTTTTATTTATAGAGGGGCTGGTACAAAAGCAACAATATTAAGGAAAAGAAAAGCATGTTTGCTGTTGATGCCACAGAAAATATTACTTGAATTTGATTTGATATTTTTGAATGTCCCATCCTCATACTTGCTGAATAGGTCTCTAAAGGACAGTGCAAATATGTAGAGAAGGTTAATCTGTGATATCAGAAGAGGTCCAGGTATCGGTATCGGCCTGATCTAAAAACAAAATGCGGCAGATATTTAGCACTGATATTTTTTCTGCACTGCTCCAGCCTGTGTGCCCATGTGTCACGCTTCAGATTTGTCTGTTTGAACAGACTAATGAAAAAAAAAATTTTTTATCTTTGATATAAATTCATAAGTTACAGTGAGTTTACCAACTTCTGTAAAATTAACATAAATTTGCCTTTTGCATGTATTTTTCCAATTCAGTTTTATTTTTCACAACACGTAGCATATACACAAGCACATCTGTACACACAGCGTTTACATACTACAAACAGAAGTGTATATTGAACACATATTTCTGTCCACATATGCATGCCAGTATATAAATGACCCTGTGAAAAACGTGGAACTCCAAGAAGCTGTGCAAACTCATGGTATGGGGTTCATCGCCCTGTGCAAAACACCATGTGAGGCTTGGCAGGTAGTTTTACCTTTTGCCATTAGAGTTTGACACACTGTTTTATGAAAGCAGAAAACTGTAAGAATACAAAAAATAAATAAAATAAAGACAAAGAGATATATACTGATACTGATTGGCAAATATCAGTTTGGCCGCAACAGCAAGACGATGTTGGATAGCCTTATCAGCTCAAAAAATCCACATTGGACTATAAGTAAAAATATAATTCATATTGTCAAAATATTTATTTTTCTGCTTTCTATTCAGCCTTACTTAAAAATGATTTTGCAAATGACATAACATGGCCTTTCTTTTTATATTAAGCATTTTTATTCAATAAAACAAGGAGTAATGAGTTACCAGTGTCATGTTAGACCTGTAGAAGCTACTTGGATGAGCAGCAAAGCGTGTTCAGTCGGCCAGTCAAATGATTATTTCTGTCCGTATTTACTAATGAAGTATATTGAGAAATGTGAAGTTCCTTGTTTTGACGTCTCTTGGCATGTGTTTCAGACTCTGCATTGTCTAGATAACGATTGTCATTAAAATCAAAATACAATTGCTGCTATTTTAATACTTGAATAGTCACAATTAGGCTCATTTATAGCAGTAATTATGACTGCAGCTATAACGACATGTCTCCACTATTTAAAATGAATATCCTTTGAGATCTGGCTGTAGGCCTAGTTTAGATATATTTTACTATTATGTGAGTGCTATTGCTTTGCTGCAGTTCATTTTGAGGTAGAACATTTTGTCCTTTAGATTCAGTTGAATGCCAACTCAATTACTGGCCGGTGTAGCTTGTCAAGCAGTACAAGGGTCAATGGCACCACTGCGTCAGAGTACAGTACAGAAATGGTGTTAAAATAATTATAGCACAATGTTTGGATGATGGATTGCCATATTTTGTTATCTAATAGCATTTGTGGTGAGTAATGCTCCAGTCAAAATGAATGCAGTCTCTGTGAAGGCCTTTTTTCCTCCATTAGAAAATTGCTGGAGTTATCTTAATTTCTAAAATGGCCCGAGGAGAGCAGAGACTGCGAAGGCGGTTTGTGCCACAACAACATAATGAACTGAAGGAGTGCAGCTACTTTACATTTACATTGGACTTTGAAAGATGAACACTCAAGGTCTAATCATGAATACACTTAGAAACAGATTCTTCAGAGCATATTAAAAGCGCGCAATAGAGATTTTGACTAAGATTTAAAATGACTACTAGAGCTGAAAAGACTACTTGCGTTAAAGGTGATTATTACAACTAATTTTCTGACAATAATTGGACTACTCTCATAATGAATTGTTACATATCACCAACGCTAAGAGGCTAAGGTTACTTTAAATCAGTGAAAAGTGAGTAGATGGCAAAAAGTTCAATTTCTGGACAGTTTTAAAGCGTATCAGGTTTCAGATTTGTCGATTTAAACTTGCTGACTGTGGTCCTAACAGCAGGCTCAAAACCCATTATAAAATATAAGACGACTCTGACCAAGACACATCTGGGATATGAATATATTTTAGTCAAATCTGCCTAATGTTAGCTCAGATTTGATTTTGTATTCATGACAAACCACAAAAATGTACAGTCGTTTCCCGTTTTGTATGAATAAACTGCATTTTAATTAGGGCTGCGTGATTTTGGATTCTTCTGACAACGTGTTGTGATTAGATTTGCAAATCGGTTCAAATGGGGTTCAGCTTAGAGTGCACATTTTAAACACATCCATATCTAATAATGTCTGAGAGAAGAAACTAACACACACATGCATTTCACAACTGTAATGGTTTAAACTTCAGGCTAAACTATTTTCCCAGGATTAGGCCCGTCATGACAATTACTATATCGCGTTATCATTCAGTATATCTAGATGGAACTATCATTTTTGAGGCCTTTTTCTTGTTGTTGTTTTTCTGTTCTACAATAAGATTTGAGCATTAGAGGGTTGCATACATAATTATAGATCCAAACTTGTTACTAAGAGAACAGGCGCAGAGGCACAGGAATCGTTCTGTAGATCTTTACTGTCGTTTTCAGCAATACAGTCTCGTTAAAGGCAGCGTACAGCAAAATATGAAGCAGAATCAAACGCAGAGTCTCACAGGTGTCACTACTGTATGAAAGGAAAATGTGGCCTTGACCAAAATGACCAAAATGTAGCCTGTGAATACGAGAAATGTCAACTGCTGTATGGGAAATGGAACGTTTTGTACCTTTTAGAAGAAAGTAAGCGATGTATTTGTATATTGTTCACAGTACATTTAAAGTCCCGTATTTTCACGACCATAGGGCGCACCGGATTATAAAGCGCAGTTTCAGTTACGGTGCTTTTTCTGCATTTAACACATACAAAAGGCGCACTGGGCCTTAGGGCACAGGCACGGTAAAACATGAATGTTAGTATGTGCTCTAAAAAAGGCAAAGGAAGCAAAACTGTGTTGGGTTGTGCTTTATTAAAGTATTTAGCAAAGTGCTCACATCATTTTTTTTTTCCACATTCCTCCGTGTAGCCTATAGCTTTCAGTTTAAACTGCGCTTCATAAGCGTGTCTCTTAGCAGGTGGCATTTAAAGGGTTGCCAAAACAATGTTGTTTTAGATAATGCACATACCTGCGCTTTTGTACTATTCGGGGTGTATCTTCGTTCACGCCCACCATTCCCCCTTTACGGTTCTCATGCTGTCCTCCCCTAAGTCCGCTCTCCAGAAGCGGACGTAGGAAAAGTCAACACATTAGACACACCGCACCATAGGGCGCTCCATACATCTTGCAGAAGATTTAAGACTCTTAACTGTGCCTTTATAATCGTGAAAATACCATAGTTGTTTTGGGGATAATATTACTTTAGGGTTTTGTGTCAGTGACTTGTGTAGTTTCAATATTATCGTTTATAGTCTATATTTACTTCAGCAGTATATCAGTATAACTTCAAAATTTGTTATTGTGACAGGCCCAGACAGGATTTTTTTTTTTTTCTTTTTTCTAGTGGACATTGTTTTACCACAAAAAACATTTGACCTGATGCTCGGGCTGAAATAAAATTTTTCTGACAACCATTGCTATTAGATTTGCTATTTATGTTTTAATAATAGGATTATTTTCAAAGTTCACATTTTAAACACATTTATACAGAATAAGACAAGATATAATTGCAGTTTTCTAGTTGTGTTCATTCAAACTGGACACTAGGCCTTTACTTTAATGACTCCAAAACCCTTTTTCTCAGCCTCAGTGTTGTTTACCAGAATAATCCCATGTAACTCCCAGCTCAGTCGCACAATTGGCACAGATGTTTTCCTTCCTACTGCAAAGACAATATCCCCTCACCTTTGTCTCTATTCAAACGCCGCGTTGACTCATTCAGCAGTCGTCCTTCCCGAGTTCATCAACACTCGCTCAAAACACCTGCTTCAGTTTCCATGGAGACGTATTATTGAAGTCATCGGCTTCTCCTCTCAGCGTTTAATAGGAAGAAACTTTAGGTTTTCACAATCTGCATCTGTGGCCCCTGAGGGGGGGGGGGGGGGGGGGGGACTGTCTGCAAATGTGAACTGATTTTATTGCATGAGATGGAACGAGCTGAATAAAGGGTACTTCAGCTCATCATTTTACAGCACGGAGGATTAAAGGAAGTGAAATCACTCAAACTTGGCCTGCACGATTTGGGGGAAAAAATATCTAATTACATTTTTGTTTAGTTTTTTTCTGACAAGCATTGTGGTTGTGATCAGATTTTTGATTTGTCTTTTACTAGGTTAGGATTTTGCTCAAAGTTCACATTTTAAACACACCCAGAAGAATTGACAAAAAGATTGAAATATGAACCAATAAGCATCACATTTCAAAACCTGTTTGTACAGATCTAAACTACACGGTTACACTTTCATACAAAAGACATCAGGATATTTTGTTTTGTTGAGGAAATTATGGTCCTTCAAAAAATTGCAGCCTTTGTGATTTGCTAATTGTGTCCCTTAATTTGCAGCCCTAATTAAAGGAAGTAAGATCACTGAGACTCGGTAATAAACCAGAGATATATCCTTCTCTAAGCTTTCATGATGAATGGTTCGAAACAGTTTTAACACCAGCCAATCATTAATTGGTGATAGTGCAGCCTCTGGTGCTCGGTCTGTGAATTGTGGAGGTGATGATAAAAATGTGTGTCTTCTGTGTGCAGATTAAGTTGTGAACATGGGTTGCCAGTGTCACTAATGGCCCAAGCAACATATCCTCCCATTAACCTTTGAAAAAACGGGATTGCATAGTTGGACAAGCTTTAAGTGTTTTTTTTTGTTTTTCCGCTCAGGTAAAATCATTTTTGACTAATTTAAAGTGAGTTATTGGCAATTGAACAGATCCAGATTTGTTTTTCCCTCTGGGCTTGACCACTCAACCGTTCCCTCTTGGCATCTTGTCCTGAGCAGTGGACAGCGGAAGTGTAGCAGCCAGAAACCACCCACCGAATTTTGAGTCGGGAATTTGGTCAGCAGTTCCTTAAGTGGATTAACAGTGTGCATTTATAAGTTTTTTTGGGGGGACCTGTAGTAACTCCACACAAAATGACCAACAACACTACCGCTAAAGATCACTGACATTTCCAATAACAGATGGCCGACGTGGCAAAAAAAAATCATGAACACTTTATTTCTCTGTTAAAGGCAAAAGAAAATAAAGTGCGTAAATGTAGATAAATAACAGTTAACCAGTAACCAGAGGAGTGAGTGGGAGAAAGTGCCACAGAAATAGTGAGTCATAATATGACACATGTGGCACATCGCCAGCCCTGTTACCACTGACACGAGTGCAAAGAAAAGTCCCCACGACAAATGTTGACCTTCGAAAATGTTTGTATCATGTATTGACCAGTACGTGGATGTACTAATTATCTTGACAGGCCTAGTCAGAACTACATCAAAAAGCAATATTCTTCACAGGTAAGGCAAGATACGGAGTTGTCAAAAGTATCAAATCAGATACTAAGCAATGCTGAAAATACTATAATAAAATACTAAAAAGTCATATTCACAGGATAGAAATGAACCTTTTCTGAATATTTTTAGAATGACCAGAACAAGTATAAGACCACATAGACTAGTATAAACCCATGGACCACTGAGGGATTACACAGATATAAGGCCACATGTTAATATATAAAAGTCCCATGTTTTAATGTTCAGAATACCCAAACACTTTATTTAGACAACGGAATCTCATTTTTATTATCGTGGTATCGTAATCCGTATTGAGTCGATTCCTTGGCATCAAAATCGAGCTTGAGATTTTAGTATTGTGACAGGATTGTATGGCCCACGAGATAAAACAGTTATCAAATATCTCGTCTTTGTCTCATCAGCAGCACTACTTCTGCCGGAGTTCGTGTCTGCTCCACATCTCTTCAGTGTTAAGTTTTGGAAGCAGCTCTGGGACTTTCTGCTGTAAAAGTCTTTTTTTTTTTTTTTTTTTTTTGTCTCTCTCATCTGGGCGCATTCTCATGTCAGACAGAGGCCCAGACAAGCGGTGAATTTAAACAAGGTTAGACAGAGCACAGGAGGCAGCAGAGGTCGTGTAGGGTCGCGGCTCAGAGGTACAGACTTTCATTGAACACTGCCCTTGTCCTGATGTACGCTGTAGATTTGTGTTTCTCATTGTGGTACGCAGGCTCCTTCAGGTGATACTTGGACAGCTCTTCAGTTTGTGCGTTTGCATTTTTTGTAGTTCATTTATCCACTTTTTTGTTCTGTTTTGGATCATTTTTTGTTTAGAACTACAGTGAAAACGTAGTCCACTTTTAGAACTGGTTTAGTCCTAGATCAGACCTAGAATAGTCCTGTTATAGACATGGTTTAGTCCTAGATTAGGCCTGCAATAGTCCTGTTATAGTCCTGGTTTAGCCCTAGATAAGGCCTAGAATAGTCCTGTTATAGACCTGGTTTAGTCCTAGATTAGTCCTAGAATAGTCCTGTTATAGACCTGGTTTAGCCCTAGATCAGGCCTAGAATAGTCCTGTTATAGACCTGGTTTAGACCTGGTTTAGTCCTAGATCAGGCCTAGAATAGTCCTGTTATAGACCTGGTTTAGCCCTAGATCAGGCCTAGAATAGTCCTGTTATAGACCTGGTTTAGCTCTAAATAAGGCCTAGAATAGTCCTGTTATAGACCTGGTTTAGACCTGGTTTAGCCCTAAAAAAGGCCTAGAATAGTTCTGTTATAGACCTGTTTTAGATATGTAATAGTCTTGTTATCGACCTCGTCATGATTTGGTAGTACTCGGGAAAAACAACGTATCAGTATCAGCAAATACCAGTTATCGGCCACAGCAGCAAGACAAATATTGATCATTGTCTCAAAAAAATCCATATCGGACCATGTCTAGAAACAAGGCTTCATTTGATCTGGGATTTATCGTTGCGATGACAGTTAAAACTCCTTGATTTCATAATTAATATTGAAAGACTTTTTGAAAACTTCGACAAGGAACAGTATCTGAAGTATTTATCATGCTCCATACCAAAGGATAGGATACAGGATAGAGCTAACAGTGCAATTTAAACAGAAAGAGAAAAGACTGAAATATGAACTTTTCCACTTGTACAAGCACGTTCTGCAAGAGATGCTTGTGTAAGTGAACAGGGTCAGCAGGTTTTACACGTTAGACCCCATAGAGACGAGGTATCTTGTTTGCTCTGAATATTAGATACGCTATTTGCACATTAAATGACAAAGGTTAGATGTTTTATTGAACCAGGTTTGGAATATTGTTTCTACTACATATTAAAGGGCCCTACCTTATTTTAATTTATGCTGCACTGGGCTTGTCATGATAATCACTGTATATAGACTTGAATCACAGAATTAATCACAGGAAATTATTCTACAATAATTCTGCTATTTATTTATTGCATCTCATGATTTTTTTTAAACAATATTGTTGATTTAGAATATTTTTTATAGGGTTTTCTTGCTTTAGGGTAATTGTGGCAGTGGCATAAATTAGTTTCAGTATTATCGTTTATCGTCTCTATTATTTTCAGAAATGTATCGCACATCAAAATTTGTTATCGTGACAGGACTTTTCTACACAAAATACTTTTTCTTTACATCAGTCATTGTTTGGTAAAAGCTATTGAATAAGAAAAATGGGACTGAAATATAATCTATTACTTTCACATAGCAATAACTAACACACATACTCATGCTCCTGACCCGGGTCACACTTTGTCATCCAGTCAGGCAAATTGTTACTAAGAATCATGGGAAATTAAATGCCCGACACCATCCCAGACACTTGATCCTCTGTCGTGGTACATTTTCAAGAGTGACAAATGAGCTAATAGTAGCAGAGACGTGAGAACTATAAGGAAACAACCACATGTCACTATCCCAGAGAGTTGTTTTTGTGTCACGGTGCAATATCACAGTGACAAAGGACAGAGTGGGCGGGGCTAAACGGTCAAACTAAAACATACTCCTGGCTCATTGTTTGAAATCGGGTACAAGCATTTAAAGATTGCAACAAAAGTGTCAATGATCATAAATGTACACACTTGTCCAGAATTGTTACTTTTCAAGCTCGGCTCCTCTTCTAAACTCTCTGTAGCTAATATTAGGGTTGTTAAAAGTGATTTAGTGTCATGACCACACTAATCATCATCGTACACACAAACCCAGCGGAGTTGCTCTTCAGGCTTGGCTTTTCTGTTTGACCTCTTGAACCCTTCCCCTGGTAAACTCTTTCCATCTTGTATAGAGGAAGTTGTTTGATGCTTTGCTTCTCGGGGGCAGATGGTTCAAACTGGCCTCACGCTGAGCTCCTTTCATGGCCCAGTGACTCCCAGTTGGGATGTGACTGCTTTTTTTTTTTTTTTTTTTTTTTTTTTTTTTAATCCCTTTCAAAGTTGCCCTCACCACTTCAAACTGCCCATGTTTACAAGCAGGTCAGATATAATGGCAGTAGATGGCCCGTATTTACACACTCTAAGCTTTGGTTGTTGCCAAGAACTGGGGTGAAGCTACAGCCAAAATACAGACAAGTTGTTTTCTCTTTTGTCGTTTTTTTTTAAAGGGGGTATATTACATAAAGAGTTGGATTTGTATGAGATTTAAATCGTGCTATAACGGTGTTTCCTGGATGTTTGAGTAATCCTGTATTGTCCTGCATTCAAGACACAAGTGCTCAGAAAATAGTTGTTCTGTTCATTATTCTGTTTTTAAACGGACCACTTTCTATACATGTGGGGATAAAAATGTCACGTAGTCATTACTTCTGAGTTTTTATTCTTGGAAAAAACTGCTGTTACGGAGAAATGCCACTGTGAATAAGCATTGTTTTGAGCAGGAAGTCGATGAACCTTTTTCTATTATTAAGCAGTTTTAGATCAATGTTGCCATTTAGCAATTAACAAAATTTAAAATAATGATATACGCATGTTGGTGTAATACTAAACTTGATAAAACACCTTTAAAGTCACAGTATGTAACTTTTTAGCCCAAAATTTTAAATGATTAAAATGAAAAGCATGTCGTTTTAATTACACTGAAAATCGTTTGTCCTACTGTGACTGGGCTTGTAACTTTGCAAACCTGACTCTTATTTGGCCATTCTTATTTGTTTCTATGGAAATGTTTTTGCTGTGGCTGTAATCTTCCACAGTATGGAACATTCTCCATTGACATATACAAGTTTAATGCCAAAGTATGTTTGTACCTTTGTATTTCCATGGAATCATGCAGGTGACGCACCACTGGGGCTGGGTATCTTTAAGAAGTTGCTGATACGATACATACCTCGATACGTCGGCCACGATACGATGCATATCTCGATACAGTGCAGTGTTGATTCGATACAATACTTCACCCCTACAGTGATTTGTCCAGTTGACAGATTTGAACTTCGTCTTTTGCTGTGGACCAGACCTGGACAACTGATGGTTTACACAGTTATCGATACAATACGTTTCAAATCGATTTGATGTGAGGCTTTTGGGACACTTGATGATAAACTCCATTTTCACAAAAAATGGACATGAACATGAATTTATTAATTTACTTTACTCTTCCATTTATTGAAGATGAATGAACATAAAGTGCATTTTGATTTGTGTATTTTACTAACTAGAAAAACACATGAGACTCTTACATTGGCCAGTTTTACTCATGCACCGTGTATATGAGCTTCACATTTACATGTACAGGGACATGTACAGTTTAACAGCTCTGAAGCATCACAACACATCTACTAAATCACAACTGTGATACTGAAAGTCTTTGTTAAACCGAAGTTAATATGAAATAAACCGATTTTAATCATCAAAACAGTGAATGAGATGTCAAATGTTCTGCATAAACGAGTTTCTTTACTCTAAACAAACCACACAGTTGTAGTGCTGAGACAGAATGATTTGGTAAAATATACAAAAAATACTCTGGGCGATATATTGATACAGCAGCCCACGATATCGATACAGTATCATTAAATGAAGTGATATGACATTTTTATATTTTTGCACACCCATACGCACCACCTCCAAAAAGTGTCATACTGTTGCTTTAAAGCAGACCTGTTGTGTGTCTGCTGTATAGTTGCAGTTTGACACCTGTGAATCATTTTAATAATTTGAATGTTTTTAAATCTCGGTGTGGATCTAAAACAAATTAATAAAAAAACAATTCTGCTGACTTTCATGTTGGAAAACTGAAGTACCCAATGAGAGCTGACAGGTGCGATGCTGCCAAACCCTATGTGTATCCCCGGTTTAAGAAAATAAAAATGAAGTACAGAGCAGAGGGCGCATGCTGATGGCATGAAAACAGGGATCGATCGGAAATGTGGCAACTTGAAAATAGCTGATTAAAGAGTTCTCCAACATGCAGGAATCACTCCTACTATTTCTTGGTGACACAAAACAACTATCACAGTTAAAACTCTAAAAAGTTTTGTAGAACAGGTCTGCTTTAAGCGCGTGAAGTGAATAGGATCCTGTTGAAGTACTTCTTAGCAGCAGTGTTGTTCCTGTGTTGCATCAACCATCACATATAATGGGACTCTCTCTAAGACTGGGGGAGTGTGCGAGCGTAAACCAGGTCTGTGCTTCAGAGCCACAATGGGGTTATATAACAAACACAATGGCAGTGTTTTGGTTTGTCACTGACAGTTGGGAAAAGGGATAAGAGCTGACGGCAGTGGCTTATGCAATGTCAAAACTGGTTCATTTGAAGATTTTCAGTTTTGCTAAGACTTGCGCTGTTATTGCAAATACAGTTCCTTTGTGATTGTTTCTGTGCTACTGTAGAATACTATTGAAGAGTTTCATTTTGAAAGTATTCTCTGTGCTACAATAAAACATGTAATTTTAACTTTTTGGAGCATTTTGTTGGGCTTTTGTTTTGGGTTTTTTTTTTTTTTTTTTAAACTGTAGAATAGTCCTTGTGGCTACATACAGTTTAGAAGGAACCTGTTTGGATGCATAGATTTGCTTTTGAACCTGCTTTTGACAGTTATTTTGCGCTGTTATACTTTCCACATACCACACATAGAGAAAACAAAACTCCATTGTCACACTGTTTGTATTGGTTTTAGTGTGCCAAACAAGATGCTCATGATGGCACTAATCAACTGCTATTTTGTATTGAAAATTACATTCTGGTTTTTTTTTTTTCTCATCATTGTGGTAAATTTGTTTTGAGTTTTCAGACCTTCCTATATTACACAAAATTGACTCTTGTGAACTTTAAGCCATGTTTATAACGCTGCTGCCTCATCAGAAACACACCTGGAGTTGTGTTATGTGTCATTCACCTATGTTCGAGTAATCCTTCACTTTTTAGGCTTCAAAACTCAAAATGCCCTGTTCCACTTTGTATTGTCATTTAGTGGTAATTTGCAAGTTAACTGCTACCTTTTTGCTTCTTGTTCAGCAGAGATTTCAGGCAGTTCCAGAGCTAAAATTCTCCAAATGTTGCGAGTGAAAGGTGTTTGGACGTTTTAAAACACTGTGTTTTCTGTTTGAGCGAAGAACTTAGCCTTAGTGTGTTAAACATGTGTTAAACATGTGTGAAACAAAACACAACTCCAGGTCTGTTGGTCTGTTGTGGACTGTGATGAGGAAACGACGTAACAGGGATCCAGAATAACTTTTTTTTTTTTTTTTTGTCAGGAGCCCTGTAATTCACATTCAGTCATAGAGCCCGGGGTGACTGAAATCTTTTTAAGAGCACAAGCAGAAAATTTAAGGGCACATGATATAACTTGGTATCTTTTTTTTCTCTAGGCAATATTATAGGCCTAATTTATATGCTTTAGTCACCTTTAATTGCAATATAACCAGCTAATAGATGTTTAATGCAGACAGATTTATTCATGTGCAGGAAGCAAGAAGCAAATCATCTGTAAAACAGATCTGACTTGAAAATAAATCATATTGAGTGAGTGCATGTTTGCTATAGATTTGAATACAAGCTGTTTAAATTTCTCAGTCATATGTAGTTTCAATTATATTTAGTCTGAGTAACAGTTTGTTGTCTACTCTTTCATATGAGGATCAGATTATAGTGAATAGCAGTACAGGTGTCAACTACTGACTGTATGTATGCAGTCACAGCCTCATGCTAACACACTTGGCGCCTTAGCTTCACTTTTATCACTGAAACAACAGTCACTGTTCCTGTCCTGTAAACTCCTTCCACATTGTGCCCCCCCAAAGGTTACTGTTCATGGTCATTTTACTGAAGATACTGTTTGAACACATTATAAAACAGTGATTTTAAAAGTCATGGAGGCAGTGGTGTCAGGTGTGAGTGTTTTTATTAGAACAAAAAGTTGAATTGAATTGAGTTCTCAGACGAGTCCTGGACAGATACTAGAGATATCTTGGGTCACTCATGTCCCGGGCCTGTGCACAGGCATACAGACCCAGCCTGAGCGCAGCCTCCTCTCAGCTGTGTCTGCCGCTGCTGTGGCAGCAGAGGTGAGGCAGAGCCAAGACAAGGGGAGAGGAGGGAAAGGTGTGAATGTGTGCAATTTTTTTTTATATTGATAAAATGAATATGTTTAATGCAAATACTAAGCTGTTCTGACTGAGAAAAGTATTTAACTTGTGTGAATTTATGCAAACCTCACATAAATACATTACAAAAAAAAAAAAAATTCTGGTTGCACATGTGCAAGTGCTTGAAAAAAATGCTTGTACAGATGCCAAAAAAAGGGGCAAAATCTGGGCATTTGGTTGCAGGTTGGAGCCCTGTACAGCATGTGGATTAAACTGTAATTTATATTTACAAAAGGTATTATTCCAACTAGTAAAAATAAAAATCATCATAGTCTGTCATACGCACTTAAATGTCTTGTCCTGACCTAGTTTAGTCTAACCACCCTGTTCCTCTGTGTCTTTAGGAGCATCACCTCCAGCGAGCCATCTCAGCGCAGCAAGTTTGGGGAGAGAAAAGGGACAACATGGTCATCCCAGTCCCAGAGGCCGAGTGCAACATCCCCCACTACGAGTCCCTGTACCCCGGGGAGTTCAAGATGCCAAAGCAGCTCATCCACATACAGCGTGAGTCATACGTGCACTACCAGAGAAAAGTTTGGACACACTCTCGCATTCAATGTTGTTTTTCTTTATATCAAATGTAGAAAGTGTTTTTCTGGTACAAATACTGGAGACATCACACATATGACTCACATCTGGAATTATGTAATAAAGAAAAAAAAACAAGCAAATAACTCAGCTAAATATATTTAATGTTTTGTATTAAAATCGTCAAAGTATCCACCCTTTGCTCTGTTGACAGCTCTGTAAACCCTTGGCCTTTTCTCTCAATGAGCTTCATGATGACAGCTGTGCATTGTCAGGGTCGAAAAATGTCAAAAGTGCAAACCAGGGTTCAAAGTGAAGGGTGGCTGTTTTACTACAGTTTTATAACTGTCGTACCAGAGGCAGGATCGGACTTCTGCTGCTGGTATTTTTAGATGAGTGGACTCTGGTCTTGAGTTGTCATTTGTGTCAAAGCTTGGACATTAGATAAGTTTGCAAGTGTTTTGTAATTTGGAGATTTGCAGAATTTGATTGTCAAGTATTGATACTTTGCTGCTGATATCATCAACATTCTCTGGGGGTGTGATGCTAACTTTAGGCACTGCTTGGTCTGCGTTTTAAAAAAAAACTTTAATCAGAGCTTTATTTTAACACAATCTGACCCAAAATAAGTCACTTATTTGGAACGACAGCAGTTAAACAGCATGTGTGTTTCACACAAATTACAGTCACAAGTTGGCTAACATTAGCCAACAGTTTTTCAGTTAGTCACACTCACCTCATTAAGTTACGAAAAAGAGAGAACATTTGTTCACCTTAATGTTATAACATTTCTTCAGTGGTGTTTTTCAAAATGTCTAACAAAAAAGCTTAATTTTAGATAAAATATTCATAAAAAGCTTTTGGTTAATTTCCCCGAACTTTCTGTGTTTGCTCGTCAGTGTGTAATGAGCTCCTCTCTGTTGAATGGCATTAGCTGAACTGACTCAAAGTCCCAATTACAGCCACAGTGTGTTTGTTCAGGCCAGACGCGGCTAAACCCCAGATTAGACAAGTCCCTTTTTATCCCCGGCCACGTTTTTAGATACGCTTGTCCAAGAGGAGCTGACTGCAGTTTAAACAAGCACCAGAGAAATGTACAACGATGAAATGACACGAGATTGTAGGTGTTTTTGAGGATGGGGCCATAATGGATTTTTTTGATCCTATACCAATATCCCATATTTGACCTGCGGCTGTGGCTGATGACTGTTTGCTGTTAAAACCCATAGCAAGGTCCACACATTCATCTTAAGTTAAAGTAAAAATCATTTTTAATTCAAAATTCATTTTTACACATTAGTTCAAAAGGGCACTCATATCAGTGAATCAGTATCTATGTCTAATACTGATACTGGAACCGATGTATCACCCATCCCTAATGTTTTTGGGTGGATCAAAAACCAACTGAGTTGATGTCCAGATCCAGTCCAGAGTTGAAGGCACATTTCCTTCAACATTCTTTGAAGTTCTTTAAGAATTCTTTTAATTATGCGTTTATAACTTAAAATGCCTTGAAAAACTTCCATTTTACTGCACGCAACCCATCTCTCCATAAGTCTGACTTGTAGATTGGCACCTGCTTGTCTCCATGGTGCTAGACACATTTAAAGCCACATTCTGGAACATATCAGCGAGACGAGCAAGTGATGGACCCTCCATCAGAAGAGTGTGGAGTCTGGGCAGACAAAGTCTGTATCAGAACTAGCACAAGACCACGTGGTAATGTTAAAGACTGTGATTTTGTCTTGAAAACAGAGCCGGCTCGAGCTGTAGACGGGATGGGCAATGAAGTTCTTGGTCATTCAAACCTACTAGACAATACAAATACACTTACACTACACGTACTAGCTAAAAGTTTGGACACACCCTCTCATTCAGTGTTTTTTTTCTGTTTTATATCCAGAAGACATCAAATATATGAAGTCAGATACGGAATTAAGTAGTAAAGAAAAGTTTACAAAGTATTTTTTTATATTCAAAAGTATCTACCCTTTGTTGAAAAGTATTTAGTAGCTATTTGACTTTACTACATACTACCATACTTCTTACTTCATATATTTGCTGTCTTCTGTATGTATATAAAATGTAGAAAGTACTTAAAAATAAAGAAAAAAAAAACTATTCTCTGAGAAACATTACATTGAAATCTGTGTTGAGTATCGAGCCTGAGAAATGTTTGTCTTGTGAGACGGGACAACCATCTTTTCTGATAATCGTTTCTCTTATTCATACCTTTTCTGTTGGGCTGTGCTTTTATTTGATTTTCAGCCCTCTTCTTAGTAACGATTGATGCCGTGAAACCAAACCACAGGCCAATTCTCTTCACAAGCGGCTGGATAAGTCTGTTTGTCTTTGTTATTGAATTCTCTGAGTCCAGATGAAATAAAGTGTTTTTGGTCTAAACTTTGGGCAGTGGACCTCGAGAGAGATTCACATTTTTCAAAACAGACCACGCAGCTTTTTATTTATCGACTCTTCAACTAAACTGAACTGAATAAATGTCTCCAAACTGTGATTTTTACTTTGATTTAAAAAATATTATTCTGAAAAGATACATTCATTCATAGAGCCTGAGGTGGTTGTTGCCCTTCAAAGTAGTGAATGAAAAACTAAACGTGTATAATCTGCTGTAATATTTACTCATGTGGCTTTGGTGAGAAATGTTTAACCTTGGACTTTAGCACTTATTTTAAACACATCTCGTGGTTGTCATGGCGCTTACGTGACGTCTGCTCCCATTGAGGTGGACTTGTTTCCTTTTATTGAGTCCTTTAAGATGAATATTGCGATTAAAAATGTGCAAACTATAATCTATGACACCTGTGGATCATTATAACTATAGAGCAAACACAAGCACAGTATGTCAGCTTTAAAATATAAATAATGACTTAAAATGCACCAAGTTATCACAGGTACTTGCTTTATTTTCTCACAAAAACGATATATCTGTACTGAAGCTTGACAAATTGGGTACAGCGTCTTTAAATATAATGGCTGTATTTTTCAGAAAACTTCCAGTGACATTTTCGGGTGTATAAATATCACTTAGAGATTAAAATATGGATCCCTCGTGCCGCCGTAGTGTCCTTATGAACCTGTAGTAAACACTGGGTTGAATGTTTTATAATGTTTGTAGTGCCATCAATAAACCGCAAGGCTAAACCATCGGAGAGGAACCGGGACCACGGGGGATGTTTTGTCGTGTTTATTTCCGTCTCCAGATGGCGAAAACTGAAGGAGTTCATTAACACTCTCTTAGAAAACAGAGCTGAATGTAACAAAAATAAAGTGCATTCATCTTTTATAAAACGTCACATTTCAGCTAAATAATCTTAAAATATTACTCTCTACACATTTATCGTCATATTCACAAACTTGCAGCAGCACCTTGCATTTGCGTCATGGTGGATGGGGACAGATTGATGTAATGCTGTGCCAGCTCCCACATGCGTCGTGTTTACCATGAAACCCGGAAGTAGAACCATTACGCCTTTTTTTAATAAAACCAAAAAATCCAAATAATCATGAAATATTTATGCATAATACTTCTAAATTATTATAGATACATTTTAAACATATGAACTTATTAAAAACAACAATTGTTCATGTTTTGTGTTTGTAGCTTTCAGCCTGGACACAGAGAAGCCGGACTATGACCTGGACTCTGAGGACGCGCTGTTTGTGAAGGAGAAGGAGATCACAGAGCTACAGTTTGAGGAGATGATCGATCGCCTGGAGAAGGGCAGTGGACAGCAGGTACGGCACAACTCAAACCTCACCATAAATGATCCACTGGTTCTTCAATACAGATGGAACTATTGTTTTTGAGGCATAGTATTTATCATCTGCACATTTTCTTTGCATTACTGGATCTTTTTTTTTTTTTTGTTGTTGGTATTAAAATTTGAGCAGTAGAAGTTCGACTTCTCTGACTCATTGCAGATGCAAACTAAAGTTCTTCATTTTGCTATTTATATGTTGCAGTTCATGGTTTTTCAGTATTGCAGATTTAGAATTGATTTTGTGGTTTAAATCTGCTCTTTGTTGTGTCAGTGGCACAAATTTGTTTCAGTATTATTGTTTATCATCTAGATTTTCTTGAATATATCACACTTCAGCGTGTTATAATGACAGACCTATGCACAACAACAAAACTAAGTTATAATATTATACTACTGCTGGTAGGGCTGCACATTATGTCAGAGTTAAATCCAAATAAATAACAAAGCCTCACACTTGTAAAGCTCTTTACAGATGTGTCAAAGCCTCTCTCACTGTAGTCATTATTCATTCACCCCACACTTGGTGGTGGTAAGCTCTTATTGTAGCCACAACTGCCCTGGGGCAGACTCAGAGGTGAGCCTGCCAATCTCTGCCGCCAATCATTCATGACACATCACTTTCATCCTAGGCAAGGTGGGTGAAGTGTTTAGCCTTTGGACACGATGTCAGCTCACTTCAGTAAGCTCTGAACGCAGCTCTGATTGACTGCGCTGGGGGGGTCCTGCCCAGTTCCCTGTCGCAATCTGAAAGAAAGTGGATATTAACAATGTCCTGAAGGGTTTATAAGGGCTAGAACAGCAGATTTAAATACCCACTTCCTCCCATGAAGTGAAAAGGTACCTCAGCTTTAAGTGTCCATCTGGGCCTGTTGTAACTATATCTTAGAAAAGACGAACACATCAACAGAGTGAGAAAAAGGGGATTCAGTGTAACCCCTCCACTAATTTTGCTAAATTACTTGGCTTTAGATGACATCACAATAGTCTACAGGCCAGTAGCATGTAAAACAGATCAGGGCAGCTAAAATTAATATTATTCCAATTCAAATGTGTGTTGTAATACAGTTCTTGGGTTCAGTCACATATAGCAATGATCTAAAATGTGAATTCATTTGTGAATTTACATTTTAGATATTTCCTCAAAAAAGTACAAAGTAATCAATAGGGAAATCTGGCTTTTGCCTCCCATCTGAGAGTATGACATCACCATCTACAATCTGAAAACCACTAATACCTCTACATCTTGTTGTTTGTAGCTGGTGAGTCTGCAGGAGGCCAAGCTGCTGTTGAAGGAGGATGATGAGTTGATAAAGGAAGTGTTTGAATACTGGAGCCACAAAAGGAAAAACAGTGGAGCGCTGATCCCGGCCGTCAAACAGGAGAAACGGGACAGCTCCAGCACCAGCGACCCCTATGTGGCCTTCAGACGCAGGACTGAGAAGATGCAGACCAGGAAGGTATGGATAACCACTGTTTTTACTGTTTAAAGCTGCACAATGTCATTTTTCTTAGCTTTTTTGTTTTGGAGATGCCTGGAAAGCACTATTAGTATTGTGTTTAACTTATCTAGCTTGCATTCTAAGGTACGACTAACCATAGTTGGAGTGATTTGAAAAACTGCTTTTGTCCACAAGTAAAGCAGTCTGGTAGTACTCGTCTTTGTCAGTTTAAAGCTGCGCTATGTAATGTGTCACATGTTTCTATAGCGATATGGTTTTGCCAAGAGTGTGCCTCTGTAAAGCATTGAACTTGTCTATCCAAGTTATTCAATTGCATTTGTTTTAAATGCTAAGATACCTTGAATAACATGACATAGCATTTTTACTGTGTGCAGGCTCGCATCTTCAAAGACCTGACATGTAACTTCACCCTGATCACAGTGCAATATTGTGCTTGTTTTATGTAGTATTTTTCATTTTTAGATGTTCCTCTGTCATAAAAACAAACCTAGCGTTGTGCTTTCTTTCAGTCAGTCACGTTTCATTTAATCCAAGCCTGCTGAGATTCCAAGGGAGCCAATTTTGAAGTTGTTGTATTGTGAAAATACCTCTGCAGACTTTATCTGTTGTGTGATTTTTTTCTTGCAATAATTTGTTTTGGCAAAGAATTGGGAAAAACAAAATTGATTCATGCAAGGAACACTGTGGTACAAGGCTCTGTAACCGTTTAACAAGTATTTCCTGTTCTTACTGTGCTTGCGTTTTGAAAAAGAAGGCTACTAAGTGACAACTGTTAATATACAGACGTATGGACAGAATCAAATTAAATAGTTCAGTAGCATAATACAATAAATGGGTAGATATCAGTAGATCTCTTAAGCGTTTAACAAAGTATTTCCTGTTGTTTTTCAGAACCGAAAGAACGACGAAGTGTCTTATGAGAAGATGCTGAAGCTGCGCCGGGACCTGAGCCGAGCGGTCACCATTTTGGAGATGATCAAACGTAGAGAGAAAAGCAAGAGGGAACTGCTGCACCTCACACTGGAGATCGTCGAGAAGAGGTGAGACTCAGTTTATTCAGATTGAATAAAGTCTCAGGATGTGAAGTCTGAGAGGAGGAGTTTGTGTCGTAAAGTCTGAGGAGGTGAGACCGACTGTTGGTATGTAGTCTAAAAGGAGGACATCTGGGATAGTTTCAGTGTTGTTTTATATTAGTGAACATGAAGGGCGAGGAGGTGGAGGTTGGTACTCGTAGGTCTGTTGTAATAATTAATATACATCAATTTAATTATAGCTGGAACTGTGATTTTTGTGGCTAAATATCTGTTGGGTTTCTGTTTCCTATGCACTGATATGTTGAGGTTTGAATTGGTTTGTAGTCATGGATACTGACATACTAAAGTGATGGCTGTTGGTGTTGTTTTTGAAAAGTGTTTACTGCGGTTATGCTCCTTTAGTCCACAAGAGCGCTTTCAGTATTGGCGTTTCAGGCATTTTCTGAAGCACTTCAAAAGGTGTTGGGAGCAGACTCATAATTTTGAATATAAAGCCCATATTCTTTTCAGTGTGTAGTTTTTAAACTTTTCCAAAAACGTTATGCACTATGAACAGCTAAACCAACACAAGAATTTAGTTTAATGCATTTTCTTGGTATTGTTTTGGCAGTTTGGCTTGTTTTGGTGTTATTAGGTTGTTGGTTTTTTATTCCTCTGTATAATTGGCTGCATTGCTCATTCTCTTACTTCAGCACTAAAATATGCCTTTAGAAAAGATAAAAATACGCATTTATATTTTGCAGGCCAAAACTTGTGCAATTTTTTTTGCTTAGTTTCTTGCAGTCCCTGTGAAAATACTTTCCTAAACCTTTTGGGAGACGCTCTCTTTTTCAGTTATTTTTCCATCTGCAGTGTTTTCATTTTTGTGCATTAGCAGAACTACACACCATTAACCTCTGCCTGCTTGAAAAACATTCATTCATTAGCAGCTTTTTGTCTATAAAAATGAACAAATTGCTTTTTTTTGTTCACTCCCATTACGCATGTAATTTCTTTGTTTCTTGTCCTAAGTATTTTTTTCCTACACTCTGATTGAACCGTGAAGGTTACAGTGTCAAATCGATGCTTTGGTTCACCTCTGTGTTGTTTACTTGTCTTTCCCTCACCGATCCCCAACAGAGACCATAAAGGCACCTCATATTAGCAGTTTACTTGCCACTATTGCCCTGTTCTAGTCAAGCCTGACTGCCTGTGTTAATTGGGTTCACATTTATGTACAGTATTTTGCACGCTTTGTCAATCTGTTGAATGAATGGAGAGCAGTGCAAATGACCCATTTACATTCACTGGAGCAGTAGATAAGATTTAGGCTGTGTCCAAACGTCCACACTAGCCCTTACCCATTCACTACACAGCCCCGCACTCTTCAGCAGACTCTACAGCAGACATGTCAAACTCAGGCCCGTGGACCAAATTCAGCCCTCGATATAATTATATTTGGCCCGCGAGACCATATCAAATATGTATTAGAGCTGCTCGCCAGCTGCCGCACCAGTATAGCACATGCACCACTAATACTATGAATCCCAGAATGCTTTGCAAATGTGTTGGCGCCGACCCCCAACACTTCTGTTGACACTTATTAGCATCTGCTACCTGTCGCCTCACTCAAATTTAATCCACCCCTTCTGAAAAACATGCAGATGTTGTTGTGACATTTTTCAGTGAATATTTAGCTTTGCCCGTGACGTCAGTTTCTAATTTTGGCCTCTGTGAATTTGAGTTTGACACCCCTGCTCTACAGTGTTTCATTCACACGCAGCTCACTACTTTTAGGTCATGTGGCTTTTTTTTTTCCACTTTGTCCAATCTTAGTTCCTTTTAAGGTGAATATTTACTCTTAAAGTAAACCTAAATGTAAAATGGCACATCAATGTTCTCTTTACTTGTCATTCAGAAAGTTTGATTTCAAAATGCTGGTCAGACTAATGGATTGGTTTAGTAGACATCATAAATGAAAGTGAAAGATCACACAGTTTGGGCAAGATTTCAAGAACTGTGAATAATTATGAAATTGCAATGTTTTTCCACAATAATCCCAACTCTAAAATTCCATATTGGCCTTCGGGTCCATTCACATGTGATACTTGAACCTCATCAGACTCATTTACAGGCACCGCTTTAGTACATTTGTGAGGGATTTGAACATCGTTATTTTGTCAGTATCGCCCACTCGTACTACTCGCTTTTCATTTAATGCAGCAAATTACCTCTTCTCTTCTCTATGCCAGTCTGGTACTCTGCACAATAGACCCGATGTTTGCATTATTTTTCCAGCGTAATTTATTTTTTCATATTTTTTTCCTGTTTGGCGCGTGGCGGTTGTGATCCATCTGAACATGACAAGCTCGGGGGAATGAGCTTCTCTCCCCTCTCTGCTGTCACTGCTCTAAATTGGACTTGTCTCTTTGAAGTGCTTTGATTTGCAGTGACATTTCAATTTCCTCTTGTTATCCCGACCTGCTTTCTGTCTCCAGTTGGGACCTCAGTCTATTTTCAAGGTGTAGCTTTAGCTTAGCGCCCACGCAGTGATGCAGTGCGATGCTACGGCTGCTGTGGAGTACAGCTGGGAAATTAAACTGTAATACTGTTGACTGGCTAAAAGGAGTAGACAACTGTTTGTGCTACATTTTGTGTAATTGTGGTAATTGCCTCAGTACAATATTAAAAGTTGTCTAAACATGGAACTTAGTCACAATATGAACATTTTAATAGTAAATATGAATGATTAAAATATGAATATTATATCTACAACTTTTTAAAACCATCAGCAGTTTTAATTATTTTAGTTCAAATTTTAAATATTGTGATATCATTAATGGGAAGTCAGTTTCCTGCTTTGCCTGGAATGTCCCACAGTTTGGCTTTTTTTTTTTTCTTTTAGCAATAAAAACGTCTCGCAACTCAATAGATGCAAGACGGATGAGTTTAATATATCACTCTGTGGAACATTTCAGGCAAAGCAATAACCTCTCCATAGAGACGCGCTTGTGCCGGACTCTCAACCAGAAAGGTTACAGAGTGCCCCTTTAATGTCAGATCTTGTATATTTTCGGTGTTGGTGGACAATTCAGAGCCGTTATCTTGATCCAAGTAGACAAAACTTTTTTTCTTTCATTTACCCATTTTTTGTTGTGAGTAGAGAACTTTTTAAAACATTTTCGCTAGAATTTTTAAATACCGCACCACATTTTTTCCCCCACAGCACACTTGGGATGCAGATGTTTCTTGAGAGCACTTTACATATTGTTCAAACTTTAAATAAGCCAGATTGCCACATTGTTCCTAATTCACATCTCTTCTTCTTCTCTTCTCAGAAACTCGATGCCTGACCTGGGAGCGGAGGTAATGGCAGAGGCGTTGGCGCAGAGGGCTCTGGTCAAACCGGTCTACACCATCCCCCTAGTGCCCCTGTCCAACAGCCAGTACAGACACCCCGACCTGAACGAGCTCAAGGACTACAAGAAGGTACCTGGTCTATGTCTACTGCTTAAAACTACACTGCATTTTCTACACAGGTTTCAAATGAGGACGGTCCAATAGGGATAGCGTTTTGTGGTGCTGTAGTCGACCAGATCAATTCTTGATCTATAGACATGCCCTATGGGGGGACATGTGGTGCAGGCAAAAACTTCCAAACATTTCCACAGAAACACGCAGGTCAAATCAGAGTTAGGTTTGCAGAGATGCAAACCTGTTCTTGGGAAACCTAAGTGTGTCATAGAAACATGCCAAATAAACAGACATGCTTTCATTTTAGCCTATTTTTGGGCAAAAAAATGTGATATAGTGTGGCTTTAAAGAAGACTTGCGGTGTTTTATCAGGTTAAGTATTACACTAACATGCGTATGTCATTTTACATTTTGTTAATTGTAAACCGCAACATTGATCTAAAGCGGCTTAATAATAGCAACTACTTCATCGACCTGTGTAACACAATGCCTATTCATAGTGGCACTTCACCGTAACAAGCGGCAGTTTGTTCTTCAACAATAAAATATGTAAATAGTTACTTGACATTTTTATCCCCACATATATGAGCATTAGGGCTGGGACCAGACTGAATTTTCACAAGGCGAGAACAAGATGAGATTTCCAAATGATTTACAATAACCAGATCAATTCACAATTTTTGGTCACATGATTTTTATTTAATTAAATTCTTTTATATATTGTGTTTAGAGTGTATTTTTATGTGTTGATAGTTATTTTCATAATTTTCTTTGTCGCCGCTGAGTTGTCTGCACACGATGCTGAGAGGGAAACAGGAGGGAGAAATGCTCTCTGTCTTTCTTAGTTTAAACTAAGTTACAGATGAATAAATAAATCTTTGTGGATCTTTTTCAAATAATTAAGTGTGGAAAACATTGCAGGCTCTGTGCTGTTCACGGGCGAATTAGATGTGCTAAGATGGTAGAAAAAGATTGTGAAAAAATTGAATTAAATTTATTTTAATCCAATCTACACGCAAATATTGACACATAATCAGTGCTTTCACTACAAAATTTAAAGACATAGTTTAAAGTGTTCTGTCAGAAAAAGAGCTACAAGTCTCTATGTGGAGGAGTCTTCTAGTTACAGCTGCTCAAATATGACTCTCTCCAGAGCCTGAGTGACGCGAAACTCTTTCATGTCCTCCAAATGTAAAGACTGAGGATAAAATATGATCCCATCCCCACTTAAAAGATCACAGGAATTCACAAAATAACAAATATACATAAAATGATTATTGTTTTTATCTGTAAATAGACCTGTATATTAACCCCTGAATTTTCTCAATTCTTAAACTAGCTCACCCCAAGCCATCTCCTCTCCTCTTAATGATGACCCCCTCTTTGCTATAAAAAAAAAAATCTATCCATACACAGTAGAAATATTTGTTTATAATGGCTGACTAGTCGACTACTAAAATAGTTACACCCCTAATGGGCTTAAACAGCCTTGCCCTTTTCTACGTTCCTTCTGATTTCAAAAGTACATTTTCCATTCATTTTTCCATAGACTTTTTGAAAAATTCTCATCAAAGGCATCGTGGAGGCTAATCAACTATGTGCTAACTAAGTCTAAAAAGCACTTTTAAAATGCAAAATTCAGCTAAATGTTTTCATAACTTGGGGGTTTATAAAGTTTTAATTAAAATTATAGGCCTTGTGGTCTTTAGTTACCACGTAGCTGATCAACCCTGAGCTTTCAAACTTTTAGCATGTTTTTTCTAAGGGAAAAATCTATGGGAAATTTACTTGAACCAAGCTCACTGTTGAGCTTCATTGTGACTCATTTATTAAGATGCAAAACTGTATGGTTTTGGCACTGATGGAGAGATGCAACATTCTCCGACATATTCCTTGTATTCCTAGTGGGTACATGCTGAATAGCTTGTGTACTTGTGCTCTGAAGAAATAGAAATCTCACTCCTACACAAGAACATGTCATTGAGTTGGCCTTCACCTTTCTGTATTCAGCCCATTCACAGCAGAGCACCATGTGCTACACACAAGAACTCATTCAAAAGCACCACTGACACACAAAAGCATGGCACGCAATGTACTAAACTGTGTGGAGGTTTGAAGAGTGGTTTTCTTGCTATGAAAGAGGAATTTTAAGTGCAAGACATTCTTGCTCTCCCATGTGTAAAAAGGAGTATAGTTGTAGCCTTGCAGAAAAGGTCTGTTACAGTAATTGCTAGATCCTTTTTTGGCTCAATAAATGATGAACTTAAGGATGCACCGATACGATGCTGATATCGGATATCAACCTGAATCCAGGAAAATACCCACGATAAATATCGATCACCAGAAATAATTGTTGTATCAGCTGTCATTGCCTGTAGTCTATCATGTTTCGGACGTTAAGTGAATATAGTAATGATTGTGAGAGATCTCAAAACAAAGGATTTTCCGATGCCAGTGTGGGTTTTACTTAGGGCTGCCGCAGTTAAAGAGTTTTCGTTGCTGTAACTTAACGGCCTCAGCACTGCGATGTAGGCAGTGTTGATCATAGGCACATAATAAATGTAAACTGGGGTTGTACTTGAAAAATTGTGATATAAAACGGCAGTGGGACATGAGTGACAGACACCTGCATGTGCATGTGTCAGAAACAGCCACTTCTGTTCATTATTATGTTTTGTTCTAACTCTGTCCTGCTCTAAACTCATGTGGGACGGTGCTAGTGGACACTTGTCAGCTCCGTGGGCAGAATGCAGGTTATCGAGGGCAGGGCCAGACTTTGGTTTTAGTGCTGTCTGATGAGTGGATTTACATTCAAGTCTGCCGCTCCTCCATTACGTGACACGTAAAGCGTTTACACCCACGGTAAACCCTCGTCTCCTCGAGCCTCACACCAGGCAGGTGCGTGGAGCCTCATTAAAATGCAAAATGTGGTTACCGCGGTCACTTGAGCCCTCATGCATTGTGATTGATCATACCGTGGTCGCCCTAGTATTACCAACACTTTGACATGTCACCCAAATATCTCTTTCTCTCGTTCTTTTTTGTTTCTTCTCTGTCTCTCTGTCTGTTTTCTCCTCAGCTCGAGTTTCTCTTTCTCTCTCTTTCTCTCCGTTTTCCCCTCAGCTTGAGTTCACTCTCTTTTGTTTACACCTGTTTACAACTGCCCCCTGCTGCCTCATTACACCACCCTGCCTGTCGCATTGATTCCCCTCTCCTCTGTAGCGCTGTTAGCTGTTAGCTTTGTCTCTCTTCTTACACTCTGGTTTGAATAGCATGTGGCTAATCCCTGTGGAGAAGTGTGCTCACATAGTGGGAGGGAGAGGTGGAGAAGAGGAGGGGGGGATTAAAATGCAGGGAACAGCCATCTGCCCCACACAGTGACATCTGGCACGCGCCTCTATCTGCATATCAATGGGCGAACCAGAGCTGTAGGGAGTAGTGTTCTGCATCGCAAAGAGAAGTGTCAACATTCAGCGCCGAGCTAGAGTAATTTATACACACTTTACAGCCGATTTGGGATTTAGGGAGCAATAAGTTTCTACCAATTTTACTTTGATATCTGTGTGAACTGTGGAATAGGTGCATAGTTTATTTGGGCAACTAACAGCTTAAACAAAGGCATGGCTATGTCAAGATCGTAGGGAGTATTATACAGTGACAAAACATTACAGATGTGTTCTTTTTTTTGTTTGTTTATGCGCTGAATTGTAGGCCAATCTCTAAATTTGCTGTTTCAAATCAATTTTTTGAATATTTTTCTCACAAACCACCAGTGTTTTGTCTAGACCATAATTCTACTTTGGATACCTGCATAATTAGATTGATTAAATTATAATAATAAGAAAACTGAAGTTGGAGTTCCAACTAAAATTCAAATTTTTTTGTGTCTAATTTCTGAATTTAATGTTTTAAATGTTTTCCAGTCCATTCACTTTTTAGTTTTTAGGTAAATACTTGTCTGTAAATGTTTTGTGGAGGTTCATTTCTGATGCTAAAATATATTCCAATTGTGACAGTCCAAAAAGTATAGAGAGTTTATCCAAAATTACAAATCAAATAAAATATTCGAGGTGGGCAGTTTTCTTTTTTCTTTTGTATCCACACGATATTATTGGGATACTAAAATATTGAGACTCAGTTTTGTCAGAATCTTCTATCCTTCGTTCATTTATTTTTTAAATAGTCCATGTAGTAATAATGTTATTTCCTTCTTTCAGCCGGAGAAAACGGAGCCAGTTCGAACAAAGCGGAAATACGAGAAGAAGCCGAAGATTCCTGTGTCTGCGGCGCATCACTCAGGCCCCGCCTTCTTCAGTCCCAAAGACCTCAACCAATACGACTTCCCCAGCTCCGACGACGAATACTCACAGGTACTACTCAAATACCACTAACAACACATACTCTGCTTTATTGTCTTTAATTCCCTTTTAAACATGCTTTATCTTGGGATAACTGTTTGACTTTTTTTATTTAAAACAATATCTGCGTTTGGAAAAATACTTTATAAACTACATCTGTTTCCCATGAGGCATTTGGGCGCTGAAACTCCCTCTGTCGGCAACAGGAATGAACAGTGAGAAAGTAAAAGGTCGTTTTTCTCCATGAATGTTATGCTAACAGAGCCATGGTTTATGGCCTTAAAAATCATTTTGTTCATTTAGTTTTATCATAATAAAATAAATATTCAGATTTCTTATGCAGTTTTTGAGTTTTCAGATGACTTTGGATTAATGAAACAAAACAAAACGCAACTCAAAGTACGTTTTAATGAGAGCACAACAATATAATATGGTTAACAGTTCAAAAAAAGTGCATACTATGTGTCCTTTAACAGTACAAATAGAGAATCCAATTGTAATTAAGTGTTAACTGCATTATTAAGTTGTGATCTTCAGTTTAAAGAGGCACTTGATCTATGTGTGAAATGAACCGGACTCATTTGAGAGTCCCGAGAGCGAGACGATGGATTTATTGAGCAAAGTGCGTCTGACTCTGCTGCTTTGAGAACTTTTTTACATTTGACATTTTCACAGATGAGACATTGAGCAGGTGGATTGTCTAAGTACAGGCTGTGGCACAATTGTCCTTTTAAAATGACACAACTGGGGGTACCGCCCATGCATTTTTGTTATTACAAACTTGACTAGTGAAACTAAGGTAACTTTAGCAAAGGCTCTAGCTTAAGGCCACTCGGTAAGTAGTGGATAATATGTTGTACTTAACAGAGCATTTTGAGCTTTAGAGATGTAGACAGACTTATAATAAAAGGTTACTCAAACATGTGTGAATGAAATAAAACACAGCTCCAGGTCTGTTTTTGAGGAGGTAACAACATTCATGATTCAACATGTCTTCAAGCTCACAAAAGTCAATTTTGTGTAATATAGGAAGTTGTTTTGCCTTGTTAGTTGCCAGTTGGCTGTTAGCTCTCTTACATACATGGCCCAAAACAATCGCTATTGTCTACCTCCCCAAACCAGAATTGTGGAAAATTATGCAATGATATATTATTGTTTACTTAATGCAATAGAAGTTCGTTTGTGCGAGTTCTAGACGTGGATAAATGGGATTAATTGCATTTGGAAGGGCAGCTGGTCTAATAAATATGAACTTGAGGACAAGCGTAAATTTGGAGAACAATGCTAGCTTTGTTTACTCTATATTTTTATGATTTCCCCATATAATTACCCAACAAAACCCGGTGTCTTTTATTTGGTGATAAAACTTCAAATTACATTGAACTCTGAACGCTTGTAAAGTTTTAAATAACTATGTGGTCCAATAAAAGTAACGTCTTTTTGCTGTTTTTTTTTTTTTGCACAGATTGTATCAGGCTCATCAGAAGCAGAGGAGGAGACAGATCCAGATGGCAACTTTGCATTCAGGAGGAAATCGGGATGTCACTACTACGCTGTGAGTGGCCTCCTATGACTCCTAATGCTATTTATAACCTCACCCAGTCTGCTGCTGGAGCACAAACAGTCAAATAAAGCCACATGCTTAGATTTTTATATGCACTCAGGTCCTGGGTGAAAGGAGCTTTATACAGCTAACATTTGGTCATTCTAAAAATACCAGTGTTCTCATCTGAGTTTTTTCCTATACTGATTTGTTAAACATTCATGTGCTTCCGGTGAATCACCAGTGGGGGAGGCACCAAAGTAATACAGGCATTTGTATTTACAAAGTTGTCTGTAGCTACATAAAGCATTTGGCAGCTTTTTTTTATTTATTTAAGGGATGCTATTTTCAGTCAGGCAGATACTTGAAGTTATAGTATCGAAATCTGTATCGGAATTGAAAAGGCTGGATTGGTGCATCTGTAATTATAATTTACTTCCAAGCTGAATGTGACTTATTTTAATTCAAGACAAGTTTTTTGGAGTGAATACATTTCATTTAATAATTTGTACAATGTATTCTTGGCTAAATGTATTCTGTGTGTGTGTGTGTGTGTGTGTGTGTGTGTGTATGTGTATATTTTTTAACTGGGGGATTACTGTCTCTTATATAAATTGTTCTGGTCTTAACTATAGAATGAACATAACATGTTTGTGTCAATTGTTTCAACGATAATTTCATTACCAATCAGGCCATCACTTGAACCATTGTTCGTTGGATGTTTAGCTGTAAATTTAAACCTGTTTGTGGGTTTATCCACAGTAAGTCAATAGATTCAAATCCATTGAACATTGTGAACCAGCAATTACAATTAATCTGTCCCCAAAGATATTTTTTTTTCTCCTAGACATGCAATTTTCCCTTTAGACATGCAGTTTTTAAAATTATGAAATTATTTTCAAATATTAACAGATGTACTGGTTTAAAAGTCATACAAGTGATCTTTTATTTGGATCTAGAACAAACAAAAGTATTATAAAAAATTACATTCTTTATATTGTAAAATTGTCACGTGTCGACCCTGTTGCCTAAACTTGTGCTTTAGTGTTTTGACTTCTCTCTCTCTCTTCTCACACTTTTCTCAGTCCCGGCCGGAGCAGAGCGGGAACTGGCCCTGGATAAGCCCGGCTGAAGGAGGACTCGGAGATCCTCGTTTCCGATTCTGTCTGACGTCCCTGAACGCACCACGGAGATGTGTGGGTTTGGCCAGGCGGCGAGTGGGCAGAGGCGGCAGGTATGTTTTTTATATAAAGTGCATACATTATTGGATACAGAAAAATTGGCTGGATTCGATATCTGCTTCCAAATATCTGTTCAGCCAATATCCTGATTGTGCTTTTTTTTTTATATAAGTTGATGTGCTGTTACTTGAGGTATAAAGAACAGCAGCATAACACATTTGACTCAGTTTTGTCTCATTTTATTAAAGGAAACAATGCTATTCTCTACACTGGTGTCGGTTGATATTGGGTATTGCCAGATACTTTAAAACTATAGTATTAGTATTGGTATCAGAACTGAAAAATCTGGATCAGTGCATCCCTAATATTTTTAATGTGTAATTTCCTTATTTGCAAATTAAAATCTAATTTATCCCGGAAGGCCTGATAATTATAATGCAGTATTTCTGGTTTGACTCTTTGACAGTAGCTCAAAAAGTGCGTCATCAGCTGTTCTAAAAACACTTTTCTGGTAATTCCCAAAACAAATACTGATTTAATAGCAATGTGTTTTGTTGAGTCGGCCTTAAGCTTTATCAACCAATATATGCAAATTACATTCATGCAGTGGTTCAATAAAGTTTGATATTTCATAAATGGAAGCTTGGACCAAAAGTTTAACATTGAAATGGTTAAAAGTGTGTAGTGACTTGCGTGCTGAATTCTTTGAGCTGGGTGCTTTTTTAGTTTCTTAATGTTCCACAGTATGGCATTAAACTGATCTTGCATTTATTAAGATTTCTTTTGGTTTCATTGCTCAATAATTGTCTTAGAAAAACTGCACTTTTTTTGAGCCCAGACACTTATCCACAGATCTGGTCCTGTCTCCATGGAGGTGGAGAAGTGTAACGTCACATTGTATAACATTCTAGACAAAGCAATAACATCTTCGCGGAGAAAAGCACTAGAAAAGTTACACATTACACTTTTTTGACATGCATTTTTGCTTAGAACTAGCACAAAGATTACACTAAACGTTATGTGAACCTTTTGGCTGGACGTCATCTTATTTCTCGTTGCAAATTTGATATTGATTTCGTACACTACCAGTTGGCAGGTGTAATGTTTGCGCTGCAGCTAAACAAACGCCAAAATGTAGATGTTGGATATTAAACGCTGCCAGCTCTTAATCTGATCCGGGGAGCCGAGCCAAGACCAGGTTGTTTACAGTTTTGGCTCGGCCCCAGGTATAATTTTGGCAGCTCCTCTGTGTTATAAATACCAGAGTAGCTGCTGCGTTGAGGAACATGACTATTCTGTTCTCGAGGTGCGTTTGCCGCGCTTCGTAAATTTAGGGGGCTGCGGAGTGTAGGGCCAAGCGCAGCGTGTGAAGCATTGTTGGGGATTACACAGATGAATGGGTAAAGCCTGGTTTGGGGCAGAGAGCCAGAGACCTGCTTCTGAATACTGATGGGTCACTCCAAAATACGTCAGCTGATGGACAGAAGTAAACAAGATGCCTTTTGACTCAAGGAGGGCTGTTTCAGTTGCACTCTATGGGGAGAAATGTATTTTATATTATTATTTTTTAAAGAAATAATTTGGCACAGCACCTGTAAAGTTAGTCTTAAATCTACATTAAAAAATAGACTAAAATAAACTTTTTTTTTTTTTCTTTATGGATGCATTAATTGCACTGAAAAACATAAAAACATGCTTCCTTACTGTGCACAGGCTTGACTCATGGAAATATGGTTCCTTTGGCTAGAATATTCCACAGTATGGTTTAAAACTTGTCTATCTCCACAGAGAATATTCAAAAAAGTGGTTTTAGCTTTCTATTTCCATGGAATTATGCAGTTGACTTTCCACCTCCAGAAAGTTACATACTATCACTTTTTAAAATGTGTAAAGCTGCTGTAACTTGCTGTAATTTGTAACTTTTTGCAGCAGTCCAAACTTACTCCTACTTCCTAGCTTCATGATAAATTCACCGCAATGACTTTGAAAGTTATGAAACATACTTGCAAGTTGTAGAGGTCAGAGCGGAGGTTTACCATCATGTCACTGCTAATAACTAGCATGCTAACTGCGTATCAGTGTTGCGTTCTGGTTCATGGCTGATTAAAATGCTTTATTATTCAGACAGCACATAGTGGTCTCATTTGAACCCCAAGAGCAATTATACAGACAACCCCAAGAGCTGCTTTTACTGTACTGGGGGAAAAAACTTTATTTTTTTCCTATTACATGAAAAAATCAGGTACAGCCCCTTGAATTAACGCTATCTTACCTGCCTTAATGTCGCGCATCTACAGGCGTACGTTAATGTTTGTAATGTCATCTTAACCATTGTGAATGATTTCTCTTTTCTAGGATCTTGTTGGACCGGGCACACTCAGACTTGGATCCTGGACTAGACCTGGACTCTGACTCGGTCTCGGTCTCTCCTCTGGACTCTCCTCTTCACAGACGCAGTACCTCAGACAACCACACATCGGACCTCAGCTCTCCCGTCCCCCCTCCCTCCTCCAAAACACCTGTGGACCTATCCCAGATCCTTTTGAACATTAAGTCTTGTCGCTGGAGGCACTTCAGACCACGGACAGTATCCCAGCATGCACCGGGGTCGGGGGGCCTGTGTCGCGGTGGATTTAGGGATTTAAGCCGGACTGTATCTGGACTAACGCGGACTCTATCAGCTCAGACCAGGACTGGACCGGGACAAGTTCCAGTCAACGGTGAGTCTCGTTTATTGATATTTCATTGCTTTGTCGTGATATAACGCTGGGGGTGTTTGACATGGATGTGTTTAGGTGGAATGTTCAGAAGTTACCATGGAGACACAATGCGCACACAAGCAAAAACTGACAAAGTTTTAAGATGGTCTGAAAACACAAGAAAGAATACAAAATTAATTTAAACGGTCACATTTTCAGGAGCCTGTGATCAATACGAGTGTTCATGGTCCTGTTTAGGAGTTTGAGTTTCAACACAAAAGGTGAGAGTGATTCACTGAAAAGCTGTTGGCTAACGCTAGCTAGCTTGTAACTGTCATTTTATGTGCGAGATATTGGTTTAACAGCACAAATCCACTCACCTGTTGTAGTTCTAGCTAAATCAGCTTTTTCTGGTCGGATTGTGTTAAAATAAAGCTGTTCAAAGTCCAACAAAGCTTCAGACAGGGCAGTGCCTACAGCTAGCATCAGTGTTCAAGACATCATCTGCAAAGTATCAATTATTCTATTGGGTTATTTCTTTGCCCTTTATGCTGTTGCTTTGTTTTTATATGAAGCTTAAAGAGATGGAAAAGTTGACTGAAACTTTGCCTTGTACTTTACCTTTGGATGGTCCAGGTCACGATGACACATTTTGATGTGCGATATATTGATGAACAAAACATACACGATCAACCATAATTAAAAAAAAAAGTTATTTCTGGTTTTGACACAACAACCCTTTGGCAGGAAGATTAACAGGACTTTTTTAAAATTTACAATATTGGAAAAAAAAAATCATGAGCTGCAATAAATGGCAGAATGATACACTTCAGTACTTGGTTTGTTTCTGTAATGAGCCTCATGAAAATGTGTGTGATTAAATCAAGGCTATATTAGGACTTGATAAGAAAAAAAAAGAAAAAAATCTGCCGTCAGATTTCACATTTAATTTAAAATGTCTGCATTTTTGTAATGCCTCATTGGTGCCTGTTTCCAATGAAGCATTTTGGCACTGTGCTAATAGAGCCGCGCATTTGTTGTAAACACAGTTTGACTCCAGAATGAGTCCGGTGATGGTTTATGGACTAAAAAACATTGATATTTGAGTTGAGCATATTTGAGTTTGCACAACCTGATGATGCGTTCAGGCGCCTTGTAGTGTTTTCAAACTGTTTCGATAGACTTGACTTGACACACAATACAAATTCTGATACCAAAAGTCTTTATTTAAGCAACAGGATGTAATTTTCAACATTAAATGATACTTATCTGGCTTTATATCTGTGTAATCCCTCAGTCGTCCAGTAGGTTCATACTGGTCCATGGGTCTATACTGGTCTATGTGTCAGATACTTGTTCTGATACAGCTCAAAATCTTTCTAAAGCTGTTCAGGAAAAGTACATTTCTGTCCTGTGGATGTGACTTTTTTTAGTATCAAGACCGGCTAAATTGAGTATCTAATTTTGACACTAGTTTTAGTATTTGATTTGACAGCTCTGTTGCCTTGTGTACCACTCGCACTGGTAGATCAACGCGTTTGTTTGTTGCTCGAGTGATGTGCGTTTGTTGTATCGTTTCGTGATGCATTCGAGTGATGTGCGTTTGTTGTATCGTCTCGTGATGCGTTCGAGTGATGTGCGTATGTTGTATCGTCTCGTGATGCGTTCGAGTGATGTGCGTTTGTTGTATCGTCTCGTGATGCGTTCGAGTGCTGTGCCTTTGTTGTGTAACTGTTCGAGGTGCTGTGAGGTCCTCAGTCTGGACTCCCACGCTCTGTTTCATATTAAACTGTATCACTCCCACTGCTGCTGCTCCAGGCTCAGAGCAGAGTGGTGTGGAGAGGGGGAGAGGGGAGGAAAGGTAGACAGAGAGAGTGGGAAGGAGAGGAGGAAAGGGAGAGGGAGGGAACGAGGGGGAGGGAGAGAGGGAGAGAGAGGGAACGAGGGGGAGAGAGAGGGAACGAGGGGTAGGGAGAGAGAGGGAACGAGAGGTAGGGAGAGAGAGGGAACGAGAGGGAGGGAAGGAGAGGGGGAGAGAGAGGGAGGGAAGGAGAGGGGGGGGAGGGGGAGAGAGGAGAGAGGAGAGAGGGAAGGGGAGGGAGGGGAGAGAGAGGGAACGAGAGGGAGGGAGAGAGAGGGAACGAGAGGGAGGGAGAGAGGTAGTGAGAGAGGTAGTGAGAGAGGGGAAGAAAGACTCGGAGAGTGAAAGAAGGGAAGATGGAAGGAGGAAGAGGAGAGGGAGGGGTCCAGACTAAAGGACTCTGAACTTGATGATGGCTCGTTCTGACACATTAGATGCATCACTCTCTCCTCCATCTGCTCTGGAGGAATATAGTGGTTTAGTGCTTCTCAGACTTTAAATTAACCTTTCCTGGATATAAATAAGCTGTCAAGTTTTATCTGCTCAATAGATGAATATATTTTAGCATCTAATGAAGCTAATGTACTTTAACGTATACTCTTTTTAAACATATCGTCCTGTCGTATCAAGTGTTGAATATGACAGTGCTACATGTTTGAATATAAATTTAGATTCTAGTGTAGTTTCAAAGTTAAAACATGTTTCAATAATAGAGCTGTGGACCTTTAGCCGTTTAGTCAGTTTATTGTTGGTGAAGTCTTAGTCGATTAATGGTTTTATTTCCATTATAAGGATTTATGAGACAGCAGCAGAAAGGAGGAGTGAGTGAGTTGGATGAAGCTTTGGCATTTTTTGGCATTTAAATGTAAAAAGGCAAATCAAAGTCACCATATATACACCATATATAAAAATATTTAATTGCGATTTTTCTGAAAAGCTCTGTGGTAAGTTTTGCGAGTTATGTTTTCATAAGTGGAGCCATTTAAAACTTGAACTTTGACTTGATGACAAAAAGTGAATTCTGAACTGACAAACTAATACAAGGATCATAGATCATCACAGATTTAAACTACACGGTTTGCAGTTTTTATGCAGAATGAAACTGGATACTTTGTTTGTGGAGGAAATTGCGGTGCTTCAAAAACTGCAGCCTTTACGGTTTGCTAATTGTGTCTATTCAAACTGACTTTAAACTTGAACAGACTGTAAAATTAACCGCCAAAGTACATAAATATCAGTGTGTACTCTGGGGATTGGGAGATTACACAGCAAGTTTGTTCTTTTTATCAACTTAAATCATTGCCGACCTCCATTTTGTAGATGAATTTGTGTTTGAGAAATAATTTGAGCCGAACCTGTGTCTGTGTGAGCGATGTGTTTATTTACCGCAGATATAATGGCTCCTCCTCTGGTTGTTTTTATAATTAAAGTGAAAAATGTGCCGTTTAGTGAGAGACTCCGGAGCAGAGTCGTGACGGTGAGAATCTAGATGCAGACACAGTATAAGAGACAAATAAAGATGCATACCAGCGCCAAACACAGCATAAATATCCCATTGTCATTCTTCACCCAAGTATGGTATCTGCAATTAGATTTGTGATTTAGGTTTAAAATAAGGCATGTTAACTGAACTAACTTTTAAAGAGAATCTGGGGAACATTAAAGGAGGATGTCTTTCATAAACATGACCTATTTCTGTCCCCAGATACGAGGTAAACCTGTTTTAAAACATATATTGCTTTGATGGCAACTAGAAATGTACCACTCCAGCTTTTTTAGTTCTGATACTTTGGTTTTAAGTGTCTGCTGATACCCGATGTCAACCAATAACCGACTTAAATAATTATTTCCTTAAAACGGTTTCTTTATTACACAAGAGATCCAATTGTGTCATGGAGCTTTTGCTTATTCTTCAAAATAACTACTGAACAGCTTCATATGAATAAAAGTTCAAACCGTCTAAGAAGTACTCTGCCAAAATCAGCCTGTAAATGGTCTGATTACGTCCCAATTAAATGCCTAATCACAATATTGACTTAATCAGTATTATGGAACCAGTTTAAGCATCCCTAATGGCAGCTATAATGGTTTATTCTTGATTAAAAACATTGCAAACAACATTAATATAATTGCGTTTTGGGGAGTTTTGTCAACTGGGACGTAGCACTATCCCAGACAGTTGTTTCTGTGTCATGTTGTAATATCACAGCGGCAGAAAGGACCAAGTGGGCGGGGCTAAAGGTTCAAACTAAAACATGTTCCTGGCTCATGGTTTGAAATCAGGTTCTGGGCGTTTAAGCATGTCTGTTTGTATTGACCCTCTTCTCCCTGTGTGTCCTCAGTGTTCACAGTAGAGCAGTACCAACATCACCAGGAGCAGGTGGCTCTCATGCAGAGACAGCAACTGGAGCAGAGTCAACTACAACAACAGCAGACTACTGCGACTGCTGCCCCCCAGCCCACCAAAACACAGGTCTGTACCACTGTTAATAATGTAAAACTACTGTGACTATAGTCCACCAAAACACAGGTCTGTACCACTGTTAATAATGTAAAACTACTGTGACTATAGTCCACCAAAACACAGGTCTGTACCACTGTTAATAATGTAAAACTACTGTGACTATAGCCCACCAAAACACAAGTCTGTACCACTGTTAATAATGTAAAACTACTGTGACTATAGCCCACCAAAACACAAGTCTGTACCACTGTTAATAATGTAAAACTACTGCAACTATAGTGCACCAAAACACAGGTCTGTACCACTGTACCAGATATTTACTGTTAAAAAAAACATGGAAAAACGGAACAAGTTCATTTTGAATGGGTCGCAGAAGTTAGTCGTCACTCACCTTATGCATTCGGAGCAACCTAATTATTCACCATGATGAGTTTAAAAACACTTTTCACAACTCTGAGACCAGATCAGATAAAGCTACTAACTGCTATCATACTAATAAAGTACTTCTTAAAGGTAATGTCTTAGGTATGTAATAAGTATGATGGAAATTATGATTTTTGTGGTGTCAGTAGTTCTGAATAATCATTAAATTGGTAAATGATTTCTCTTAATAATCGTAACTTTAAGAAGTGATCTATATCTGTAGCTGTATATGCATTAACCCCCTCTCTCTGTGTCTTTGTGTCTCTTTCAGACTAACTCGTCTAAGACTTTGGACCAGGCGTCTGCTCAGTTTGCGGCCTCTGCCCTGGTGATGTCAGAGCAGCTCGGGACGTACAAATCCAAAGACGAGATCCTCCTCAACACCGGAGTCAATGGAGTGCTCACCAACGCCGGTGAGTACATCTACAGTAGACCTACACTACCTCATAGGACTGTGCAGGTGACCAGTTATAATCAATAGGCATTACTCATTACTTCTGTTCTTAAAGGGCTCATATTGCGTTATTTTCTGATTTGTTGTAATGTTGTTTGCTCATCAAAAACAGACCCGGAGTTGTTTTGTTTCATTCACACATGTATAACACACAAAAATCAAACTAAAAACACTCCACCTTGTGATGTCATTATGTGGTAATACAGGACGTTCCCTACTGTGTTTTTAAACTCCATGCACCTTCACTGGAATCATTTACATAATTTCAGCCCTGGAATTGCCAGTTTCTATATATAACGTAACGTAACTTGAAAACGACCGCTTCGTGACATCACAGGGTGGACCAGAGCATTTTGAGCTTTGGAGATGTACAGACTAATAATGCAGCGTTACTCAAACAAATGTGAGTGAAACAAAACACAACTGCAGGTGTCTTTTTGAGGAGATGATGGCATTCAACATGGCTTAAAGCTCACAAGAGTCAATTTTTGTGTTATACAGGACCTTTTAATCTGATGGTTAAAAAACATCACTGATTATTAGGTTTGTACTTTCTCTCCAGGTTTATTTTGGCAATATAGAGATTTGAAATAACCGTGATTTCAATTATGATCCAGTTGTGATAATATGACATGACTGTTTAATGTTTAAAATAATGCATTGATTGGACTAAGTCTTATCAGGCCAAGAAACATGCCGATTCATGTATTTGCCCCGTTTGCTAATCATTACAGTGTCCTTCATCTTTTTGTCCTTAGATTAAACTGTAACAGATACATTGAAGCCTCCTTGCGTCACAGTGGAACATTACGGCTGCGTTGCATCAACCAAACCAAACGCGTGACTCTTTGTAAAAATAACTATTGCACCGAGCGGCTGTCGGGTTGCACTAGAATTTGATCCAGAGACTGAAGCCTTTGTCAATTAATGTGTCGATGAAATGCTGCAATTTGTACAGGATTTTCAGTCACTTGACACTCTCAAAGTGGCTATTACACTGCTATTTGTCTGTTACGAACCAACTAATGTTTCCTTTAGCTTTTTTTTTTTTTTTTTACATCAGCTTGCCCTTCCTGTCTCAACTAGTCTGTGATCGCTCATGCAGGGTTTGAACTAGCAACCCTCTGATTCAGGACAATTATGCCCTGACTGCTGTTCGTTTGATTTTATTTTTTTAACCAAATTATATTATCTAACTAGTAAAAGCACTGCATGAAAAGTAAAATTCAAGGATTTGTTTAATCGAACAAAATTGTTGGAATATAATCTTTTTTCTCCACTTTTGATTTTAAAAGTCCTGTAACTAATTTTTACTTTAATTTGAAACAGTTTGCAGTGCTCCAAAGTTACTCCTCACTTCCTTCCAGAGCATCCTAATTATTCACCACAATGACTTTCTAAATGTTTTACACAACTGTCAGATCAGAGTTGAGTTTGCTGTCACAGTGAAACTAACAACTATCATGCAGGCAGCGCACTTCCTGTTTATCACACAATAAAACGCTTTATAATTGGATGCAAACATAACACAGTGGACTTTTGACCTCAAGAGCTGCTTATACAATATATCTGCACTGGAGCAAGACACATTTTGGTCAAATACATGAGGAAAAATCGGGTGTAGGGCCTTTAAGTGATGACTGACAGAGCTCATAAATACTGACCTCTCTCCCCTGTTTCTCTCCAGGTGTATTCAAAGGCCTACACCTCTCCAGCGCCCCCTCTGGCACTCAGCCGTTCCTACAGCCCAACGCCTCCAGCCCCTCCCAGCCCCCCTCCACCCCTCACCCCACGGCGGCTGCAGCAGCCCTGGGTCTCCTTGGTAACGCGGCACCCTCCACCACTCAGGTCCTGATCGGGAACAACTTGTGTCTGAGCGTCCCGACCTCCCGCCACCTGCCCCGCGCCCTGGCAACCGTACCCGCCTCCGCCTTAAAACTGTCCTCCAACGCCAACCACGCCAACCTACCCAGCCTACCCAACTTACCCAACTTACCCAGCCTGCCCAAAGTGTCCAGCTCCCAGAGTATGGACATGGCTGCAAGGTGAGCCAGCAACAGGCAATGTAAGGACTCAACACACAAGGTTTTATTTTTATTTAAAGTGCCTATGACAGGTCTGACTGCCAATTTTAGTAAAACACAATTAAGATCATTATATTTAAGATTTTACTTTAAAAATTACTCTTTTTTTTTTTTTTTTTTTCCCAGTTTGGCCATTTTTTTGTTTGTTTTTTTTAGTTACTTCCTGGTTGGAAATCATGACATCACACATCCATAACTGTTGCCTAGCAACCATGTCATACAGTGGACCAAAATTCCTGTAATGTGCACAGAAATTATGATTAAACATGATTTCAACAGAGTTTTCTTATTTATCTAAAGTGTCAGGGAAAAAATGTGTAAATTGTCTTACTTTTGGATAGAATTCTCCCTAATGTCAGTGTTTTAAAACGTAGAGTTTTTCCTGTAATTTTCAACACACTGTTCAACTTTTCTTCACAAATTGCTTCTTGATTTATGTAAAACTCTAATATTTTCAATAGGTTTTATCCCACCAAATTTACAGAATTGTCAAAACCTGTCATACGCACTTTAAATCTCTTTAATGTTTGATAAAATGTTAATAATCCCCTTTATTTGTAAATCGATTCGGTCCAATGGAAATGCAGCCTCATGCACTATAATGCATGAGGCTGCATTTTTGCAAAGTTTGTCCCATAATTGAACTAGTAAATATTGCGACTAGAAAAATGCCCATATGTTGGTGCAATTTACTGGTCTTGTACATTCTGCCAGGTCTAATGCAGAAGACAGATATTCCTGGGGGACGGTGTGTTTTATGTTGTATAGTGCACTAAAGTATGGACATGGCTCATCGCGCACAATGTTTTATTTTGATACCAAATCTCTTCAAAAAGTTTAGTGTTTTTTCTCTGCAGACAAAAACATAACAAAAATTAAGCTAAAACTATAGGGTGGCCTAAAACTAACTGACACTTAAATCTTCAGTAGCTCCTATAATTCTTAAGTTATACTCACCAAATTTTATCAGTAGATAAACTGAACCTTCTGAGGTTTTTGGCAATATATACAGTTATAATTGTTCACTTACACTTGGACTTATTACTACTTAAACTAGGGGACCTAATTTTTAAAAATAATGTTTTTTAAGCGTCCACCATTTTGGGTTTCACACTGAATAGTCCGATCCAACACACTTTGAATAACATTTAAAGCATTTCCAGGTTTATGGCTCTTTATTTGATCCTCGATATTATGTTTTAAATAATTTATTGTCTGAGGTTTATTCACAAACACCTTTTCTTTAAGATAGCCCCACAGGAAGAAATCAGGACTAGTCAGGTCTGTGGAGATCACATACTGTCCTGTCTTTGAAAACCACTTATTATTCCTTTAATGACATTTACTCTTGGGGCATCTCTGGTATTAAAATATCGATGGTAACACCACTGGGCTTCTGAATTTGACCCACGTGACTCAAAGTACCACTGTACAATGAGGGTTTGTTCCTCAGTGCTATATTTGCTTATATATTATAATGTCGGAAGGGTAGTTCTAAATGCTCTGAAAAAATAAAAGAAAAACATTTGGAAACAGAAGAGTTATAATTTTTTTTCAACTGTCAGTGACTTTTGGGCCACCCTGTACTTAAGAGACTGGTATTGCAAAATTAGTCTACTGTACAACTTAACAATCTGTAATCAATGAACTTGATTTAAAAGTATCACAGTACATGTATTGTGTATTGAGCCTGTCATGATCTTTACAGTAATGAAATCAGCACAACCCTCGTTAGTGAGGTATTCCAGACAAAGCCTATCTTCTTAGCGTTGTAGAATTGGTCAGATGCAGAGGACAAGTTTTCCTTTGGGGGCCAGTTACACATTTTATTTCTAATGCCTCTCTCCTGTTTGTGTTCCAGGGAAAACCACGAGGAAGAGAAAGCGTCTCTGAATAGTTTATCTGATAACACAGTGGCTATGGAGGTGACGTAGCATCAGGAGTCCTCACCCGCGCCGCGCTTTTTAATCTCATTTTGTTACTGTTAATGAAAAAAGAGAAAAAATCCAAGTGTAAATTATGAATATGGCTAAATTAGTATGTGTACATTAACATATTTGTAATAACCCTGTATATATGACTTGAATACGAACTGTCCATTTGTGATGTTTTGCACTTGGGAGTCGAACTAAATGAAAAAAGCCAAGTAGACGGAGGAGAGTCTTTGGCTGTGTCCTAATGTCCACACTATTCCCTACAGGAGGCGCTATTCAGGATACTAATTTCCTAAAATACACCTGGAAAATGTAGTGTACAGCAATGGTCACTAGACATATATCAATATAGACCACAATGCTTTGCGAGAGTTGGAAAAACAGCGAACAGCGTCAGGTTTTTAACTGGACACAACACGACTGAATGAAATTATCTTTAATAAAACACAAATAAACTGTTTCCATTAGCCGCTTATCTTAGCTCAGGTTCATAGATGGATAATTTACACATTTCTCTGACAAAAAGCTGATTAATCCAGTCAGTTTACATGACGGCTGTGGGTATTATTAGTCCATAAATACTCAGCTGAAAACATCGATCGATTAGCCAACTTAAAGGGGCGTGGCTAAAGCTCTCAAAACTATTACACATCTCTGTATCTGACCCAAACTGCACTCACAAGACTACACCTGCACAGAAGTTCATGCAAAAACAACTATTTATGCACAAAAAATACTAGGAAACAGTGTATTTATATAAAGACAGATTAAACTTGTGAATCATGAGTTTATAAGGATTTATATGGGACACCTTCAGCTAACTCACTCACTCCCTTCTGCTGATTTGGGATTTTTTTTTGGCATTTATATGTAAAAAGTCAGATTAATCTAAATAACATGATGTAATACAAGTTTAGTGGACTTTTTTTCACCGAGACACCAGTGTCACGTGATCTGAAACGTCTTGAACTGCGCGTTGAATCTCTGAACGATATAAATGTTCATGGTCACATTTTTATATAGCGCTTTTCCACCTTCAGGGCACTCGAACCACTCACTCATTAACACACACACACACACACACACACACACACACACACACACACACACACACACACACACACACACACACACACACACACACACACACACACACACACACACACACACACACACACACACACACACACCACACACCACACACAGCGGGATTCGAACCATCAGTGTCCAAACTGTCACCCCTAAATAGTGCAGGGCTGTGTAGTGAACAGGGGGGTTAGGGGCTAGAGGAGACATTCGGACACAGCCGTTAACATCACGTGCATGGTGCGGAGCCTGCTGGTTTTATCTATTTATTGTGCTGTGTTTACAACAACTTCCTTTTGGTTTGTTTTTTTTGTTTTTATATTTTTATTTGTACACTGTACCTTTGTTGGTTCCTGTGCTGTAGTAAATGTTTAGCTAGCTCGGACTCCTGGGTATTTTTGTAAAGTGTGAAGCAGGCCCCGCCCACAACCCAAACTTTCATTTTGGAGCCCTTCTGGTTTTTCTCTCTGTGGACAAAAACGTAATAAAAATCAAGCTAAAACTATTTAAGAGGCTGGTACTACGAAACTAGAGCTATCCAAGATCAAAAATCCTATTGGTTAAAGCTGCTCTATGCAACGTTTTTGTTTCCCTTTTATATTTATCACAAAGTTTCTTGTATATCACACTTAAACTTCTTATAAAAGTCGCATTGTTCTTTCTAAACATACTAAAAGTTCTCTCTTATGGATGGTCCCTTTGTATCAGCGCTGCAAGATTAATCGCAATCGACTCTCAAAAACGCACAAGTAGAAAATTGCTCAGGCTGTAAGTTTTAGATCTTTACAAACATGTTCTGAAATGCCCCTGTGTGTCAGATGCCCTCCCCGTGTCTCCATGGGGTCTTATTCTACATACAAACTGCTAACCCTGTAGTTTAGATCAATACAAACATGTTCTGTCGTGTTTGTTAGCTCAGATTTCAGCCTTTTGTCAGTTTTTTAGACACGACCTTTGAGCAGACCTATCATTAAACTGCAAATCTACTCGCAAAGCTTGAAAAATGTCAGATTTTTTTTTTTCTGCCATATCATTAAACCCTACTTGGTACTATCCATAGAGAACATACATTTTCTGCTAATTTGAACATATCATTTTCCTTGTTCACGACTGAATTCGCTGCTTATCGCTGATGCTAATGGATTAAATCAGCTTGTCTTCAACTGTTTTTGTCCCTTTTTAGTGTTAAGCTTTTCAAACATTTAAGCTTTATTATGTGCAAAACAATAATTACACAAAATCCGTGGCTAAAATTGAAAAAAAACCCACTTTCAAAAAAAAAAAATATCACTATTTAAAACATATCTAGTAGCGTATTGATTTGATGATCGTTTTGTAGTACCAGTCCACCACAGAGAAAACCAGGGGGCGCTCATCATCTTTATCCCACCTCCCCTCCACACAGGGATGAAGTCTCTTCCCAGAAGCCTTTGCTGCTTCCGTTTAAGCACTATATTTTTGTTATGTTTTGTTTTTGATAACTCAGTGCTGCTTTTGTATTCTTTTAATGAGGTCCTTTTATTTTCATGCAAGTGGTATCCCCCCCCCCCCAACCCCATATTGTGTATCCCACCGACTTTTTGTAAAACAGAAATCAGTTATTTTTGTATTTTTTATTGTGGTGAATTTGATTGTAAGCTTTTTTTTTTTAATTATTGTTTTTTGGAAGACTTCATTCTTTAGCCTAGTTTCTACCACAGTGGACGGTTTTAGGGCGGTACGGCGTTTTCAGTCATATCACATTTTCTTTCATATCAAGAGTCAAATATAGTTGTACAAATAACTAGCCATTCTGAACATGCAAAAAACTGTAGATTGGTTCCCATTAGAAAGCCATTTGTGGTTTAGCCCCCATTTTAAGCAGTCACATCCTGCTGTGTGACTGTCCTGCTTCGTGGGACAGGACACCAGCTCCAGTGTAAACTAGTGTAAAACCAGGCCGTACCAGACTGAGCCGCGCCACACTGTCGGTCCAAACTCTGCTAACTGTTCATTACGTGGTGTCATGCATAGGTGAAAAGGGAGGAGTGTGTATGTGTTTCATCATTCCAGTTTTATATCGAAAATACTGAGGGCAGAGGGGATTGTGGGCGATCTCTGCTCCTCTTTCTGTTGAGTTGTTTTTTTCTTTGTGAAAAGAATCTCCGGGCGGCTGCGAGGCCATACGTTTTGGGTGCCTTCCTTTGGGGAAAGAGTCTCTCTCTTCTGTGAAGAGGTCCAGGGCACAGGCCGCGGTACTGCGGAGTGCGGCTGCAGCGTGTGTCGACGTACGTGTGTGATTGTGCGAGTGCGTGATTGTGCGTGTGAGTGTACGGATGTGAGTGTATGTGTGACTGTGTGTGCGTTTACCTGGAGGCTGAAAAGACAAAACATGTGATGACTCTCACTAAAATAAGAATAAAGCCTAGGGCATTAAATGTGAACCACGACTCCTGACTCTTTTGTTTTGTGACTGTGATGACCTGAAACAGAAGTCCTCAATCTTTATATTTCAGATAAACAAATGGCAATCAGGTTTTTATTAGAATATCCATTTATCAACTCTGTGTGGGATTTTTACCATTTAAACTACAAATGTTTGATGACTGGACAAGGCTCTGGAGCACACACTTGGCGTCCCTTTCCCCCAGTGACCATCATAGCATCATAGGTTCAAAGACAGTTCAGGAGTACACAAGATTATTAATCTTATCTACCGTAACATGGGATTACCAGTGTGTACATCTCACTGCCAGTCACCGCTTTATCTAGTTTAGTCTTCTTACCTTAAACTCCCTCGTACACTTTCTGTCAACACAGCTGATAACCTTAGTTTTTTTTTGTTTTTTTTTTTGAACTGAAAAGGTTAAAAGTTGGAATCAAATTAGATTTTTTGTTTCATCCAGCCCGCTCGAGCAGCTGCGTAGGTACTAAAAAATGAAAATATGAATCACATTAATGTTGGAATAAAAAACCTTTCTTCCTTCGCTGTGTAACCTTGGTTTAACTTTGGGCTTAAAACAAGATTTCTCAGCTTGATTTTGAGGAGAAATACAGTTTATTTACCTGCAAAATAAATTGTATTGGGTAATATTTTTATGAAACTGAAAAGGCAAAGAACGAACTAGAAGAACACAGCTTAAACCAAACCAGGAAGTTGGGCTGAAGTTTCGATGGTTTTCTATGAATCAACCACAGACCACATCCTCTGCACAGCGATCGATGGAGGGATGAAGTCGCCTATAACTCAAGTTTCGATTTTATAATCCTTTGTTTAAGATGTGAAGCCTAATGCGTTACGCTACATTACGACAATTACACTGCTGCATGTTTCTGTGGCTGTCACGTGGAAATTGCTTAAGAAATCTGTTGCTTTTAGTCAGCATCAGTTTGAATTAGATTATATTTATGTAACACCTGACTCCTGCTCAAACTTTTTACACCAATTTGATAAAACTTTGTAATTACTATTGTAAATTAGGCCCTGGTTTACCTTGACATGTGTTATCTGCTGCCCCTGTCCAACCAGGAAGTAAAAATCTAATTATACTTCAACAAAATGATCAAACTATTGTAAAGTGAGCAATATTTATAGCCAGATGGTAAATATAATTATGTTAAGGTTTAATAACACAAGTAACCTAACCTGTCATGTCAAATTGCCTCTGGAGAACAGTAAAAAAAGGTTTATTCTGATCCAAACTGGACAAAATATCCTTTATAATTATATTTGAGAGCGTTTAAATACTGAGTAAAAGTGGTCTCCCTTGTCCCTGTGCTGTTCGTCTAGACCTCGGCTGAATTCCCTGAACATTTGTGCTCATAAATCTCTCGTCTGCGGAGTTGTTGCTTCTTGCAGCTGTTGCCACCCCTGGATCAGATGTCTTGGTTGCCGCGGTGATGGATGCGGTCGTCGTGGCGATTGGTCGGGCAAAGCGCCAGCAAACAGTGAGTAGTACTCGTTAAACTAGTGACGAGAGGGAGAAGCAAAGAACGAGGGAGAGGGGAGAGTAAAGGGAGAGATGAGAAGGTGATGAGGGATGAGCGAGGGAAGGGGAGAGCGGAAGAGAATGAAGAAGGGAGGAGAGGAAGAGGGAGCGAGACGATGGAAGAGATACAGAAGCAGGGGAGAGAGGAAACATGGATGAAAAAGGAGAGGAGAGGGAGAGAAGGAGGGGACAGGACAAAAGAGGAAACTGGAGCAAAGAGAGAGAGGAAAAAGGGAAGAGGAGAGTGGTAGAGAAAGAAGACGGAGAGAGTGGAAATAGGAAAAGAGTAGGGAAGAGGAGAGAGAGAGAATAAAAGAGGGATGGGAGAGGGAGAGAAGGAGGGGACAGGACAAAAGAGGAAACTGGAGCAAAGAGAGAGAGAAAAATAGGGAAGATAGTGCTAGAGAATAGTGCTAGAGAAAGAAGATGAAGAGAGAGAGAGAGATTGGAAAATAAAGGAGGGAGGGAGAGGAGAGAGAGAGAATAAAAGAGGGATGGGAGGGAGAGAAGCGGGGGAGAGGACAAGAGAGGAAACTGGAGCAAAGAGAGAGAGGAAAAGAGGGAAGAGGAGAGTGGTAGAGAAAGAAGATGAAGAGAGAGAAAGAGAGAGAGATGAAGGACAAGAGAGTGGAAATAAGAGGAGGGAAGAGGAGAGAGAGAATAAAAGAGGGATGGGAGAGGGAGAGAAGCGGGGGAGAGGACAATAGAGGAAACTGGAGCAAAGAGAGAGGAAAAGAGGGAAGAGGAGAGTGGTAGAGAAAAAAGACAGAGGGGAGAGAGAGGAGAGATGAAGGACAAGAGAGTGGAAATAAGAAAGGAGAAGGGAAGTGGAGAGAGAGAAGGAAAGAGGAAAGGGGAGAGTGGAAGAGTGGAAGAGAGAGGGAGATATAGACGGAGAGATAGAGTGTGGAGAGAAGAGAGAGAATGAAGAAGGGAGGAGAGAAAAGGGAAGGGGAGAGAGAAGAGTAGAAAGGGGGAGTGGATGAGAGGAGAAAGAGAGGGAGAGAGGAGGAGGGAGAGATAGAGAAGGAGGAAGAGTGTGGGAGAGCGGGAGAGTGAATGAAGAAGGGAGGAGAGAGTGCATAAAAGAAAAAGGGAAGGGGAGAGCGAAGCTTAGAAAAGAGTAGAAAAGGGGGAGTGGATGAGAGAGGAGGAAGAGAGGGAGAGAGGAGGAGGGGTGCAGACGACAGGTGGGCTCTGTTATTCCCACATGAGAATAGACTTCCACAGACTTCCACATGTGAAGGACGTTTAATCTCAGGGATCACGCTGCTTTTGTTTTATCTTTAGATCTGGAGTTACATTTAAAGCTGCAATATTAAACGTTTCCGGCGGAGGATCTGTCACCTGCTCGTCTCCATGGAGATGTGATACCAGTGCTTGGCTTACAGTTTTACACAGTATGGCTTTATAGTGCACACTTTTTGATTGCACATGTTTTCGTTGCTAAAGAAATAAAACGGTGGGATCGCGTCTCCACAGATCAGATTTGTAACTCGGCCACGTGACGTCGCCTTGTCTTTAAAGTTTAAAGTCGTAGTCTGGAACATTTGAGGCAAAGCTATAGGATCTCCATAGAAACAAACACTTTACATAGTGCTAAAAAAGTGACCAATTACCTTAACGCTTTAGTATTGGTTTGCACTTCCAAAATACTCTAGATAAATTTAAAATGTGCAAGTAGTTTTGAAGTATAAATCTGAATTTTTTAGGTGTAAAAATGTAGCGGAAAGAGTAGTTTTAGTAGTAGTTGAAACTGTAGTAAGTATAGTAGTAGTTGTAGTTGTTTAAGTTATAGCTGGAGCCTTTGAACTTCTCCTATAGTCCTCTGTGTCCCTGCTTCCTCGGTCCTCTCCACAGCGCCCTCTGCTGTCGACATATGAGTTATTTTGCATAACAGTTTCATAACACAATGAATACATAACAACTTTTGTATTATTCTGTCTTATTTTCAAAAGGGGGCCCATGTAACTTTTGTGGTGAAGGTGAAGAGATGTTCCACAGTATGGCATTATATTATAGCACTTTCTCTGTCTCCTCTAAGTTACACGTCGCATCTGTGGAGAGGTGACCCTGCATCTTCCATTTAAAAAAATACCAGTATTGAACAAATGCAGCTTCTATACGTTTAATGCCATATTGTTGAACTTTCCAGGCAAAGCAGTTTCATCTCCATGGAAACCAGCAGGTAGCAGATCCCCCTCCAGAAAAGTTACATAGCGCACCTTTAATATACTCACATAATACTGATAATATGATTAGTTTAAAGGACAAGTTTCCTCTTTCTAACTTGATAACTTCAGTCCATTATCACAGCCCCATTGTCCTTCACAGCAGAGGGCAGTGTTCACATCATGAGCCCACGATGTTTATGCTCTGTGCACACGTCCTCTGCCTCCTCTTCCTCCTCTGTCTCCTCTTCCTCCTCTGTCTCCTCATCCTTCTCTTCCTCCTCTGTCTCCTCTCTTCCTCCTCTGTCTCCTCTTCCTCCTCTGTCTCCTCCTCCTCCTCCCTCTGTCTCCTCTTCTCTCCTCTGTCTCTCTTCCTCCTCTGTGTCTCCTCTGTCTCCTCTCCTCCTCCTGTCTCTCTCTTCCTCCTCTCTTCTCCTCTGTCTCCTCTTCCTCCTCCTCTGCCTCCTCTGTCTCCTCTTCCTCCTGTGTCTCCTCTTCCTCCTCTGTCTCTTCCTCTGTCTCTCCTCTTCCTCTCCTCTTCCCTCTGTCCTCCTCTGTCTCCTCTCTTCCTCTTCCTTCGTCCTGGTCTCCTCTTGTCTCCTCTTCCTTCTCACCCTTCTGTTCTCTCTCTTCCTCCTCTGTCTTCGCCTGAGCCTGTCTTTCTGGGGCGCTCCTTTTCTTTTTCTTTCCACCGTGTTCTAACATTCCCTCATCTTCTCCTCGCCCGTCTCTTCCTCCCTCCTTTAGTCCTCTCTCTGCCTGTCTCCTCTGTTCTCTAGCTCTTCTCTCCGGGTCTCTCCTCCTCTCTTTGGCTGTCCTCCTCTTACACGGTGATGCTTCCTCTGTCTGTCTCTTCCTCCTGTTAAGAGCTTCCTCTTCCTCCTCTGTCTCCTCTGTCTTCCTCGGAGCGGTCTCCAGAGGTCTCTGCTGTCTGTCCCTTCCTCCCTCCTCTTCCTCCTCCTCTTCCTCATCTCCCTCCTCTGTCTCCTCTTTCCTCTGTCTCCCTCTTCCTCCTCTATCTCCTCTTCTTCTCTACTCGGATACTACGAGAAGAGGTAGAGCGGCCCAAAGTGGACTTAATATTACCTCAAAGTCCTATTACACAAGTAGAAGTACAAAGTATAGTCCGAAGAATTACTCAAGTAACTGTAACATCTGATTTATAATTTGAAGTTAATGTAGTTAGAAGGACAAAACACTGAATAAAAAAGGCAAACTTTATAAAGTTCTTTTCCCTGGTCCAGTCCTCCATGTTTGGCTGTGTTGTCATGTAAACAGTAACCCCACCTCTCTCGTCACTATTACCCATTCTCTCCATCCCACTCTCTCCGTCTCTTCTCTCTGTATCTGTTTCTCTGTCTCCTGTATCTACCCATCAACCTTCTCTCTCCTCCTCCCTCCTCTCTTCTCTCTCTCTCTCCCTCTTCCTCTCTTCTCTTTCTCCTTCTCTCTTCCATCCTCTCTCTGCCTCCTCTCTTCTCTATCTCCCTCTCTTGCTCTCTTCACTTCCTCACTCCCTCTCTCTCTCTCTCTCTCTCTCTTTCTTTCTCCTCCATCTCTCTCTCTAGAGCTCCCCTCTCTCATATCTTTCTCACAAAGTCCTATTCATCACTCTCTCTCTCTCTCCTCTCTGTTCAAATCTCCCTGTCTCCTTTCTCAATCTCTGTCTAAAATCACCCTCCTCTCTCTCTCCCGTCTTCCTCTCTATTCTCTTTCTGTGGTCTCTCTCTCTCTGTCTAACTTTTTCACACCTCTCTCTAAATCACCTCTCTCTCTCTCTCTCTCTCTCCTCCGTCCTTCTCTCTTCTCTCTGTTCTCTCTGTTCTCTCTCTCTCCCTCCTTCTCTCTTCTCTCTGTCTCCTCTCTTATCTCTCTCTTCTCTTTCTCTCCTCCATCTCTGTGTCTCCTCTCTATCTCTCTCTCTCTTCTCTCCTCCATCTCTCTGTCTCCTCTCTCATATCTTCTCTCACTCTCATCTCTCTCTCCTCTCTGTTCTCTCTCCCTGTCTCCTTTCTCATCTCTCTCTAAATCACCCTCCTCTCTCTCTCCCTCCTTCTCTCTCTATTCTCTTTCTGTTCTCTCTCTCTCTGTCTACTTTTTCATCTCTCTCTAAATCACCCTCCTCTCTCTCTCTCTCCCTCTCTCCTCTCTCCTGTTCTCTCTCTGTTCTCTCTCATCTCTCTCTCTCTCCCTCTCTCTCTCTCTCTCTCTCTCTCTCTCTCTCTCTCTCTATCTCTCTCTCTATCTCTCTCTTTCTCTTTCTCTCCTCTCCATCTCCTGTGTCTCCTCTCTTATCTCTCTCTTCTTTCTCTCCTCCATCTCTCTGTCTCCTCTCTCTCTAAATCACCCATGTCTCTCTCCTTCCTCCTGTCTTCTCTCTGTTCTCTCTCTTCTCTGTTCTCTCCTCTCTCTTCTCTCTAAATAAACCATGTCCTCTCTCCGTCTCCTCCTCTCTTCTCTCTGTTCTCTCTGTTCTCTCTCTCTCCCTCTTTCTCTCTCTCTGTCCTCTCTCTCTTATCTCTCTCTTCTCTTTCTCTCCTCCATCTCTCTGTCTGCTCTCTCTCTAAATCACCTATGTCTCTCTCCTTCCTCCTATCTTCTCTCTGTTCTCTCTCTTCTCTGTGTCTCCTCTCTTATCTCTCTCTAAAACCCCCCCCCTCTCTCTCTCCCTCTTTCTCTCTGTTCTCTCCTCTCTCTTCTCTTTCTCTCCTCCATCTCTCTGTCTCCTCTCTCTCTCCACATGTCTCTCTCCTTCCTCCTCTCTTCTCTCTGTTCTCTCTCTCTTCTCTCTTTCTCCTTCTCTCTTCTCTCTCCTCTCTCTCTCTCTATCTCTCTTCTCTTTCTCCTCTCCTCTCTCTTCTCTGTCTCTCTCCACCTCTCTGTCTCCTCTCTCTCTAAATCACCCTCTCTCTCCTTCCTCCTCTCTTCTCTCTGTTCTCTCTTCTCTCTCCTCTCTCATCTCTCTCTAAATCACCCATGTCTCTCTCCTTCCTCCTGTCTTCTCTCTGTTCTCTCTCTTCTCTGTGTCTCCTCTCTCATCTCTCTCTAAATCCCCCTCCCTCTCTCCCTCTTTCTCTCTGTTCTCTCCTCTCTCTCTAAATCACCCATGTCTCTCTCCTTCCTCCTCTCTTCTCTCTGTTCTCTCTGTTCTCTCTCTCTCCCTCCTCTCTTCTATCTGTCTCCTCTCTTATCTCTCTCTTCTCTTTCTCTCCTCCATCTCTGTCTCCTCTCTCTCTAAATCACCCTCTCTCTCCTTCCTCCTCTCTTCTCTCTCTTTTCTCCTCTCTCTTCTCTCTCTAAATCACTCTCTCGTTCGCAGACCTCTCATAAATAACTAAACCTTGACCTTGGTGCGTCGCTCCTAAAACTCTCTGAAACACATCTGTGAAGTCAGTCTGTCGTTTATCATTTCGTCCTGAAACTCTGGATTTCACTGCAGAGTTAGAAAAGAGAAAACATCTACACTAGTTTTTTTCATTACAAAGTTTTGCAAGTTAAAGTTAAACTAACAATAACTTAAATTTGAAATATGTGAATCGTATTAGCTGTGATTTGTGTATTATAGACTTGATTTATCTGGTTTCAAATAGTTTATCTGTCTCATTCAAGCCAAATGATCTAATAATGGAGTAAAAGAAATCACACGTTACAAGAAAAGTAACTGTGTGAAAAAATAATACACAATTAAAACAACAAGAGTCAATACAACAATATGGTCGTCATAACAACCCCTAAAAAATCCCACTGCACCTTAAAACGCTTGACCAAATAAAAGCATTTTGAGTTGGAGTTTGAAGGCGTCAGCAGACTCCAGTGGACGCAGAGAGAGCAGGAGAGGTCTGGAGGGGGCGCTCTCCCAAAACAAAGGCGAGGAACCATCAACCCGTCCTGATCCAGGGACCTCAGAGAACGAGACGGGGCAAACGGTTGGATCAGATCACAGGGGGAGGAAGGAGCCTGACCATGACAGGCTCTGAAAGTCAGCACCAAAATTTAAATTGTATCTGAGACCAGCAGCCTACAGGCAAACCTACCTCAAAACCAGACAGAAATGTTACGAAACCAGCTGCATAATCTAGATCAGGGGTGGGCAAACATGACACACGGGCCACACGAGTTTTAAAATGTGACACAGGGGCTGGGCCAAGATATATATATGTATATATTACATTAGAGATTTGGCCTGCAACATGTAGCAAAGCATGAATATGCAAGTCTCATTGTACAATTAATTTATTCAATTTCAGTTAAATAAATGCAGCAGAAAAATTTTCAACAAGGTTTACCCTCACCTACTTTAATATAATTTAGTCACATTCAGCGGTCCGGATTAATAAGCCTAAAGGGCCGCGTGTGTGGCCCCTGAGCCGTAGTTTACCCATGTCTGGTCTAGGTCCATTAGTAAATTAATATGAATTAGTAAAAACTAGCCAAAGGCTAATAATTAATATTCAGAACACATGTTATAGTCCATAGGTGTCAAACTCTGGCCCGTGGGCCAAATTTGGCCCGCAGTGTAATTATATTTGGCCCGCGAGGCAATTTCAAATTAATATTAGAGGTGGCCCGCCGGTATTATATGGTGGCAGCGCTGTAACACCGCATTCACTGCTTATACTACAAATCCCATAATGCTCTGCTGTTGTTTTGGCGCGAGGACAGAGGCAGACACAGGCCGTGTCCCAATTCGCCAAATGCACAGTCCGATGTTCTGTCGAAGTGCGGGTCGCAAAGTATGGTTCGAAACTTCCGGCCGAGAATGGTAGTTCTCAGTGTAGCCGCCATCTTGTCGAAATGGGACAGCCCGACACCACAGACCGCACTTCCACCGCTGTCTTTGCGTATGTTACGTACGTGACGTACGTTATTTAAATTATTTATTATTTAATAGAAGAAGAGTCAAGGTGTCGTCGCAGCCTTTTATTTCTGTGTAGATTGAATGAAGTAAGGAATTAATATTTCTCTTTGAATATCAATAGGCAAATATAAGGTTCGAGGTGATTTTTTCCCACTTGTAGTTACTAAATAACTTTAACAAAATAAACCTTGTTAAAGCGTAATGACATTCATACATTCAGTCTATAAACCAGAGAACACTGACTAGTTGTACATAAAGTGGTATATTACAGTTCAACGATTCGGTATTTGGGCAGGTGGCTAAACCACTTTAATACCTGTAGAGGGCGCTGTTGTCCTTCTATGTGGCCAGTTCATCTATTTTATTATTGTGAGGTGTTTTCTAGCAGTGCAGCGCTACATTAAACTGATATCATGATTTACTAATGTGAAGGTAAATGACACGTGCCACCACACACACACACACACACACACACACACACACACACGCAACACACACACAACAACACAATGCACACACGCACACACACACACACAACACAACACAACACACAACACAAACAACGCACACACGCACGCACACACACACACACACACACGCAACACAACACACACACACAACACACACACACACACGCACACACACACACACACGCAACACAACACACAACACAACGCACACACACACGCACGCACACACACACACACACACACAACACACACACACACACAACACACACACACACACACACACAACACACACACACACACACACACACACACACACACACACACACACACACACACACACACACACAACACACACACACACACACCACAACACACACACACACACACAACGCACACACACACACACACACACACACACACACACACACACAACACACACACACAACACAACACAACGCACACACGCACGCACGCACACACACACACACACACACACACACACACACACACACACACACACACACACACACACACACGTTGTTTCATTTTTCTTTTTACCTGTGGATCTCATTAAATCTTCTGACTTTATGTTTCTGACTCTTGTTGCTCTGACTCTTACACCAGAAACAAACTTTCTTACATTATTCTTATTATTGCAATATTTTTAATGACATAATTCATGATTATGATTATTATTATCATTATTGTCTAGGAATAACTGCACATTTCTTTTATTCAGTGTCACTTCTTTTGTTTCCTCAAACCAGCCCTGAAGAAAGTTCTGTAAAATAAGCCTGAGTGTGTCAGAGCTGCTCATGTTTAATCCTCAAACTCACTGTACAGATCTTTATTCAGATTTAACAGTTTCATGTCGCATTGTTGTATGTGACATAAACCAGTACGAACATTTGATCGTGTGTTGCGTAGCGAACTCCGTTTTCTTCTATTTTTTGCGTAGGCGCGGTGCATGATGGGATATAGCAGTGCGTGAAGTCTGCATGGATGGACGCTTTGGTTACGGCTGATCTCCATGGAAACGCTGGAAACGCAGGGCACATTTTGTCCTGTGCACTCGTCACGCGGCGTAGGGTGCGTGGAAATGGGACAGCCCTTGTCGCGCCGGAAATGACGTAACGCGCCTAGACCCACACTGCAAGGGTGATTTTAAGGGCATTTTGGCGAATTGGGACACGGCCTACATTTCCCACAATGTAGTATGGGAAATGGATAATGTCAAAAATATGGACATGGAACAAAGGCAGAAGGTAGAAGAATTAAAAGAAGGTCTTAAATCTGCCTGAGCGTGACAGAGGAGTTTTTGGCGTTACGTCCTATGACGCAACTACAGGACATGATCTGTATGAAGAGGCATCAAGATGTGTAAATGAGATGGAGCTGCCTCGGGAAAAACTCGTGGGTTTGACAAGAGCACCTGCGATGTGTGGACACGGGAGTGGACCGGTGGACACGGAAGACACGGGAGAGGACTGGAGGACACGGGAGTGGACCGGTGGACACGGAAGACACGGGAGAGGACTGGAGGACACGGGAAGACACGGGAGTGGACCGGTGGCGAGGACACGGGAGAAGATCAGGAGGAAAACGTCACAGGTGAGCTGACAGCTTCTCATTGTGTCATACACCAGGTGTCGATGTGTCCCAATTTGCCCTAAAATGCGCTGTTCACATGGCGCATTCGGTACTTCGACCCGCACCTCGAACTTCGAGCGGTGCATTTGGTGAAATGGGACACGGCAGTTCTGTGGTAAAGCCTTGATAATGGAACATTTCCTGAGACCATCACGCTGCAGTTAACTTTATCAGAGCCATAGGTTTAAATCACCGCCAGTTCTAAGCATTTCTGAGCGAGTTAAACTGAGCTGGTGATTTGTGTCACACTGAGGTGCGATGGATAAACCAGGGAAAGGTGCTGCTGATGTTTGAGCTGCGTGAGGAGATTTGTCTGTTCTTGGAAAGGGAAAGACAACACAACTCTGAGACGAAACGTTTGTGTGTGAAATGTGTTTTCTGTGACATCACGAGTCTGAATGTGATGAACCTGCAGCTGCAGGTCGGGGTCGTGTCTCTGAGATGTGCAGGACAGTGAAGTTTAAAACCAAACTGACTCTGTGGGAGGCACAGAAAGTGTTGTTTTTCTCTCATCCATAGAGTTTTGCACTTTATTTGATTGTATTTCAATCCAATTATGTTTTAAAAATATTTCAGTTGAGTGACTGATAGAAAATTGCTGATATTATTTATTTCTTTGAAGTAAATTTATTCTACTTTTACCATTTCCATGAGAAAATATACTGATGGTGCCTTGAATAATCCCGCTTCATTCATTTAATGTGCATGTTATGGGGATTTTTATATAAAGGAAGTTTGTCTTTTGTGCCTGTTGAAAATTAAAAATTACTGACAGAGCCATAAGAAAATATTGTTTCATTTATCCGATCATATAGTAATATATTTGTTAGTTTTCAGTAGGTTCAATTAGGTTCACTATGTGCGGTCATTTTAAATTTTTTCAAAGAACATTCGATAAGTCCGGCCCTCGGCTTGTAGCAAATCTTTTCATTTGGCCCCCTGTCCATTTGAGTTTGACACCCCTGTTATAGTCTATCCCTTTTTAGAGGGGATAATATTTAAAATATTGACTTTTTGGAGCTTTCTATTATGTTTTAATGTTGATCCTTCATCAAAAACATGCCTTAAGAGGTTCTAGCTGTCCTCCAATCATGTCTGAGTGATCCCAGTAACATGGTGATCTAAATATGTCTTAGCAATTACACTATTTTACACTACACTACACTACACTACACTACACTATTTTCTGCTATTTCTATGTCATAATGTTGTTTCCTCATCACAAACAGACTTGGAGTTGTGTTTTGTTTCATTTACACATGTTTAACACACAAACCCTGCATATTTAGGTGGAGTCAATCTCTCCAGTGGAAAACACTCCACCTCGTGATGTCTTGATGTCATACAGGAAGTGCTCCCCTGTGTTTTTAAACTCCACACAGCTTCACTAGAATCATGTGGATAGCCCTGCAATTGTCAGTTGTTGGTACGTTAGAAGGAAGCTGTTAACTTTAAAAGTACCACTACATGACATCACAAGGTGGAACAGAGCATTTTGAGCTTTAGACTAATAATAAAATTACTCAAACATGTGTAAATGAAACAAAACACAACTCCAGGTAACAATCTTATTACATGACTTTCCATATTATAATACCACCATGAACCACTAGTGGACAAATGAGGTATTACACTGACTGCAGTTTCTCACTCCACTGGGATATAAGAAATGTATTTAAACCCCAACTTAAATCATCCATTCTAGACCCACAAATAAAACAAAAAACTAATCAAAACTACTCTACATCTGAGGTACTCTGAACTGCCCGGTCTTGATTCTCTCTTTTTTGCTGCGTTGTTATTGACGTGTAAATCAATGTAAAGAGGTGGATTTTCAGAGCAGCCAATAAAAACATGCCGATAAGTCGCTCTCTGTAATTGCTTTGTTGATTTGAAAGAATTGTTGCATTGATGAGTTTTTTTTTTTCCCCCAGAATGCACCACCGGCCACTACACTACACACAGTTGTTTGCTGCTCAGGTTTTAATGATAAACTGAACCAGAACCAAGCGTCAGTATTTCCTCTATAACAGCGTCTGTAACAGTGGTACCTCTGCCTGTGGCCTGTAAATATGTGCAGTCGAGCGTAGCCCATAGGAATATATATTATTATAGTATATTATTACGCTAAAGATGCACTATGTCACTTTTCTGGTGGGAGATTTGCCAATTTGTGTGTCTCACTGGTGGAATGTAACAAAGTAAAAATATTAAAGTCAGAATTATAGGTGTCTGTACTTTACTTCTTCTTTTTACTTCATTACATTTGAGAGCAGGTGTCTGTTCTTTCTACTCCACTACATTTTTGCCCAGTACTAAAAAGTAAAAGTTGTTTTTTTTTTAGTTTGAGACCTGCTGAAAAGGCTGAGCGTTTATCTTTAACACATTCATAATTTGAACAAACCAAAATATACAAATAAAAACAGCTAGAAGAATCACTGCATTTGAAATATTTTTTACTTTTTACTCATTAAGTACATTTTTAAACAGGTATTTGGTACTTTTTTCATGTGGTACTTTTTTACATGAGTATTTTTTGCTCCAGTATCTGTACTTTTACATAAGTAACAAAGCTGAGAGTATCAGAGAGCTACTTCTTCCATCGCTGCTTGTCTCTATGGAGATGTCGTCACTTAACCCTCTAAACTTATCTGTCTTACATATATTCTAGTTGTTTTAATTGCTAAAAATACCTTGAAATACATGCATTCTTACAGTAAGGGGGCTCTCCTCTACACAGATCTGATATGTAATTTGGCCCGGTGGGGTCCTCTGCTTATTTCCAAGGAGTTTAATGCAATACCATGGAACATTCAAGGCAAACTAATAATAATCTCCATGGAGACTAAGCAGGTGGCAGACGCTCCAATATTTGACCTTTATCCAAATGATATGAACATGAAGAGAAAATCTGTCAGGCTCATGAAACGTGCGGTTCAGACGTGACAGAGCTGTGTGCGGACGTGTCGTCATGGAAACAAGCGTGGACCACGAACATGAGACTCGATCACAACAACAGCATCAGTGCAGCGCAGTTTAACAGAGCACAGACTCAGAGAAGTTACTCTGGACCAGGACTGAACCAGGACTGAACCAGGACTGAACCAGGATTGAACCAGGATTGAACCAGGACTGAACCAGGACTGAACCAGGACTGAACATGGACTGAACCAGGACTGAACCAGGACTAAACATGGACTGAACCAGGTCTAAACCAGGACTAAACCAGGACTGAACCAGGACTAAACCAGGACTAAACATGGACTGAACCAGGACTAAACCAGGACTGAATCAGGACTGAATCAGGACTGAACCAGGACTAAACCAGGACTAAACATGGACTGAACCAGGACTAAACAAGGACTATAACAGGACTGAACCAGGACTAAACCAGGACTAAACCAGGACTAAACATGACTGAATCAGGACTGAATCAGGACTGAATCAGGACTGAACCAGGACTAGACCAGGACTAAACCAGGACTAAACATGGACTGAATCAGGACTAAACCAGGACTAAACATGGACTGAATCAGGACTAAACCAGGACTAAACATGGACTGAATCAGGACTGAACCAAGACTAGACCAGGACTAAACCAGGACTAAACATAGACTGAATCAAGACTAAACATGGACTGAACCAGGACTAAACATGGACTAAACCAGGACTAAACATGGACTATAACAGGACTGGACCAAGACTAAACCAGGACTAACCCAGGATCACCAAGGTTTTTCCTGTACTATAAAGGTCTGTCTTTTGTCCCAAATGGTGGATTGGAGCAACAGGCACATAACATGCAACGAGTTTTCCATTAAAAACAAGCGTAAAGTTATGCAGATGATGTTAGACTAGACACGGGCAAACTACGGCCCGGGGGCCACACACGGCCCTTTGGGAAAGAAGGGAGGGAGAGGGAGAGAGAGAAGGAAAGAAGGTGGGAGAGAGAGGGAGAGACAGAGGAACGAGAGGGAGAAGGAAAGGAGGGAGGAGGAAGGAAAAAGAGAGAGGGATAGAAAGAAAGAAGGTGGGAGAGAGAGAGGGAGAGAGAGAGGAGGAAAGAAGGAGGGAGAAAGAGAGAGAAAGAAAGAAGGTGGGAGAGAGCGAGAAAGAAGGAGGGAGAAAGAGAGAGAGAAAGGAGGAATAGAGAGAAGAGAGAGACAGAACAGAGTGAGAGAAAAAAGGAGGGAGAGAAGGGGAAAGAGAAAGAGAGGGAGAGACAGAAGAGAGAAAAGGAGAAGGAGGAAGAGAGAAGGAAGAAAGAGAGAGAAGGAAAAAAAGGAGGGCGAGAGGAAAAAACAGGGAGAGAAGAGAAGAGAAGAGAGGGAGTGAGAACAGAGGTAGAGAGAGGAGAAGAAAAAGACAGGAGGAAGGGAGAAAGGGAGAGAGGAGGAAAGAAGGCGGGAGAAGTAGGAAGAGAGAAGCAAAGACAGAGAGTGAGAGAAGAGAGGGAGAGACAGAACAGAGAGCAGGAAAGAGAAGAAGAGGGAGAAAAGGAGGGAGAAAGAGAGAGAGAAGGAAAAAAGGAGGGAGAGAGGGGGGAAAGAGAACAAAAGGGAGAGAGAGGAGGAGAAGGAGGGAGAAATATTGCACTTTTAAAAGTGTAAATTATAACATGATGCTCCACAGGTGTCATAGATTATAACTGTACAACAGACACAGGCTCAGTGTAATAATACACTTCATTCATAAATATGTTACGTCTATAAACCTTCAGTCATATTTCAAATGTCCATGTAGAAATAATCCTTTACGCCGTCAGCTCATTTTAAAAGTCACTGTGCAGTCCTCTAAGAGAATAATCATTTGTTGCAGCCGTGGGATTTATTAATTAAAAGTCTTGAATGGCGTTTACAGTAAATCAGATGTAGATTTCCGAGCACATGACGTAATCCTAATCTGAGAACACCTTCTGCCACTTCATCCAAACTATAATCTCCCACTACTACGAACCTCACACACCCACCGACCAATCAGAGGAGAGCATTAGGGCCAGGACGTGAACTCTGGTGACCTCTGGGATCACGTAAGGTACTACAGGCCGCTCTAATGAGGAGAGGAGGAGGAGAGGAAGATGTGGGGAGGCGTGGGAGGAATACTGTGATAATGTGTTTGGTAACACAAGACTGAAAAACTGCACTAAAATGTGCTGGGTGCATGAGTGTAAACTAGTCCATGTGTCTTATACTTGTCCTGAAACAGCTCAAGATCAATCTTAAGACATCCAGGTCCATTTCTGTCCTGTGCATGTGACTTTTCAGTATCGATACCTGTAGTTTTGATACTAGTTTTAGTATCAGATTTTCAATACTTTTGACAATCCTACAGCACATTATTTCAATGTCATATTTTATGTCACCAGGTCAAATCTGTGGAAAATTTGTTTTGAAAATTTGCACATGGTTCGTGTTGGGACGTTTTAAAAAGTCTTTCTGGAGGTGGCACATCACCTGCATGATTCCAGGGAAATAGAAAGTTTAAAGCAGGGGTGTCCAAACTATGGCTCCTGGGCCAAATGCAGCCCTCAGACCAGTTTTTATTGGCCCTCAGGCCTCCTGCTCGAACCGGCCCAATTGATCATGAGCAAAACTTTTAACAGCAAATTAAACTATTTCTACCACAATATCCTCAAACATCACATTGCAGTGTGATACAGACTAAAGTGAATGTGTTTAAAGACTTATTAATACACGACAGCTCTGTCAAAGCTGTGTATAAAGCACCACACTGCATTTATCACCGGTCTGTGGTCCTGTGCTTGAAATATGTTTTGAGATGTGATAAAAAAAAAAAAAAAAAGTTTGGGCACCTGTGGTTTAAATCATGCTTTGGAAAATTCTTAGGTCCCATGCCATACTGTGGAATATTATACCCAAAGTGACATAATTTCCATGGAAACAAACAGGAGGTTTGTGAAGATACAAGTCCATTTACAGGAAGGACACTTGTTTTTCTACATTTTTCAGAGCAATAAACACAACTAAAGTGAGAAAAACAAATTAAAAAAACTTTTATTTTAGTCTGTTTTTTGGGGGAAAAGTTACATACTGTGGCTTTCATTTGACTGTCCCAATAAGTAATATAAAGGTAAAAAACAGGCTATAAATTCATAAAAACATCCTATGGTTTAAAGTGTGAAAATAACCATTTCTACTGAGAACATGCGTTAGTCCTGGTCCTGAGTTACAATTCAAGTCAAATATTTCCACCTGACCCCAGCCCTCACCCTCATCCCTCCAGTGAAGACACTTTGCTCCAACATTCAGTCATTATAGGTCTGAAGCGCCCTCGTGTGGTCAAACAACGCATTACAACACAGTTTTGTATGGATTTTCTGATCTGTCGTTTTCAAAAGCATAAATCAAACTTGTGATTTTTAAACCTGATGTGAACAACACAATAGAACATGTGGTGTTTTAATTTGGTGCAGAATCTTTGAAGACTATTACATTTTCCAAAATTCATCCGGGTGTAACTTTTGACCTTGGTTTGCTCTCCCTATCCTCTTTCCTCCTCCCCTCTTACACTCCACCGGTCTCCTCTTTCCCTATCCTCTTTCCTCTCCCTCTTTTCTTTTCTCCCTCCATCTCTCTATTTTCCTCTCTCTCCTCACACTTTCTATTCTCTCCCTCTCTTTCCTTTTCTCTCCCCTGTACACCTCTTCCTCTCCTTCCTCCGCTAACTCTTTCCCTCTCTCCCTTGCTCACCTCTTCCTCTCCTTCCTCCATTCCCTCTCTTTCCCCTGCTCGTCTCTTTCTCTCCTCCCTCCCCCTCCCCCTCCCTCTCTTTCCCTTTCGCCTCCGCTCACCTCTACCTCTCCTCCCCTCTCCTATCTTCTTTCTCTCCTTCATACTCAATTGCTTTTCCTACCTCTCTCTCTCCCCTCTCTCTCTCTCTCTTTTCTCTCATCTTCCTCTCTTCCCTGCACCTCTTCCTCTCCTCCTTCCCCTCCCTCTTTTTCCATCTCTCTTCCCTGCACACCTCTGCCTCTCCTCCTTCCTCTTTCTCTCTTTTCTTTTCCCTCTACTCTCTCTCCTCCATACTCAATTTGTCTTCCTACCTCTCTCTCTCTCTCTCTCTCTCTTTCCTTTCATCTTCTCCTAACATTCTTCTCTCTTTGTCTTTCTCTCTCTCTTTCCTCTCCCTCCTCCTCTCTCCCTTCTCCTCTTACATTCATCTTCTCTTCCTCTCTCTCTCTTTGTCCCTCCTCTGATGGTTTTGTTCTTTCCTTCTCTGACTCATCCTCTCTTAAATCCACATTAGCCTCCTCTGAGTGCCGCTGTTTTAAGTGTGAGTGAGAGAAAAACTGTGATCTCAACACAATGTGGGAAAAAACATCAGAGGAAAAACACATCTGATTCTGGGGAATATTACTGTGTAGTTGTTCTGCACGCGCTCTAGTATCTACTCCCAAACACATTACACAGACGTCTCTCTATGGTGGCTAAGTTTTGTTTTAAGATCAGAAAAAAAATCACAAAATTTGCCTGGGAAAACAACATAGGGAGTGTAGTAATTTAACCAGGAATGTACTAACAAAAAAATGTCAGTTGGCCAGTGAAGAGGATCTGTCCACTTCAATAGAATAAAACTATGACGCCGACTCCCCCTTGTGGCAACAAATTGACACTGTCACAATTTATTTTTGCCATTGTTATTGTTATATATTATTATTATTTTTTGTTTGTTTTGTTTTATTTTAATTTATTATTATTATCATTATCATATATTATTATTATTATTATTATTATATTTAAATTACTGCTAATAATCGGCTTTTTTCAGTTTTTTGATATATGAAAGAACTTGATAAAAGTGTATTATTGTCTGCCTAGGATATAAAATCTAGAATTCACATTTCTCTAAAATAAAAAAAAAAAAAAAAAAAATACTAAGATGTATCATTTTGGATTTGCTGGGGAATATCACCTAGACTCTAATGTAGAGAATCTAGGTCCTAGAGTCTCTGCTTTATTCCTTTACTATCCTAGAGCTGTCACTTTACCCAAACACATGTGTTTAGCTGTCTCCTCAAAATACACAAACCACAAGCATTAGTTTTTAGTTTGACTAGCATGCCAAATGTGCTTCCTGATTCTCTGACAATAAAAGGCTTGATAATTGGATGTAGACAGCACACAGTGGACTTATTTTGACCTCAAGAGCTGCTTATATAATATATCTGCACTGGAGCAAGACACATTTTTCTCAGATACATGGGAAAAAAATCAGGTACAGGGCCTTTAAGTGAGTGCTTGGAGTAATTAGCTTAAATCATTCATAATAAATCGTTTGTTCTGGAGTCTGTGTTCATCATTGAGGCTAATTAAAGTGTAATTATTAAAAGTGGTACCAAATGTTTTATCATTTGAAGCGGACATTTTGTAAGTACAGTATACTGTGAAATATACTCTTTTTAAGTACAAACAGGTTGGATATACCCTCTAATAAGAGGGACATGTGACACAGGGAGAACATGCAAACACCACACATAAGTGCTTGGTCCTTCTATTGTCTTTCTGCAGTATATGATGTCGATGTTTTGCATATTTTGAGGTGTAAGGAGCTCAGCTAAGTCAAACATGCACTGAGGTCATGACCCAGGAACCACTTCTTCAGCTTCAGTTTGATTTAGTGCAGATTTAGTGCATGGGTTTGTGGGTGTGTTTGTGAGTGTGTTTGTAACTGTGTTTGTGAGAGTGTTTGTGAGTGTGTTTGTGAGTGTGTTTGTGAGTGTGTTTGTGAGTGTGTTTGTGAGTGTGTTTGTGAGTGTTTCTGTGTGTGGATGTCATCACTAAAACACATTTAAATTGGCCTTCATTAAAATGAATGGAAGACTTGTATTTAGCTGCAGTCATTCGACATAATGAAGAAAACAAGAGCATTTAGCAGTGACCACAAACTGCCCCCATGTGTCCAACACCAGATAAGACACATGTGAGACATGTCAGACATGTGAGACATGAGAGACATATGAGACACGTCTGCAGAGTCTGTGAGACGGGATGACACACTCAGTTTGGTCACTGTTCATGTAACACCATGAAATTGTGGACGGATTTGGCAATACATTTTTAAATCTGCAATATTTGTTAATATTTGTCTACTACTACTACTACTACTACCACTACTACCACTACTACCACTACTACTACTACTACTACTACTACTACTACTACTACTACTACTACTATTACTACTGCTGCTACTACTACTACTACTACTACTGCTGCTGCTGCTACTACTTCTACTCCTACCTCTGCTGCTGCTTGTACCAGTATAATCACTGAGTCAGACACCATTACATACATTTTATATTTCGTATTTAGTATTTGTGTTGAGTATTTTAAAAGTTACCGCTGCTAATACATGGGCTTGCATCTCCACAAACCTGACTGTTGTATGTCCCGGAAGTGGGCTACTTCCTGCTTATTTATTTCCATGGAGATGTTGTTCCTTTGGCTATAATATTTCCCAGTATGGCAGAAAATGCATGGTTTTAGTTTTATATTACATAACATAAATCATAACCCTGACCAATCACAGCAGCCCGTCCCTCCGGAGCGTACTATCTCGCATGAGTGTTTGTTAAGTGGGAGGGACAAACTGCTCCATTGGGATTCCTCACACACTCCCCACAGGCCACACACTTCAAACTCTCAAGTCGTCTTTCAAGTTCACAAAACACAACAATCTCCATTCAAGTTTCTCTTTTGAATTTCCTGTATTTACTCTTTGAGAAATCACTGAGTTCTCCTCTTTGAATTTTAAAACTTTCATCTTTAATTGACCTCAAATGTTCCAGTGTGACCTCTAAAGTGGGACAAACTGTATGACTCACTCCTGCAGCCTCACAGGACTGAAGGGATTCGGGTGAATAATGAGGAGGAAATCATATCTGCACAGTGTTGTCCAAGAATTATACCAGAGAATGAGCGTGAGTTTCAGCAGAACAAGCAAACAGATACGCAGCCAAACTAAGCATATGTTTCAAGCTGATAGTAAGAGGCAAAAGATACACTATGTAACTTTTCTGGTCGAGAGTTAACCACCTGTTACGACACTATGGCATTAAAAGCACAGACTGTATAAAGAAGTGGACTAAGTGAGTAAGCTCATCGAGGCTCGCAGTTATAAGGGCGAATTTGAAGCTGACTTCCATATTTGGAATTCCGACCCCGAGTATCATAGCAACCAAAGAGCCAATCAGGAGCGAGGCTGTTGAAGGTAATCGTCAAGGGTCTGATACCTGCTACAACACAAGACATTAAACCCACAGACTGTATAAAGAAATGGAGTCCCCTTCTCACCTGCAAACTGCTAACGTTAGCAACCCCAGGGAAAGAAGAGTCCTCATTGGTCTGTTATTAATGTTTCCTGTCTTAAGTTACGGACACAATAGTGAAATAAAAGTACCAGGATCATGTAACGTGGGTTAATACGAACATTTTAAGACCAAAATGACGAGTCTGACAGCAGCAGTTACAGAGAGAGGGGCGACAGTTTTTCAATAGAAAGTGAATTGGAGCAGGAAACAAGCCCATGGTTATTTCCTATTTGGACTGCGGCTGGTAGCGGGTTAGCTATGTCTACTTATATATACAGTCTAAGATAAAACCTCTTGTACTGCTCAAAATAAAAATAAACTTGACCATAACCTGGAGATACATTGATTTAATGCCGTACTGTGGAACAAGCAATGACACATCCAAGAAGACAAGCAGAGGAAAAGTTACGTAGTACACCTTTGTATAAGAAAACATGCAATGCAAGTTTCTGTAAACAGCAGTATGCATGTGAGTTCAACTTAAAACAGATTATGTAGCATTTTGTACATTTTGGATTAACTTGTAAACTCCTTAAACAGACTTTTGTTTTATATCCTCTTCTGACAGTCCAATCCCCTCGTAGGCACTTTGAAGGCCTGCTGATATAATGAGGTGTAATGACTGTACCGTCTTATTGGAAACATGCGTTTGACTCATACAACTGGCCTGGATACCACCAAACATATCCCAGAGCTCACTTTGGGAATTTCACCAGACAAATCTGCTGTGAATATTCAGCAGTATAACACAATGTGACCTCATATCATGGTTCAAAGAGGACACCATTTTCTTCCCTGTCTTTTCTTATATCTCTTGGGTCTTGTATCTGTATCGTCATCTGTGCTGCAGTGGAAAACCCCACTTAGCAAAGCCTTTTCCTAATTCACCTTAAAGGCCCCGTACCTGAATTTGAGCAAAATGTGCCTCGCCCCAGTACAGATGTATTGTACGAGTGGCCCAAAAGTCACTGACACTTTTAAATCTTCAGTAGCTCCTATAATTCTTAAGTTATACTCACCAATGTTTAGCAGTAGGTAAACTGAACCTTACGAGATTTTTGGCAATATATACAGTTATAATTGTTCATTTACACTTGAACTTATCACTACTTAAACTTGGGGCATCTCTGATATTAAAATGTCGACAGTAACCTCGCTGGGTTTGTGAATTTGACCCATGTGACTTTGTAATGAATTTGTACATGGTTACTGACAAATAAAGAATAAAGAAAGAAAGAATTTAAGATGTTCAGAGTGCATAAGGTCAGTGAGGAGTAACTTTGGACCACTGCAAACCATTTAAAATGAACTAAATAGAACAATCAGGCACAGCGCCTTTGACAAAAATATATTAGCCCAACTGACCCTTATCTCCAGGGGTGTCAGACTGAGGGGGTAAAGAGTACTGTTCACCCGGGGTCCAATGCAGAGAGGGGCCCCTCACAAAGGAACATGAGGAACATTGAGGAACATGTAGTGCGGGGCCACCAAGATGATTTGTACCCAGGGCCCAGAATTTGCTGCTTACACCCCTGCTTATCTCACCTTATCTGACTTTACCCCATTGCGAGCTGCACTTGCTTAAGGACTAAACAGGCTATTTCAATATTATGATGTATTAAAATATTTGGCCTACAAGCTACTAATCATTGCAGTGAGGTTTTGGCACCAGTTTAAAGTTTTATCAGGGCATACATGTGGGACTGAACAAGTGGTTTGGACCAGTTCTCATTGTAGCCAACTGTATCAAAGCATCTCTGAGGTCTCGAGTCCGTGATAAATTTGTAATAGGATCATATGGAGTGGATTAAGACACTACAGGCAGTTTACAAGAACATATTTTGCTAACAGTATATGTGCTAGATGGAGATGGACCACTAAACTCTGGGTTTGGGGGTTGAATGTCTCTACCACTAAGACACTGTCACTTTCTTAGACTGAGACACGATCAATTTGTCAAAAAATAGGGTGAAAGTCACTCAGTTGGTAAAGTGTTTGTTCACGAATTTGAAGGTCGGGACTCTCGACATAAACATCTTTGCATCACAGGTTGGCAGCGCAATTCCAGCTCCCATAAATTAATATTGATCTTTTGTCCTTGGGCAAGACACTTAACCCTTAACTTAGCCCAAATAGTAAAGTAATAGGAAAAGATTAAATATACAGATTTTTAAGTACAATTATTGCAAGTACATAACATATTATAAGAGGTAGGGTAAGGATGGAGTTACATAAGGGTCATTTGTGGTAAAGCTGAAGGGAGAATGTATGAATATTGTCCTGTATATATGCTTCATCATTGATAAGTACAGCACTGTTGCCATAGCAATTAACAATTCAAAATAATATATATCTTTTGAATGATTAAAAAAAAAAAATCAAACCTCAAATGTGACTTGTGCCCATGTCCAAATGTTATTACTTTACTCAAAATGTTCCACAGTAGGACATTAAACTTGACGATGCCACCAGGTCACGTTACAGGTCATATCTGTGGAGAGGCGACACCGCTCGCAGAAAGAATGCATGTTTTCAATTACATAATACATTTTTGATTGTATAAAAATACCTGTAATTAAATAAAAACTGTGTAACATTCCAAGCAAAACAATATCACCTATACCATTGGAAAAGTTACACAGTGCATCTTTAAGTACTTATTTAATGGTTGCTCTTGTTGTTCTCCACAGCCAGTGATGGGAAGAAAACTTTGAAAATGTAGTTACAGAATAGTGAATACCTGCATTAAAATGTGTTTTGTTTGGTACTCCTTTACATGACCCATCGGAGTACTGTATTCTGAATACTTAGAATACTTTCACATTGAGTTACTTTATATTATCGAGTAAATAACATGATGTGCAGTTCAAAGCCAAAACTGCATGATGAAGTAATCGTACTGGTAGCGCTTTATAATAACAACAGCCTATTTAGCCCTTAATAAAGCATGAACAAACACTTAATTAATAATGATCCATGCTTAATAACTACTTAATTAAGACCTTAGCTAACACTGATTTAGCAATGAATTGGCCTAAGTTGTATATAGTTACTCATACTTATTTCACACTTCTTAAATATATGCATTTACAAATACACACACAAATGGTTAGTTAAGAATACTTATTTTGGGTGCATGTATTTAGTCACGTCCCAACACTGTGCCCTGCTATGGCAACAGCAGCTGATCCTGGTAAACACTGTCCATATTACGGCACACAGAAGCTAATGTCATATTGATACGTTTACAGTCTAAATACATGTTTGTTATGTTGCCAGGTCAGATGATGATATCCAGCCTTAGAGGAGGCAGTGAGTTTGTTTAACAAGAGTGAATCATTTGAACAACAGGCCACTCCTGGAAATACTCCCTTTAAACTCTATCAGGAGGTCAACTATTCATCCTTAAGGACTTAAGTGACCTTACATGGAACGGTCTGGGCCACTGTGTCTAATTTTAGTGTTATAACGTCCACAAACATGTTTAAACTAATGAGAGTGGGAAAACCTGAGCAGGAATGCCACATGGTTATAAGTGGTCACTGCTCGAATTAGATCGTGGTTTCGTGCTTTAAATCCATCAGACAGTTTTGGTTATAAAGACGTTAAAATTATTAACTGGAAGAAGGAGTGGTGGAAGAAGTACTAAGTAGTATTAAAGTACCCATTTAAAAGTGTATTAAAGAGTATTTTGCAGATATTATGAGGTCTTATAAAGCTTCAAATGTCGTGTTGATACAGATACCTAAAATTTGTACTTGAGTATAATACTTTACTACCACTACTACAACTGTTACATAGCTCAGACTTTTTCAGTTCTGTGGAAATAATATGCAAATTAATTTTATCCTGTAATCAGAGGACAGTATTAGTATTAGTATTAGTATTAGCATTAGCATTAGTTTTAGCATTAGCATTAGTATTAATTAGTATTAGTATTAGTATTAGCATTAGCATTAGCATTAGCATTAGCATTAGCATTAGTATTAGCATTAGTATTAGCATTAGTATTAGCATTAGTATTAGCATTAGCATTAGTATTAGCATTAGCATTAGTATTAGTATTAGCATTAGCATTAGCATTAGCATTAGCATTAGCATTAGTATTAGCATTAGTATTAGTAGTGTAGTAGAAAGGCAAGGTTTATAAATCACGCTGGAGGGACTATGTCTCTCACCTGGCCTGGGAACGCCTTGGGGTCCCACTGGAGGAGCTGGAGGACGTGTCTGGGGTTGAGGGAAGTCCGGGAGTCCCTGCTTAGACCGCTGCCCCCGCGACCCTGCCCCGGATAAATGGAAAATTTGCATTTGACCCATCCTTCAGTGTCTCTGGATTAAACCTCCCAGGAGCAGTGGGACACATCTCCAGATCTTGAGATAGTCTTGGTCAGGACAAACTTAGCTGGACAATTCGACCTGTTGTGAATGTTTTGGGTTGATGGGGGAAACTGGAGTACCTGGAGGAAACCCACCTAGTCACAGGGAGAAACATGAAAGCCCTGGGCGGAATAGCATAGGTTGAACCCAAAACCTTCTTGCTGTAAGGCGAGAGAGTTACAGCCACATTCACATTCAAAAAGGGGTTATTTTACTTTTATGGGGTATTAACTGCTAACACATGACATATTTAGATCACCACGTTACCTTTTGTTGCTTTGAAAATTGTATATTTGCCAAAACCAACATATAAACATCCCACTAATGAAACTACTGCACATCGCGTCAGGTTTGTGAAGTTGTAGTGTAGTTTTGTATCGTGTTTTTTTTATATTTAGCGTTCAAAAAAGGCTCAGGAGAGATCGCTAAATGACTCAAACATGCATGGATGACATCTGAAACCTCTTCAGGCATGCTTTTGATGAGGGAAAAATGTTACAACACTGGAAAGCGCAGAAAAAAATGATTTAACGTAACAAATGGAATGATCAGGGTGGTCTGAAAATATGCTATTTCAGTTTTAAATACATCATCGAAAACCACCAAGATGTTTGCGGCATTACTCCTTTTACGCATGACTTATTCCATTTTTTAGGTCATTTTATTTCCCAAAATCCTTTTCATCCGAGCCTCATGAATGACGCCATCTTGTCCTGTTCAAACACATGACAGAATTTTCCTGATTCACTTTAGGCCTGACTCATGTTAAATCCTCAAGCCAAAAACATCACACATCTGCACTTTTATATTGTATTTTCCTTTAGGTGAGTGTTTCATTGTCGATATGCTGTTTTGGAGGAGGAAGCAGAGGGAGGAAAGGAAGAGGAGAGGGAGAGGGGAAGGAGGAGGGAGAGGGAGAGGATGGGAAGTGGGAAGGAGAGGAAGAGAATAGAAGGAGAAGGAGAGGAGAAGGAGGATGAGGGGGGGGGAGAGAGGGGGAGCAGAGGGGGAGGATATGAGGTGGAGGGGTGGAGGAGAGGATGCAGCGAGGGGGGTTTAACACTGGGGTCAATGGGACGTTTGTCTAAAACAGGAGGCAGGAAGGGGGGGTGAGGGGGTCAGTTCAGAGCACATGCAACCGTTTAAAAAGTGGTAGTTTTGAAGTTAACAGCTACTTTTTACCTTTAGTTCAGTTGAGATGAGCAATACCACGACTGAAATCATCCAGATGATTCTAGTGAAGGTGTACGGAGTTCAAAAACACAGTGGAGCATTTCCTGTATTACATGACATGACATCACAAGGTGGAACAGAGTTTTTTCTGCATGGGAGAAGAACTAAAGGGAACCCGGAGTGCCCGGAGGAAACCCACCCAGACACAGGGAGAACATGCAATCTCCACACAGACATAGAGAGAACATGCAATCTCCACACAGACACAGGGAGAACATGCAAAACTCCACACAGACACATGCAGAACTGCAGACTCCACAGACACAGGGAGAACATGTAAACTCCACACAGACACAGGGAGAACAAGCAAACTCCACACAGACACAGTGAGAACATGTAAACTCCACACAGACACAGGAAGCACATGCAAACTCCACACAGACACAGGGAGAACATGTAAACTCCACACAGACACAGGGAGAACATGCAAACTCCACACAGACACAAGGAGAACATGCAGACTCCACGAGACACAGGGAGAACAAAACTCCACACAGACACAGGGAGAACATGCAAACTCCACACAGACACAGGGAGCACATGCAGACTCCACACAGACACAGGGAGAACATGTAAACTCCACACAGACACAGGGAGAACATGCAAACTCCACACAGACACAGGGAGCACATGCAAACTCCACACAGACACAGGGAGCACATGCAAACTCCACACAGGCACAGTGAGAACATGCAAACTCCTCACAGAAAGGTGCTGCTGGAATGGCTCTCAGTGCTGCTGATTGGACCATTCATCCAATAATCATGCTCAGACAAAGACGCATTACTAAATAGATTCTGAGTTTTTAAAATCACAAATATTACGGGAATTTTATCTATTATCTATCTATCTCCATGGAGACAAGACGTGATGCCAACTGACCAGGTATTTTGTTCTGTAACTGAGTAAATGTTAGAGAGATAAGTGTGGAGGACATGGAGAGGAGTGTGTCAGCTGAAGTCTGTCTAAACATGTCAGTCTCATGTAAAGTATCTCCATTTTATCTGTGTGTCTGGTTTTATTTACACTCAACATAAAACAGTAACTTTATAAAGTCACAGTATTTTTGAAGTTGTTTCAGTCTCAGATCCTCTGGACTTTATTGGTCAGGGTTCGTGTTTCAGAGATCGGAGAGTTTCATTGGCTCCAATAAAAGACTGTTTGGTGTGGAAATCTCAGGTGAGCAACATGAGAGCGGGACAGGGGGAGACAGGAGGAGAAAGAGGGAATGTGATTGAGGGCTGGAGGGAGAGAAAGATGGGGAAATGAAATGGGGGGGAGAAAGAGAGAGGAGGCCAGAAGAGAGACGGGAGGGATAGCAGGACGGAGAGAAAGAGAAGCGGGGTGAGAGGCAGAAAGGGAAGAAGAGAGAGGGGAGAGAAGGAGAAAGTAGAGGGAGGGAAAAGATGGAGTACAGCGAAAGAGTGAGAGAGAACAGGGGGAGAGAGAAAGGGCATGAGTGGGAGGACAGGAGGAGAGAGGAGAGAGAGAAAATGAGGAGGAAAAGAAAGAGACAACAGAGGGAGAAAGATGAGTAGAGAGAAAAGAGAGAGTAAGAGAGAGAAAGAGGGAGAGGAGAAGAGAAGAGAGTAGAGGGAAAGAAAGATGGAGCAGAGAGGGAGAGAGAGGGGCACAGCAAGGAGAGGGGAGAAGGGGTGAAGGGAGAGAAAAAGCGAAGGCGGAATGTGATAAAAGAATGGAAAGATAGGAAGATTAGAAAGGGACTGGAGAGGAGGAGAGAAAGAGAGGATGAGAAGAGGCAAGAGACTAAAGATAGGAGAGGGAGGATGCCAGTTTGGGACGTCCTGAGTGAGAGAGCGAACATCTGCACAGAGGAGGAAGTGAACAGGACTGTGCGAATGGGCTTTGTCAAGACGGAGGCTCAGTCATACTTATTTTCAGAAATCACAAAAATGTCTAAAAACCTCAAAATACTGCAAAAAGAGTTCATTACTAATACAACTTCCTAACAATACTAACTAACAGTAACTTTATCCTGTGTGATAATGATTTGTGACTTTAAACACAGGAAATACCAGTCTCATGAACCGCGTCGTGCTACATGCTGCCACTAGATGGAGCTTATTTCAGCAAAATGCAGCACTATGATCTAAATAGAAAACCTTAACCTTTTTTTTTTTAATATATTTTGCAAGTTTTCCTCTATAGTGATTCACAACACCACAGGTAGCGCCAATGGAGAAATGAATGGAAACTCTGACCTAATCTGCTCTGTACAACTGATGATAAATAAAGCATTGTTTTGTTTGGGACAGCGCCTGTTACTTCATCAGTACTTACACTTTGTCCTCTCCTCAGTCTTGGTTTATGTGAGTTTGTGATTGGTTGCATTACATCTGATGGTGCAAGAGCCATGTATTTTTCACTTGTTCTAACAGTTGTGTAGTATTATCATAAAGTAGTGTGCATAAAGTGTGTAGTAGCATAAAGTGTGTGCTTATATAGAGCCTTGATGGAGGGTGGGAGGGGCTAAGGACAGTATGTAAGAGTGTATGTGCTTATGTGAATTTTTTTTTTTATATAACACACATTAAAAAAAACACACACAAATACAAAAAGAAATATAGAGATAATATATATATAGGCAAAGAACATAAAACACAGAGATATCCTGTGTAGCTAGTATTAAATACCAGGGAGAAGAAGTGGGTTTTCAGTCTGGTCTTAAACTGTGCTAAAGGCTGAGAAGATCTGACAGGCAGAGGGCGCTGTTCCATAGAAAAGGAGCTGGTCAGGTGACCTCAGGGCTCTGGGTGGAGTATAGAGCTGCAGTGGCTCTCTCAAATAAAGAGGACCCATAGAGTGCACATGTTTAAACATAATCAATGACCATCTGAAGAATTTAAAATCCATAATGTTTAATCTGATCATTTAAATAAGTAAGATTTGTATCTCTTTATACAACATCAAATATTTGTTGCATGTGTCATTTTAACTTCTCAACTCAGTAGGTCATAAATTTCAAAAAAGAGTAGTAGTAGTAGTCTAAAATTAAAACTCTTCTAGTGCATAATTTTCTTCTTGTGTGTCTAGTGCAAACATTTTGACTGGGTTTGTGGTTAATAAATTGAATAGTTATGTAATTATTTGAATGTAGCTTAAGATTTAAATGGTAAATTTGTCAACCAAATCTATAAACAGGTTCGACATTTGTGTCTTGTTTAATTTAGAGATTTCTTTCATAAACGGTAATCTTCAATTTTGATCCCTGCTTTTCAACAAAAAATTGAATATAGCGCAACTCTAAAAGGGGTAACAAACTATCCATAGGCTCAGGATGATCAAGGGTTAGGACCGTTGGCATGGCAATTATCAAATCAAAAGAAAACATACCTTTTGGATGGCCAACCGTCCTCAAAATGTCTCCATATCACAGGAAATGGAAATGGATGATTAACACATTTTAAAACCATTACAAGTGTGACTCAGCACTGAACAATAACCTGTCCCATGTTTCAATAGGACAATGTGTTTTCCAATGATTCACTCAGTCCATTTGGGAAAAACTGCCACAATCTTTATTATCAGAGATTCATGTGGAAAGTGTGAGCTGAAATCTAAACTCCAGCCGACGCAGAAGAGTGCACGTCCTGTTTACTTCCTGCTTTGCGCCGCACAGATCCAAATGGACTTCCTGTTCCACTTAACAGGTCACGGTGCATGGATTTAACAGATTTTTTATCACAGAAGTAGCTAAATGTGTCAAAAATGAGTTATAATGTGGTCTAGTATGCATGTTTTGAAGTATGTAAAATGTAGTACAGCTTGATTTGAATAATTTAACTTGATTTAAACCCCAATAAGGATAACAAAATGTGCCAAAATGAGCATTCTGCAGCCAGATTACAGCAATGGCAGCCCACCATCTTGAAGGCGATTTGAATGCCATATTCGCGCCAACTAGATTCTTTACATACTTTGAATTATATAGTAAAAATATAGGTAATAATGTAACTTAGTATTTCTTCAAAAACCTTTTCAGCTACTCTGCACCCACATATACCTCAGACAGTCCATGAACTGATAGAGGGACCTCTCATTTTCCTATTGGGCTACCATTGTGAACCCTACACTCAGTCCCGTTGACAGAAATTTGGGGGCCCAGGGCAAGGAACCTTCCATGGGCCCCCCTCTAATATAAACGTATAGGAAGAGGGTTCAATTCTGGGCCCCTAAGACTCAACAGACCCCTTTGCTCCCCTCTACCGACTCCCCCTGCCTACAGTTGATAAAACAATATACTGACAAGAGCAGGTGTAGTTTTACGTGTAGAGTTCAGAGTTCACAGAGTACAGGTAGTGACAGTGGTGACTGACACGCTGTAATAACAAGCCTAGACCCTCAGATCTGCAGAGTCCAGTGTTTTTCAGTGACACAGAGAGTTCACCTGGTGTTCCCCCATCAGCTGCTGCTTCCAGGAACGTCTGGAAAACTCATTTACTACAACAGTCCAACAGTCCAGGTACTGTCTTTTATTACTTTACTATAAACTGAGCTTAAACTCAACACATGGAGTTTCTATTTGAGGTTACATAAACGCCACCAACAGCATTACTGCAGAAAGGAATGTGATAAAAATGTTTTCCTTTTTGTTTATGCAACTTGTACTTGTAAATTCTCTCAGTTTGAGTAGAATTTGGCTTGCAATTACTACCTTAATAAAAAAATAAAAAAATAAATAAAAATACAGGAAATATTTGAAGTGAAACTGGATATCTTTTCTATCTTGCCAATTTTCCTTTTTATTAAAGAGGGGGTATTTTACTTATATGGGGTATTAACTGCTAACACATAGCATATTTAGACCATGTTACCTTTTATTGTTTTAAAAATGCTATATTCACTGAATTATAGTTGACCCACTGAGTTTCCCCTCTCTTTGCTCTCTGTGTTAAGTCACTCCCCCTCCAGAGCGCTATCACAACACAATCAGTGTGCATCCTGCTAATGAAACGACTGCATTTAACATCAGGTTTGTGAAGTTGCTGTGTACAGTTTTGTTTCATGCTTTTATTTATTTATAGAGAATTGTCGTGTGGGGGCATGGAGGATGGAGGCCTGTGGGCAGAGCATTGCACAGAATCTTAAACTAACAATTGGGAGGGTACGAAGAGAGCCTGGGAAAAAAATCGCTAAATTACACAAACATACATGGATAATATCTCAAACCTCTTCAGACATGTTATTGATGAGGGAACAATGTTATAACATGATAGAAAATCAATTTTGCATAAAAGTCCAGGGAGTACTTTGTTGAAATTGGAAAATGTGTCTCAGATAAAATGTCCCTGACCTGTGGGGTGCCCCAGGGGTCAATGCTGGGACCCCTGTTTTTTAATCTCTACATGCTGCCATTAGGCGCCTTAATAGCTGTGTATAAGACTGAAAGGTTTTTATTCTGCACTCTTCTATTTTAATGTTAATTTTATGATGAGTATTTGTGATTATTTATGTTTTGATTTGTATGATTTTAATGTCTTTCTTTTTCTGTAAAGCACTTTGAATTACTTTGTGTACGAATTGTGCTATACAAATAAACTTGCCTTGCCTTACCCTCTCTTTGATTTGCTGATCTCTGAAATAACTTTAAAACCAGGAATGAAACAAATAAATGGACATTGTTTATTGCCGTAGCAGTCTTTGATTACAGATGTTCTCCTGCTGATCCAGAGGCTGGTGGTGTGGACCGCAATGGAACAAAACTGTTGTGTACTTGTTTGACCCTTATACACAGGGCTAAAAAATCTTCGCTTTTCATACCGATTCAGCTTTTTCAGTTCTGACACCGATATTGCTATAGATACGTTGACTTTAAGTATCTGCCAATACTCGATGTCAACTGATACCAGTGTAAGGACAGAAAATGGAACTTATTTCCTTAAAACACAGTTCACTTATTACACAAGAGATCCAGTTGTGTTATGTAAGTGTTACTTACCCTTTACATAACCACAGAACAGCTTTGTATGAATAAAAGTTCAAGCATTATGAGAGGTAACTAGTCTTATTACATCCGATTAAAGGCCTAATTACAATACTAAATCGATATCAGCATCCAGCATTTTTTCCAGGATCGGTGCTGATATTTGATGCCAGTATCGGTATCGGTGCATCTCTAGTCATAGTATAGTCATGTTAAGCAAGCAACAGGCCACTATTTGTGTCTCTTACTTTGGATTTATAGACATCGAAAGAGTTTTGCAGTTCATCATCGACCCCTCCAACCACCAACATTCACACACACACACCTAATTTAAGTGTCTTGCCTAAGGACACAACAACACTTTCCACTAGAGTAACTTCTGCCCCACTGTGACACCTGGTATTCCTAACGATCTCCCATCCAAGCACTAACCAGGCCCAGGTGCTAGGACCACAATTTAAAGTGACAGTGCGGGACATTGCAAGCCTCGTCACTCTTTTACTGCCAGTCATCTGTCAATGCTCTGACGCTTGCTATTATCATTATAGAAACTCACTTGACATCAATCATTCTACCAACAAAACCAAAAAGTACTCCCTCAAAGGACTCTGGTGAGTGTTGATTGACTTGACTGGCGCAGTCTAAACACAATGATCAGATTTCAGCCGTATAGAAACACTGTGGTCGGCTCTGCTCCCAGTTAACCCCGTTCCTTACGTTCTGATATAGAAGGCTTGGTCTGAAACTTGTACCTCACACTCGGCAGTTGATGAATCGCCCGTCATGTTCCGCATTAGGGCTTTTTTTGAAGTCTGAAAATGATGTTTGGACTTTTTGTGGGAATGAGTGTTTTCAATAGTGGTTATAATGGAAAAAAACTGTCATGTTAAGCTCCAGAGCACCAATCCTTTATATTAGACTGAAGATTCCTGTTGGTTAAGGAGTGGGGAGAGCAGTAGTGGAGCAAGTACTCAATGTTGTTAGTTTAAATAAAAGTACAGATACTGAGATAAAAAATAAAGTTACTTAAGTAAAAGTAAAAGTATCACATGAAAAAATCAACTAAGAATGTAATTTAAGAGTAAAAAGTAAAAGTGTTCACACAAGGGTTTTTAATTTGTTAACGTGTTAAATGCAGTGATATTTTTTTTTTTTTTAAATCAACTGTCAGCAGAAGCAATACGACTCAGCTTCTTAATTTTTCGTACTCATTTTGTGGATTTATTTTTGTTTGTGCGAAGACGAAGCTTGACGTCGAAAACTTTGTCATTGCTACCACGAACATGGTAAAAATAACCCCTAAAATCATATGAAAAGTACTTTACATCTCAGTCCACTTCAAAAATGTAGTGGAGTAGGAGTACAGATACCTGCTCTCAAATGTAGTGAAGTAAAAGTAAAAAGTACAGATTAAGTACAGATACCTAAAAAAAAAAATCTACACAAGTACAGTACTTTATGACTTTAATTCGTTACCTTCTGTCATTGGGTGAGAAACATGTCACTTTGGGCTTTAGGCGGGGTTCTATCTATAATAAAAGGGACAACTGTTATCATTAAAAAATAAAATAAAATATAAAAAATACTAAAATGGAACAGAGCTGGATTATTGTGGACATTCATACTAGTAGATTTTGTAAAATCTTGAATTCAATACTTCTTTAAATTCTACACTCAAATATCTTTAGGGGAACGTGGTTGGGTTCTACAACTTTTTGAACCATTTTATTAAAGATGCACTATGTAATATGTTATGTTGAGGGTCCATCTCCTGCTTGTCGCCATGGGAGATGCTATTGTATTGTCTGCAAAGTTCCACACTGCGGCATTGAGCTGACCTAACATTTCTTAAAGTACTGTACACAGTATGGCTGGAAAAATACCTTGAAAAACACGCATTCTTTTTGTGAGGAGGGTCACCTCTCCACAGATCTGACCCGTAACTTGGCCTGGTGGCGTCCTCTGGTTAAGTCGACGGAAACGGATCAGATACTGCAGATAATTCTATGACGATGACTAAACAAGTAGCAGAAATGTTACATAATTCAAGTTTGAATTACCCCATCAAAGTGGATCAAATTTTAGTCAATTTCCAGCCATATCTTAACACACAACATAACTGTGATTAATCGTTGGTGCTAATTCTCTTTTACAAATCGTTTTATTACCCTAGCACCTGTTTCGTTGGCTCGTCCACTTCAGACACGACCAGGGCACCATAAAACGCATAATTAAAGTGAAACCTGACCCGTTGTCATTAGAGTGATCACAAACCAGCGTCTGTCAACCCTCGGCCATAACTTTTAATCACGTTTGTTCCCTTTCCCTCATCAACATCAAAGTCAAAACACATTAAGTAGCTCATTATCTGCAGGAAGCCCCTCCCCTTTGGGCCAAATCCAGTCCTGGTTTTTGTCCATGTGTCCTGGGACTGGACTGGTCTCAAACAAAGATTGTGTTTGTGAACGGGAGGCTTGTCTCGAACAGTGGGAGGTGGGAGGTTTGTCCACAGTAGCTTTTTGTTATTGCTCCCTTAGACGCACTGAGGGTCTGAAACATCTTGATTTGATTAAAATAATGCCACAATGAATTACCAGCTACGTATCTCAATCCAGCTCAAATACTTCTTCATACAATAATTCCAAAGTACTTAAAGATGCTGTACCTGATTTAAAATGTAAAAAACAAAACTATTCCTCATTTACCCTATGCATTCCAAGTATGCTAATTATTCACCATGATGAGTTTATAAGCACTTTTCAGAACGTACGCGGAGTTTTGTCGTCATGGTAAAGTTAACAGTGACTAGGATGCCAACGTGCATTTCCTGATTCTGACACAAGCAAAAAGAAGCCCTCCCCCGCGCCAAATAAAAGTCAGGTTTGTGGCGATACTAGCGCACTCAAAGTAAGGCGCATGTTTTGCAAGTTTTAAAACAAGTTAAAAATATCAAAAAAGGTAAAAAAGTTACATATTGAGGCTTTAAATAGGCTTCAAACTGCCAACTTAAAGACAGTTTGGGGGTTTATTCTGGTAAAATGGTGCCAGTGTCTAATTACAAAAGTTTATATATTCAACCAGGGGCGTCAGACTTATTCTAAATCGTGTTTTTCCTTGTCACCAGTGCCCTGTAGACCGTCACTGTATAATACTTTAAAGAATGTCCCACAGGCTTGCCGTAGTGATGTATTGGGTCTAATATTTGGATGTGTGAGATAGCAGAGGGAGGATCACATCAGAGGAATGCAGTGAATCTGGAGTATCTCAGGGTTTGGACACTTGGCACCAGCGAAGGCTTTCATTAAGACACTGAATAAGACTGAATACTGCAGCTTTTAGATCATATTATAGAGAGTACTCCAGCTTTACAATGCAAAAAGTGTACAGTACAAACCAGATATATACACACGGAATCACTGAATACTACTACTACTACAACTGCCACTACTACTACTACTATTACTGCAATTACTACTACTACTACTATTACTACTAGCACCACCACCACTACCACTGCTACTGCTATTATCACTACTATCAGTACTATCACTGCTACTACTACTACTACTGCCACCACTACCGCCACCACTACCACTACCACTACTACTTTCACTACAATCACTACAATCACTACTACTACTACTACTACTACTACTACTACTACTACTACTACTACTACTACTACTACTACTGTTACAACAACCCTACCACCACCACCACTACCACTACTACTACTATTATCACTACTATCACTACTACTACTACTACTACTACTACCACTATCACCACCACCACCACTAGCACTACTACTACTATTATCACTTCTATCACTACTGCTACTACTACTACCACCACCACCACCACCACTACCATTACTACTACTATTATCACTACAATCACTTCTGCTACTACTTCTACTATTATCCCTACTACTACCACTATTATCACTACTATCACTACTACTACTACTACCATTACTTACTATTACTACTGCTGTTACTACTACTAGAATTAATGGTTTGTTGATTTTTCTCTCTTATTGATCGATCTTGCTTATAGATTCAGTTTTTCTTTTTCAAAATCAACATAAAGTATTGATTTAATGATCACAAATAAGACAGATTATTAGTTCCTAAAATGACTCAAAAAATGGCCTTATTTCTTGCTCCAAAGTGTGAACTCCTGACCTCATGTTTCTGCTGACAGAGGAGCGACTCTCCAGTAACAAAACCCACGCTGATCATTGTCTATTAAACATGACACAATCTCCCTCTCTGTTCAAATTCAATTATCTGCCCCGCTCTCCTTTACATGTTACAGATAACAGTAATCCTCGTAGAATCAGATGTTGCTAAATGTGAACAATCACCAAAACAAGCACTGTAACAAAATCCTTCCTATTGCTTCAAATAAATAAATGAAATCATAAACAAAACCTAAAAATCCTGCCAAAACCGAGATGGTCCAGCCAGTTACGCACAGCTGTTGTCACATTCTGTTATTGCCAGATAAACAAACAAAATATGCTTCGCGTTAGCAAGGACAAAATGAAAATGTGAACGTGATTTTGAAGCAATTGTGCAGAAAAGTCACTGACAGTTTAATATTTATTTACAGTAATCTTAAAGACGACATGTTGTGCTTGTGTGTGCTCTGTAGTACTATACTCGTGTTAAGGTAAATAACGCGTGACCACCAGTGGATATAGTAGTAGTAGTACATGGGGGGATCACCAGGACGCTATGGAGACCAGTGTGGGACATTACAAGGACTGTGGGCAATAAGACAACAGCTATGCTCTGGTCATTTGGTTAAAGTCACATCTCAGAACTGTGTGACCCTCCACTCTGAGAGGGTCATAAAACAGTCACCTTGTTCTACTTCGCCTAAAATTTCTTAATGTGTATCGCCATGTGGACCAGAAGAAGACCCGCCACTCACACACACTGTACACAAACACACACACACACACACAAACACATTGGGGGACCATATAAAAGCTGTCACATGCACATCTCAGGACTCCCTTCTGTCCTTTCCTGGGAGTCTATTGCTTCATTGTTCTGTTTACCTGTGTGGATCTCATTAAACCTTCTGACTTTTGTTTCAGCCTCTTGGTTCAGAAACGAACATTCTTACATAGGAAAATGTGTCCTCTGCATTTGACCCAGCCTTCAGTGACACGCTGGGGTTGAGATTAACTCACTGAAAAAATGTTGGCCAGTGCTAGCTCGCTTATACAGTTGTCCCTCACTATATCGCTGCGCACTTTTTGCTGCCTTGCTGTTTCACGGATTTTTTAGTACACTTTTGCATGCTTTTTTTACATTGTGCATTGTGTTCTGCGTCCTGATTGGCTGAGGGCCTGTAGACCATTGTCCATCAGTCTCCTCTATGTCTCCTGTACAGTACAGAATGTGTTCAGACAAATTTACATAAATGTTTGATCGCAGTGTGACTCTGAAGTGCTGTATGCAAGTTTTATCCTCGGCAAAACCCACAATGTTGATGAAACCTTCTGCACCGATGAAGGCACCAACGAAGATCTGAACTTTGAGAGTGTTTTAAATCAGGAGCGAAATGTGAGAAAATGTGTGAGAAAAGTGTATAAAGTGTGTGGTGAGGGGTTTTACCGCCGCAAAACATGTATAATAATTGTAAAAAATAACGCTGACTACTTTGCAGATTTTGCCTATTGGGGGTTATTTTTAGAAGGTAACTCTCGCGATAAACGCAGGACCACTGTAACTGTTAACTGTTATTTGAGACGGACTTGTTTAACAGTAAAAATCAGCTCATCTGTTGTAATTCCAGCTAAGATCGCACTCACACTAGGCCTTTAGACCCATGCCGTGCTCAAACATGACTGCGTTGGCTTCGATGACGCTCACTCACACCAGCACATGAACGGAGCCATGGCCCGGTGACCTCATCACATGCCACTGTTTGTTTTATACGTTGTGCAGCAGTGCTAAGAGTAGCGACATGAAATATCTCTTAAACAGTGAGGCAGATATGAGTCCTGCGGTGATACGCTCCTCTGTGAGTTCATGGATCCTTTCTTATTTTCGTTCTTTCTCGTTATTTATACAGGGAAACCCAATGAGAGCACTGTGTATTTCATTTTTGTGAAGCATAACAGCTAAAAGCCATTTTTCCCATCTCAGTTCTGGAGCGACTAGTCCTTAGCCTTATGCAGTCATGTGATCTGGTGATTAACAAAGTGAGGTATTCTGGCAGTTTTTGAAGTCGTCCCTTATAGATACAGTTCAATAGACAGTGATGACCAGCCCACTTTTCCATAGAGAAAACAGTGATGGGTTTCAGATCCATCACCTGTAATAAAACAAAGCCCCAAGTGACCGAGTGGCTCCAACGATTTCAAAGCAATAGCCGAAGTCTGCAGATACACCACATCCCCATAATCCAGACAGCAGACGAGGCTTCAAAACTTGTGTCTGTCCCCGTCCTTACTGAAGGTGAGCGTGGATTTGCCGTGAGTTTTGGAGTTCATTCACTTTTCCCTCTTACTTCTTCCTCTCCTTGCACAAAACAGGGCTAAACAGAAATCGTGCATGAGCAGCCGTGCCATGCTTTGGCCCACCTCCTCCAACCGGGGCCAAAATTTGAAACACGCCACACCTGGGCACGGTTCGTTTTCCACTCGCACTGGACAAACGCAGCTTTAGGAGCTATCCAAGCCTGGGCATGGTTTGATTAGACTAGTGTGAGCGGACCCTAAAACTATTCATTAGGTCCAACATTGTCCTATGTATGTGAGTTTGATTTCAGTATTGATATTTGTCCAACCACGGATCGTCTGTGGACCCCCATGGACGCCATTTCATTTTATACTATTCAATATAAAAATCTGAAATGCAGAACTGGTCGATCCAAAGAAGCCCCGCATTTTTCTGCTGGATAAGTTATGTAAATGAAAGTATTTGTTGGTGATTTCCTGCTGCATACTTGACTCTGTGCTGACAGTAATAAAAGTGTGTGGGCTTGGCTCCAGGGTCACATATGCAGAGCTGAAGAGGACAGGAGCACACTGGATATATGAGCTGTGAGGAGAAGAAGAGAGAGAAAGAGGCCATCTTTTTGCAGTTTTCAAATGTGCTTCTGAAGTCTAAATGGATTAAGGATTTTGCAGTTAATATATCTGAAAACACACACGCCAAAAACGTTCTTTGTAAGGTGCTGTCTATTTTTGAACAATGTGAGCCGCATAAGGGTTCAATGATGAGTTCAATAGCAGAAGTTTGGAAAAAAAAAAAAAAAAAGCAAACCACACCAATAGTAACAGTAGGAGTTCCAGTGGTGGAAAAATACAAAAAAAAAAAACAAACAACAAAAATAACTTGAGTAAAAGTATCACTTGCAAATATCTACTTAAGTAAAAATATTGAAGTACTTAAAGGGTAAAGAGTAAATGTATTTTGAGGTCTTATAAGGCTTCAAATGGCTTCAGTTTTGAATTATGCCGAATTTTCTTCAACAGAAACAATTAAGTCAGTAGTTTTTTCTAGCTGTTTTTATTAATATATATTTGTTCGCTCAAATTATGATCACGCTAAAGTTAAACCCCTCGGCCATTTCAGATACCTGCTCTCAAATGTAATGAAGTAAAAGTAAAAATTATCTGCTTTAAAAAAGTAAAAGTAAAGGACAGATACCTAAAATTTGTTCTTAATCACAGTACTTTACTACTTTTTACTTGATTAGGTGTCACCACTGAGCAGTTGGTGGTAGTAATTATAGGTGCATCAGTTGTTGTAATACAGCACAGTACTTCATTACTATAAAACCATATAATACTCTATACCAGTTGTCCGTTATATAGTACATTTACCTTTGTCAGAATTGCTTTCATAGTTTTACTTCAACTTAAATTATGTAAAACTATGTCACTTTTCTGGTGGAGGCTCAGGCACTTTCTTGCTTCCATGGCGATGTAATTGATTTGACTGGAATGTTCCATAGCTTGTCATTAAACTTTCTTATCTTTCTTCTCCATGGAGACAACTATGTGACACCACCAGGCCAAGTTACACGTCAGATCTATTGAGAGGCGAGCCCATGCACAATAAGAAAGTGCATTGTTTCAGGTTTTTTGGAGCAGTAAAAACACACGTAGTTGAATACATACAAGTTTAATGCCATACTGTGGAACATTCCAGGCAAAGCAATAACATTCTGAAGGAGTAAATAGCAGGTAGCAGTGAGTGGACAGGCTCTACATTTGTCTCTATACAGCACATTACACATAAGATACTCCCATGTAATATAGATTAATGGATGTATTTTCTCCACAGACAGAGAAGTGTAGTGACAGCAGATTTATGCAGTGTTATCGGAAACTATGGGAACTATCCATCTTATGTTAAAATCCATATTACTCCCCGTTCAGCGGCATTAATGACATTTCAACTCTCTTTCCACTACAGCGGGATAAGGCACTCACGGTTAGTTTTGGATAATCAAAGCAGACGGATTTAAAAGAGGAATTTGGGGAATATTTATGGTAAGTTTTCACAGGCGGTAAACGTGTCCAGATGTTATTAAGGAGGCATACTTTACTTTACAATAAGAGCCTGTTTTTGAAATAATGAAGAGTAGCACCAGACTTAAGGTCAAAGACTGTTTTTGAATTGCAAGTTAAAGGTTCATGGGCATTCTCCATCGACTCCAATTCACTTTACATTAGAAAATCGTGGCTCTTCTCTCTGTAAATGCTGCAGTGACCTCGTCATTTTGATCTAAAAATGTTCGTATTAACCCGCTCTACATGATTCTGGGTTTTTATGTAGCTATTGTGTCCGTAAATCAAGATATGAGCATTAATAACAGACAAATCAGGCACCTTCCTCCCCCAAGGTCGCTCCCACTAGCGTTAGCAACAGGTTTGATTGACAGCGTTACTAAGTACTCGCCCCCTGCCAAACTAGCAGTGTGGGTGGGACGGGGCGTTACCTTTAACAGCCTCGCTCCATATTAGCTCTTTGGTTATTATGATAACTCGGCTGCAATTTTGCCCCTATAACTGCTCTAGCCTCGGTGAATTTCATTTGACTGGAGCTGTCACACTCCCTCATTCCACTTCTTTATACAGTCTATGGCAGTGGTGTCCAAACTTTTCTCATTAAGGGTTACAAATAAAAACACAGACAAAGCTGAGGGCCGATTGAGGGGCATAGACTGGTCGCCAATATAGTGAATACTTCAAATCTGCATTATTATTACAAGTTAGACTGAACCACTAGAGTCTAGTGGTTCTTAACCTGGGTTCGGTCGAACCCTCGGGGTTCGGTGAGTCAGTCTCAGGGGTTCGGCGAAGGTCAAGACACGCACCGACTCATATGATTCATGAACTGCAAGCGTCTCCAGACACCGGCCGTGTCCCAATTCAACAAATGCACCTTTGATGCGCCTATCGAAGTACCCGCACGACTTAAATACGCCGTTCGAATGCTGTATTTAAGGGCACTTTGGTGAATATTTGGTGAATTGAGACACGGCATGAGACACGGCCAGGGTGATGCCCCGGCATTGACTGGGAGGATCCCCGCGACAACTGTGCTCTGATTGGTCATCTTCGAGAGCGACGTAAACACGTTACCGTAATGACAGTTACATATTTAAAGAGCCCTATACCTCTGCTTTGAGATGCCGTTTGAATTTACATGAAGCATAATCTATCAGCAGTGATAGCATCCAATGCTAAAGGGTTATTATTTTAATCCATACTAACTATGTCGAGCCAAAAAAGAAAGTGGTCAGACGAATATGTACAACATGGATTCACATATATAACGGAGTGGGAGTTAGCGTCCTGTCTGCATGATTTAAAATGCCAAGTTAAGCAATTCTAGTCTAGTACTGGCAAAACTAAAGGAACACTTCCTTAACCTACAGAGAAATGGGGAACACAAGGACACAACGCTTGCTGAAGTCAAGGTGAAGAGAGACAAATTTGATGAAAAGGCTACTTTGTGAAAAGGTAAGTATGTAATGAGTTCATGCATTGCATTGGTTTTGTTCTTTGAACACAATGATGTTAATGCACAGTTAATTTTGTGACCAGTAAAACTCACCTATGTCTTGAATTTGAAAAAAAAAAATCATTTTCAATTTTTTTTTCAATAAAGAAGAGTTCGGTGAATGTGCAGATGAAACCTCCAAACAAGGTTAAGAACCACTGATCTACATTCTGAGAGGAACATCACTTGTTAAACTAAATTTCTTTCTCTTGAACAAAATTTTTTACTTACATCAAAATCTGTACTTGATCTAAACTCACGTGACCCAATCCCAAACTCCAGTTCACACAGTCGGATTTCAATCTCCTTCTCCAGCCTCTGCTGCTCCAGATGTAGTTCCTTTTCAGGTAACGCCAGCCTTCCCAACTCAACTTCCAGCTCCTTCAAACGGACCACCTCATCTGCTGCCCCAGACGAGGATAAACGTGGGCTTTTAGGCAGCACAGCTGCAGGAAAAATGCCACCCTCTACAAATGCTGACAACACTTCAGTTTTAATCACTGCCTTCTTAGCTTGTTTAGTGACCACAACCTTGTAATATTCAGCTAAACTGAGCAACTGGTCCTCCGTACATATGTGAAAGGCTTCCAAAGCAGGTGCCTTAACAAACTCGTGGAACTCCAGCCGACCATCAGCTCCCTCATCAAGAAAGCCCAGCAATGGATGTAATTCCTGCAGCAGCTGAGGAAAGCCAAGCTGCCGGTCCAGATGATGGTGCAGTTCTACACGGCCATCACTGAGTCCATCCTCACCTCCTCCATCATTGAGTCCATCCTCACCTCCTCACCTCCATCACTGAGTCCATCCTCACCTCCTCCATCATTGAGTCCATCCTCACCTCCTCACCTCCATCACTGAGTCCATCCTCACCTCCTCCATCATTGAGTCCATCCTTGCCTCCATCACTGAGTCCATCCTCACCTCCTCCATCACCTCCTCCATCCTCACCTTCTCCATCACTGTGTGGTTCGCTGGAGCCACTGCACATATCTAGGACCTGTACGTCTCCAGGACTAGGGGGCGAGCAGGTCATAAAGCGCAAAATAACTAAAAAAAAAAACCCCATCAAACTACTTTAACTACAACAAAAGTCACAACAAATTGCCCAATTATGTCATAAATCAAAAGTGGCACAACCAAAAGTTACTGCAAAACAAACAAAAGGCGACTAAGGGCCACAAATATGACTACCTTAAACTATTTTTTTTTTTTTTATTTATTGACTATTTTTGACGAGCCCACATAAATACAACCCCAAAAGGATCAAACATATTTATAAAGACATGGGAACACAAAGTAAGGGTTCAACAAGTGTTTTATTTCTTTAAAGGCTTTGGTTTCTCTCAAAAAAAAAACCCAACAACAAAAAAAACAAAAAAAAAAAAAGCAAAGAACCAAAGTAACAAAGGAAAAGGACCGTGGTGGGCCAGCCAACGTAAAATAAGATCGGTGCGCCGGACAGGCCAACTCTATACAGAGCCGTAGGAGCTGCCAGCCCAGAAAATAAAGAACGAAAATCAAGACGTCCCGGACCCACCAGGCCAAACAAAAAGCTAAGCTAACAAAAAAAAAAAAAAAGTTACCCCAGCATGGAGGCGCCGGGAGGGAGCAGTGCTGGAGCAGAGCGTGCGGAGGGCGTGTGCACTCTAGCGCTGAGGCGGAGACCGACGTGTGGCGAAGCGAAGGACAGAGAACTGGTAAATCATCTGACTTTCACATGGGGGACCCACGTTCGAATCCCGGAGTCAATGAGTAATTAGACCCTTCAAGCTTCTGCCGACCTCATACAATGTTGAGTGTGAATGAAACTTACGAGATGCGGCTCTGACGTCGCCCGGCCAAACAAGGTCTGCGTCAGGTGTGGGGGAACTACTGGAACAAGGCGGAGATGGGTGAGATGCGAGAACGGCAACTGCCATCACAACTTGAGATTGACAAGGTACAATACAAAATATGCTACTGCAAGAAGACAGGAAGCCAGGTCAGATGGGAGTTAACATCAACTCCGTCAGGCATCATCGCAGCTCGCAAAGATAAGTGGGCACATGGATTGATAACAAGAAGTAAGTGTGTAGTGTAGAAGTGTAGCAAAGAGAGAGAGCAAGGAACAAGGCCCCAACAGGCCACACAGCTCAGACAGTGGAGAGCAGAGGAACCATCACCATCATAGAGACGCACCACTGGAACAAAACTGAAGTGGCTGATATCAAAAAATATATACTCATCCTGGGGGACGTCCAGATAAACAACAGAGCAGTACCAAGCATCAGCAACAAAGAACATGAGAAAACTGGAGAAGGCCTGAAAGGTGAAGGCATCAGTGGTGCCTGTGGTCAAGTCGGGGCCCCCAAAGTACTAGGAACAACAAAGACACTGTAGAACCCTCAAGCTCCAAGGAGATTTATTCATTTTGTATTTTTTTTTTTACAAAAGCGGGCCGCCCGCGACGGGGGGCCTGCAAACAGGGCTTTTGGAGCGCCTGTGTCCTGCCAGGGGTCACAGCACACAGGGGCCTGTCCTGCCCTGAGGGCCTGTGCCCGGGGGCCCGTCTGCGACGGGGGGCCTGCACACAGGGCCTTTTGGATTGTTTTTTACAAAAGCAGGCCGCCCGCGACGGGGGGCCTGCAAACAGGGCCCAGCGCCTGTGTCCTGCCAGGGGCAGGTCATGGCGCACAGGGGCCTGTGCCCGGGGGCCTGTGTGCAAAAGAGGCCGCCCCCACGACGGGGGGCCTGCACACAGGGCCCGGCGCCTGTGTCCTGCCAGGGGCTGTCACAGGGCAGGTCACAGCGACGGGGGCCTGTGCCCGGGGGCCTGTTTGGGGGCCTGTGCCGAGGCCGCCCACGACGGGGGCCTGCACACAGGGGCCCGGTGCCTGTGTCCTGCCAGGGGCAGGTAACAGCGCACGGGGCCTGTGCCCGACGGCCGCCCACGTGCCGGGGGGGCCTGCACACAGGGCCTTTTGGATTGTTTTTTACAAAAGCAGGCCGCCCGCGACGGGGGGCCTGCACACAGGGCCCGGCGCCTGTGTCCTGCCAGGGGCAGATCACAGCAACGGGGGCCTGTGCCTGAGGGCCTGGGCCGCGCCCACGAAGGGGGGGCCTGCACACAGGGCTTTTGGATTGTTTTTTACAAAAGCAGGCCGCCCGCGACGGGGGGCCTGCACACAGGGCCCAGCGCCTGTGTCCTGCCAGGGGCAGGTCACAGCACACAGGGGCCTGTGCCTGAGGGCCTGTGCCCGGGGGCCGTCTGCGACGGGGGGCCTGCACACAGGCCTTTTGGATTGTTTTTTTTACAAAAGCAGGCCGCCCGCGACGGGGGGCCTGCAAACAGGGCCCAGCGCCTGTGTCCTGCCAGGGGCAGGTCACAGCGCACAGGGGCCTGTGCCCGGGGGCCGTCCGCGACGGGGGGCCTGCACACAGGGCCTTTTGGATTGTTTTTTACAAAAGCAGGCCCGCCCGCGACGGGGGGCCTGCACACAGAGGCCCCCAGCGCCTGTGTCCTGCCAGGGGCAGGTCACAGCACACAGGGGCCTGTGCCTGAGGGCCTGTGCCCGGGGGCCGCCCGCGACGGGGGGCCTGCACACAGGGCCTTTTGGATTGTTTTTTACAAAAGCAGGCCGCCCGCGACGGGGGGCCTGCAAACAGGGCCCAGCGCCTGTGTCCTGCCAGGGGCAGGTCACGGCGCACAGGGGCCTGTGCCCGGGGGGCCGCCCGCGAAGGGGGGCCTGCACACAGGGCCCAGGCGCGCCTGTGTCCTGCCAGGGCCCAGGTCCTGTGTCCGCACGGGGGCCTGTGCCGGCGGGGCCTGTGCCCGAGGGCCGCCCACGACGGGGGGCCTGCACACAGGGCCCGGCGCCTGTGTCCTGCCAGGGGCAGGTCACAGCCAACGGGGGCCTGTGCCTGGGGGCCGCCCACGAAGGGGGGCCTGCACACAGGGCCTTTTGGATTGTTTTTTACAAAAGCAGGCCGCCCGCGACGGGGGGCCTGCACACAGGGCCCGGCGCCTGTGTCCTGCCAGGGGCAGGTCACAGCACACAGGGGCCTGTGCCTGAGGGCCTGTGCCCGGGGGCCGTCCGCGACGGGGGGCCTGCACACAGGGCCTTTTGGATTGTTTTTTTACAAAAGCAGGCCGCCCGCAACGGGTGGCCTGCAAACAGGGCCCAGCGCCTGTGTCCTGCCAGGGGGGCAGGTCACAGCGCACGGGGCCTGTGCCCGGGGGCCCGCCCGCGACGGGGGGCCTGCACACAGGGCCTGGCGCTGTGTCCTGCCAGGGGGCAGGTCACAGCGCATGAGGGCCTGTGCCCGGGGGCCTGTGCCTGAGGGCCGCCCGCGACGGGGGGGGCCTGCACACAGGGCCCGGCGCCTGTGTCCTGCCAGGGGCAGGTCACAGTGCACGGGGGCCTGTGCCCAAGGGGCCGCCCGCGACGGGGGGCCTTCACACAGGGGCCGGCGCCTGTGTCCTGCCAGGGGCAGGTCACAGTGCACGGGGGCCTGTGCCCGGGGGCCGCCCGCGACGGGGGGCCTTCACACAGGGCCCGGTGCCTGTGTCCTGCCAGGGGCAGGTCACAGTGCACGGGGGCCTGTGCCCAAGGGCCGCCCGCGACGGGGGGCCTGCACACAGAGCCCGGCGTCTGTGTCCTGCCAGGGGCAGGTCACAGCGCATGAGGGCCTGTGCCCACGGGGCCTGTGCCTGAGGGCCGCCTGCGACGGGGGGGCCTGCACACAGGGCCCGGTGCCTGTGTCCTGCCAGGGGCAGGTCACAGTGCACGGGGGCCTGTGCCCAAGGGCCGCCCGCGACGGGGGGGGCCTGCACACAGAGCCCGGCGCCTGTGTCCTGCCAGGGGCAGGTCACAGCGCATGAGGGCCTGTGCCGGGGGCCTGCCTGAGGGGCCGCCTGCACGGGGGCCTGCACACAGGGCCCGGCGCCTGTGTCCTGCCAGGGGCAGGTCACAGTGCAGGTCACAGGCACGGGGGCCTGTGCCCAAGGGCCGCCCGCGACGGGGGGCCTGCACACAGAGCCCGGCGTCGGTCCAGCGCATGAGGGCCTGTGCCCGGGGGCCTGTGCCTGAGGGCCGCCTGCGACGGGGGGCCTGCACACAGGGCCCGGCGCCTGTGTCCTGCCAGGGGCAGGTCACAGTGCACGGGGGCCTGTGCCCAAGGGCCGCCCGCGACGGGGGGCCTGCACACAGAGCCCGGCGCCTGTGTCCTGCCAGGGGCAGGTCACAGCGCACGGGGGCCTGTGCCCGGGGGCCGGCCGCGAAGGGGGGCCTGCACACAGGGCCCGGCGCCTGTCTCCTGCCAGGGGCAGGTCATAGCGCACGGGGACCTGTGCCCGGGGGCCTGTGCCTGAGGGCCGCCTGCGACGGGGGGCCTGCACACAGGGCCCGGCGCCTGTGTCCTGCCAGGGGCAGGTCACAGTGCACGGGGGCCTGTGCCCAAGGGCCGCCCGCGACGGGGGGCCTTCACACAGGGCCCGGTGCCTGTGTCCTGCCAGGGGCAGGTCACAGTGCACGGGGGCCTGTGCCCAAGGGCCGCCCGCGACGGGGGGCCTGCACACAGAGGCCCGGCGCCTGTGTCCTGCCAGGGGCAGGTCACAGCGCACGGGGGTCTGTGCCCGGGGCCACCCGCAAAGGGGGGCCTGCACACAGGGCCCGGCGCCTGTGTCCTGCCAGGGGCAGGTCACAGCGCACAGTGGCCTGTGCCCGGGGGCCCGCCCGAGGGCTGCCCGCAACAGGGGGCCTGCACACAGGGCCCGGTGCCTGCGTCCTGCCAGGGGCAGGTCACAGCACACGAGGGCCTGTGCCCGGGGGCCTGTGCCCGGGGACCGCCCACCACGGGGCCCTACACACACGGGCTGCTCTTTGTGCTTTGACGTCTTAAAGACTTTGTGCTTTGACGTCATAAAGACCAGATCCAGTGATGTCACCAGGGTGATCGGTTGCCATGTCAACTGATGATGTCACTAAGAAGTACAACATAATGGAATCATCATAGAATCCGTTTAAAAAAAAACAATTTGAAAATAATAGTCTGTTCTACAAATGTGTTGAGTCACTTATGATCTTAAGGTTGTCAGCAGAAAGGAGAAGTTAATAAATGAGTTTGCTGAAGATTTCACATTTTTTTTTTTTTTTTTTATCTAGAAAAAGTACTAGGAAACAATATATTTATATAAAGACCTTCAGTTTATTTAATCTGCCTATTTTCATATATAGTTCTTATTGTATGAAGTCCTGTGCAGTTGTAGTTGTAGCTGTAGTGTGAGTGCAGTCTGGTCAGATAGAGACACGTATTTGTTTTCAGAGGTTTTGCCATGCCCCCTTTTCAGTCGACTGGACCCTTTTTGGCAAGACATTTCTTTACTCGCAAAATATTTTGACTACAGCCTCGCTAGTGGTCACCTAATTTTAATAATACTTGTGTTTTATCTGAATAATTACCATTTGTTGTGTTGTAATTTGTTAAATGCTGTAAAATTGCAAAGGAAAATTGAATCAAAACCAATATTTATTGCAATTTCCCGTTCAAATCAAAACAAATGTTCTCATCATTTTAAAAGCAAAAATAAAAAGTGGAGGTTAAACAATAATCAATGATGATAATAAATGAGGAAACTAAGTATGAGTAGTGCAAAGCTTAAAAATAAGGCATTGTTACATCATCTTAATAAGTAATGATCATCTTTAGCTCTATGGTTCCAGATACTAAAATGTATGAAATTCAGAAGCAAAGTTGAAGGTTGTCATGAAAAGTCTGTTGAAGATTTTGACAAACTGGACTTAGTGAAAAAACAGCTTTTAGTCCTTGCTGTAGCGTAAAGACGTCTTATGCCAAGTTTCTTTGATTGAAAGAAGGGAGCAGCAAACAGCAGGAAACACAGTTTATTCCAGGCTGGTGGACACTGAAGAAGAGCTGCACAATAGTATGAATCAAACAATGTACCAGAAATGACCAAAGCCAGAAAACATTGTGCTAAATCACTTCTACATAATAGCCTTTTTTGTTAAAAGAATCCCTCTGATTTCTCACATGAGCAGTTTTCTAAACTTTGTGAACAAGTTTGGTAATGATATAGATCCTGATAATAACTTTTTCAATAGCACAAAAGATAATTGTGAATACTACAGTGATGAGCAATTTAAAAATGTTAACACTGGAAAAAACTTTACCATAAAACATTTTAATAGCAGGAGTCTACATAAAAACTACAATAAAATTAAAGAATATTTGAAGCAATTTAACAAATGTACTATTACTGCAGTGTCGGAGACGTGGTTAGATGTAGAGAAAGGTCATAACGTGGAAATGGAGGAATATGAGTTGTTTACATTACACAGGACTTGTAGAAAGGGAGGAGGAGTAGCTCTGTTTGTAGATACTGAGTTCAGAAGTAATATAATAGATAGTATGTCAACTACAATAGATGGAATTATGGAATGTCTAACAATTGAAATACATGTACAAGGAACAAAGAACATAATAGTGAGCTGTCTGTACAGAACACCTGGATCTTGTCTAGATATATCTAACCACAAAATAGATAGTTTATTTAGTAATATAAATAAGGTGCATATAGTTTGTGGCGACTTTAATATCAACCTATTAAACCCCCGTTTAAACACCAAAACAACAGATTTCATCACAACAATGTAGAGCAACAATCTTTTCCCAGTTATTACTAAGCCAAGGAGGATTACAGCCAGTGACGTGCAGTCAGGGTGAGGCGTCATCACAGAGAAAAAATAAATGAAATAGTTATAGTTATCCAATGATTTGTACTACCATGTACCATTGAAAACCTGAGAAAAGACGCGCGGTGAGGCACAGGCCGTACGTGCCTCACATGGACTGACTGTGCTGTAGCTAAGCTGCTGCTTTAACCCTTTAAGAGCTGAGCACCTTATAACGGCTGTGAAAAGGGGGGTTAGGGGGCGCTCATGAGCCCAGGGATTCTTGCAACTCCCGCAGAATAGGGGCCACAAACTACAATTTAGAGTTAGCAAGTCAACTCTAGCAATTCACTTTTTTCTTTGTGTCTGGTCCTTAAATGGAGGAGGATACATATTAAAGCTCAAACAGTTTTCTAAACTGGACTTTGGGTCAAAGCAGGAGGTTATAATTAAAGGACCGAGACCAACACTAAAGGAGCTAAAATGGTTTGATCCAGACACGGGACGAAAGACTCGCTCTTTTCAAATAGAGATTTATGAAATTGTAAGAAATTGAATTACTTCAATCCACTGAAAATTGGGGAACCAGAATAAGGATAAAAAACAATACAAAACCAGCTTGCTTTTTATTTCATACTATTAGATCAGTGGTTCTTAACCTGGGCTCGATTGAACCCTCGGGGTTCGGTGAGTCAGTCTCAGGGGTTCAGCGGAGGTCAAGACACACACCCGACTCATATGATTCGTGATGAGACGCTTGTCCATCACTGGCTGCAGGTTCACGCTGCTTGGCCAGTCTGTGCTGCAGAGAATTTAGTGACTCAGTATCATGACTGTCGTGATGGTTTGTGATTTCTTTCTTAACTCTGTAGCGTCAGATTCTGTCACTGCCAATAGACTCACGGACTGAGAGCATCTTCATACGCCATGTCCCAGTTCGACAAATGCACCTTCGATGTGTCTATCGAAGTGACAATGACATGAGAGAGGCACAAGGTGCAGCCGCATTTCTGAAGTAGTCTCTCAAAGGCAACAGCAGAAATCACTGATTTGCAGTAAATATTCATTATTATTGTACCTGATGGAAATTAGGTGATGGGTGTGTGTTAAAATGTTAAAAATAATAAATGGCATAAATACAATAAGTTCATTATGGGAATACATATGGTTAAAAATTAAAATAATTTCTGTGTGGTAGTATTAAAAAAGGTCATGTCTTTGTGAAAAGTTTGTATGTGATTGGTTGTGAGTTCATGCAGTGTATTGGGTTTGTTCTTTGAACACAGTGATGTTGATGCACGGTTCATTTTGTGACCAGTAAAACTCACCTATGTCTTGAATTTGAAAAAAATCATATTTCATTTTTCAATAAAGAAGGGTTTGGTAAATGTGCAGGTGGTGGGGTTCAGTACCTCCAACAAGGTTAAGAACCACTGCACTAGACCTTTATTCATGCTTACATCCTCAATGGGACATATTAAATATGGGCTTGTTAAAGTAGATTTTTTGAAATGTACAGTAAAAAGTACTGTTTAAGGTAATATGGGCCAATTCACCTGGAAGCTTGAGGGCCCAGAAAAATTGGTCTGAGGGCCGAATTTGGCCGCCAGATCACAGTTTGAGCATGCCAGGGCTATGGTTAAGGTGCATAAATGTAGCCAGCTATTCTCTCACTATACAAACTTACTTATGGAGATTTAGATTGAATTTCAGTGTGGACAGTGAGCATACTGTTGACACGTTCTGTGCACATAACAGTGGTGTGTGTGTGATTGGTGCTGGTTGGAGCTGATGGTGCAGAGTGGTGGCCTTGGAATCCAGATTACCAGAGTAGATCTGAGTTTTTAAAATGACAGTTGTGTACTGCACTCTGGTCAACTCTGTTGTTTTTAAAGTGCATTAGGAATAAAGTTGGATTGGATTACACACTTTTTCAATACTTAATAATGAGCAAAGCACTAAACCGGCTTTTCATTTCAATAATTTTATATATATATAGGAGCAGACTCTTTTTCCATGAGAGCCCTGTTCAGATACAGAACAATACAAGCAAAAACAAATAACTGCATTGGTCCATTTAAACCAGGGGTGTCAAACTCAGATTCACAGAGGCCAAAATTAAAAATTGTGACTAAGTCGTGGGCCAAACAAAATATTTATTGAAACATTTCAACAATATCTGCATGTTTTTCAGAAGGGGTGAATTAAATTTGAGTGAGGCGACAGGTAGCAGATGCTAATAATAAGTGTCAACAGAAGTATTGGGGTCGGCGCCAACACATTTGCAAAGCATTCTGGGATTTGTAGTATTAGTGGTGCATGTGCTATACTGGCACGACAACCGGCGGGCAGCTCTAATACATATTTGATGTGATCTCGTGGGCCAAAAATATTTATATCAAGGGCCAAATTTGTCCCACGGGCCTGAGTTTGACATGTCTGGTTTAAAACATTAAAAACAGGAGCAAGTGTAATTATAAATGTTCATTACCAGATTATTCAAGTACATTAGTGGCAGCAATGTCTCCAGTTTTGCATGTACTTCAAATATATTCCATTTTTGGGAAGCAAAATAACCAAAAGCTTTTTTTTCCCCTGTTCAGTTTCAGAGATCTTTTATTAAAAGTTCCCGTATCTAAGTTCAACAAACAAGTGAGATATTCAGGCAGTCTATCAAGAGTCCCTTATAAATACATTTCATACAGTGTTGTTCTTTTCAGACAGATAGCGATGGCCAACCTACTTTTTTCATAGAGTGTTAAGTGATGAGTTTTAAATTCATCACCTGTTATGAAACGAAGGGCTGAGTGAGTGAGTCTATCTAAAGGTTTCAAAGCAGAGGCTGCAGTCTGCATGTGTATTATATCTCCATAATCCAGTACAGAAGGAAAGGTATTTCAGTGGGATACAAGATTTGTTACTATAATACAATGATCATTTATAATAAAGTTAATCTTAACCTAAGCTGGGTTGACTTTGCTCAGAATGAAAGATGATCAATGAGCTCCTTTGTTTCACATGTTGAAATAAACAAATCCAATTGGACGGACGAGTTTGAGCCTGGCTCCAGACACGGAGACCTGTCTGTTATCCCTCTGTATAAAAAGAGTCAGCCATTATTAGGCCTATTATTCATTCTTCAGTTTACCTTTCACCAGCTATTTCTCAAACAATATAATCCTCAAACTTTTCATATTGTTAGAACGTAGAATCCACTTTGGCACGTACCTTCATCGACCCCTCCTCTTCCTTCTCTTAGTCCAAATTAGCGTGAGCTTGTTCCAGGTTCAGTGGAAACTCCTCGTCGGTCTGACAGAGGCAGGTTTGGCAGGAGAGCGGAGCTGTTGTTTGGGACCAGATGCCAAGTCCAATACTCCTGCTGCTACTGTCATTCTAAGCTCAAAGCCCAGTCCATCCGTGCGTTTGTTTAAGCCAGAAAAGGCATTCAGAGCAAGTACAATAATGTGCGAAGCAGATCTGTGTTTCTGCTGAGACATGTTTTTGTTGGTGGAAAATAAAAATGTGGCGATTACTGAACAATCACAGTGGAAGGACAAACTTCATTCCTCGAGACCATTTGACTAGAACATGGAAAGTGGAAATAGAATTGTGTTGTGGCTCTGGATGTAATAATGCAAAGTCATTTCTATTAGATTTGACATTAAACTCGTATATCCCCATAGAAGCAGGCAGGTATCTCCACCGGGACGTGTTCCAGGTCAGATCTGTGGAGAGATGACCCCGCAGTAGGATGGTTCTTCATGGTAATAAATGGTAACTGGTTCATGATAATAAACACGTGTGAAAATGAAACATACTGACAAACATCAAAAAACATCACAGGCAAATCAAGAACATCAAATTCTATGCAATTTAACATTTTAAAATTGAAAGCTTAACGTTGCACTATGTAACTTTTCTGGTGGTTGTGGCAGCGGTATAGGTGTTAATCCAACTCTCCATGGTGATGTGATGAATGTTCCGCAGTATGGCATTAATGGTCACATTTTTAGATAGCACTTTTCCACCATCAAGGAGCGAGGTGTCTTGCCCGGGAACACAATGCCATGCATCACAATAGCCGCCAGAATATCTAGACTGCTCATGTTGTTATTCTTTGGAGAACCCAGCCGTAGTTTATTAGCAAGCCCAGCTGGGCAGAATATTTGGCCCTGATCCTAAATTAGGATAAATAGCAAAGGGTTAAAATTGAAAAAGTGGATATTTCAGTGTTCAGTGAACTTATAACAGTAATTTAAGGAAATGTTCATAATTTTCCAAAGAAGAAAAGGGTTCTTGGGTTCTCCAGGGTTACGTTGGAGCTAACCTTTGGATCAGTGGACAACCACTCTACAAACTGCCCCAAAGCAGATATGTCTTGCATGTATTTAATTACAGATGTTAGTGTGAGCAGGCTTGCCTCTCCACAGATTTAAACTCTAACTTAGTCTGGGGGTGCCACTGGCTTGGCTTTATGAACATAGATTAATGTCTTACTGTGGAACATTCCAAGAATTGATACCCTCCACCAAGAAGGTTACATTGTTCAGCTTACAGGTAACAGTATTCTGCTTATAAAAAATACATTATACACAGCAGCCTTTTCAATGAGCAGTCACCTTGTATGGTAACTTTTCTTGTTCCTAATATTTACTCAACACCATCAATAACAAGTTTTCATTCCCTTTACAGCTGTGGAATCCCCCTGTCACACTTTCCCTCTGTCACATCCTCCTCCATCGTCTCCCTTCCTCTCCCTCTCCCTCCCTTCATCCCTCTGCAGCAGCCTCACTCTTTCCATGTCCGTGTATCCGAGCTCCTGTGTTTTGATGGAAAAGGTGTGGAGGTTGTCTGAGGGAAGTCCGGGCCAAACAGCGGCTCGTGTGTCGTCTCAGAGGAAGCCATCTTGGATCTGAGCTGTGTGTGGTCCAATCAGAGTGGACCGGGTTAACTTGGGACGTATGCCATAGAGACACAGCCAATACTCATGTCTGGAATGTTCCACAGTATGGCATTAAACATATCTATCGCCATGGAGACAGAGGTAGCGAGCAGACAATAATTGTAGAGAGGAGTACAGTTGCTTCAAAGTAATATTACACAAGTACAAAGTAGTGCTCCGAGAAGTGAGACCAAAAAACTATTTTAGAGAACTATAGTAATATATGAGTTACTGTCTGGACCTGGTGTAAATGTAAAATATATCATGTTAAAGCAGACCTATTCTGCAAAATGAACTTGAACTTTTCTGAGCTTTTAACCATTTCAACATTTACTGACTCAGAGTTGGATTTGGAGTGATTTGTGCATGTTTGAGCATCTTTAATTGCTTATTTTCAAGACGCCATTTTGATGATCAATGTCCGTTTTCACCGCCACTGGGATACGCCCACTGCTCTGTACTTACTTGGTTCTACAATTTTATTTTCTTAGTCGGTGACACGAGTAGGATTTGGCGGCATTGCAAAGTCATTTTGGTACAAATGAAATAAATCCTTTGCTCGCTAGTGTGATGTGACTTTTACGGTGTCTTCAGCTCCCACTGGGCACAGCAGTTCTTATGCTCACAGTTGTTAATTTGATAAATGTATCAACAGACCATTTGGTGAGTCAGGTGAATTTAAAAAAAATACCAAATGCAATTGTTTTAAAAAAGTATGGCCCACAATGTGGCCCTCAGAACACAGCCTCCTGCTCTGCCCAATTGTCATAAGCTGTGTAAATAAAGCACCTCAAATATCACATTGCAGTGTGATACAGACCTAAAATAAATGTGTTTTCAAGCCTTATTAACACACAGCGGCTCTGTCAAAGATGTGTATAAAGCACCAAACTGCATTGATCACCGGTCTGTGGCCCTCTGCTTCAAATATGTTTTGAGATTTAAAAAAAAGTTTGGGCACCTCTGTTTTAAATGAACACATACAAGAACTGAACCCCCTTTGGCCTTCCTAATTGCTTATTGAAGAGTTAGTTTGCTTGTAATTCTTGCCATTACATTACAAGTTTATCTCTGCGTTAGTATGAAGCCAAAAGTGTCAAAAATATCGATGTGCCTAGAGATATATTTATTCTACTGCAACAATATTTGCAGCTCCTTAAATACTTTGATGTAAAATTATGTGTTTTCGCTGTATGTTTTATCTTCTTTGAACAGCTCTTTAAAAACAACAGTCCAAGTCATTCACACAAAGATCATGTTTTTTCCTGGCACATTTTCCATTCTGGGCTCTTATCTCCACCTGCCCCATGTGTCTTCATTAGAACTTCCATATAAGTTTTAAACACGCATGTCTTTGCTGTCTGAGGAGTGGACTCAGCTGCAGTGATGAGAGCGGTAACCTTGGAAAGACCTCTGTTATAAACCCATTGAGAACACACACAATTTAGTAGTTTTTGTAAGAATCCATAAAAAGGCATGTAAATTGATAATTAAGAGTTCAAATTTTCAAATATTTTGGTTGTTTTGGATTTAAAACAAAGTTAGTTTGTGTGTTTGTTTCATTTTGGTTCTGTTTATTGCATTTAAAAATCCATGTTTTCTTACTGTAAGCATGCTTGCATCTCCACAAACCTGGCTCGTAAACGGTCACAGCTACAGGGTGGCCCAAAAGTCACTGACAGTTGAAAAAAATTCATAAATCTTTTGTTTCACAATGTTTTTATTTTATTTTTTCAGAGCATGTAGAACTACCCTTCTGACATTAATATGAGCAAATACAGCACCGAGGAACGAACCCTCATTGTACAGTGGTACTTTGAGTCACATGGGTCAAATTCAGAAACCCAGCAGTGTTACTGTCGACATTTTAATACCAGAGATGTCCCAAGCGTAAAAGCCATTAAAGGAATAATAAGTGTTTTTCAAAGACAGGGGGCAGTATGTGATCTCCACACACCTGACTAGTCCCAATTTCTTCCTGTGGGTCTATCTTAAAGAAAAGGTGTTTGTGAATAAACCTCAGACAATAAACAATTTAAAACATAATATATGTGCAAAACCCAAAATGGTGGACACTTAAAAAGCATTATTTAAGTCATTTTTACTTCCCCTAGTTTAAGTAGTGATAAGTTCAAGTGTAAATGAACAATAAAGTGAACAACAAAACATAACCGTATATATTGCCAAAAATCTTGGAAGGTTCAGTTTACCTACAGCTAAAATTTGATGAGTATAACTTAAGAATTATAGGAGCTACTGAAGATTTAAAAGTGTCAGTGACTTTTGGGCCACCCTGTATATCGTGCTTTACATGAAGGAATGACTCACCTATTCACAAACACACTTATGTGCACAGAGACCAGGGGTGGGAGAGGTTTAGTGTCTTGCCCAAGGACACAACAACAGCATTGATCTGTGGGAACTGGAATCACTGAAAAATTTTTTTTTTACATCAAGAGCGGGATTTGAACCACCAATCTTTGGATCAGTAGACAAACACTAAGCTAGTCACTCTCCTGTTCGCCTGCTTGTTGTTTCCATGGAAATTATGTTCCTTGGCTATAATATTCCACAGTACGACATAAAACGTATTTATCTCCATGGAGAATGTTCCAAAATATGGTTGTAACTTTCTATTTCCATGCAAAGATGCAGGTGATGCGCCGCCTCTAGAAAGTTATATACTGTAGCTTTAAGCATTTTTCCAGCTGTGTTTCTTCACTGAGATGTTCTTTTTCTATCATAACAGCCCACTTTTGTCGTGCGTTTGTCCTTGAGGAGAGAAGTGGTTTAACTGCATGTAATGTGCTGTTGACAGAGCAGCTGTTATAGTTCAAGGACCACAGATTATAATTTAGAGAGAGACGAAAGAGAACAGAGAAAGAGGTAGCATTTAGGACGAGTTAAAGGAGAGGTGTAAGAGTAAGGACTCGTGATGTCGTCACTAAACACAGCTGTTTCTATGGTACTTACAAATATGTTTCGTGCAAACTTAAAGAGCATCATCGCAGTCATGGTTTCGGCACCATTTACATCACTTAACCCAGTTTAAAGCTGGACTGTGTAACTTTTCTGGTACCTGCTTGTCTCCATGGAGATGGTCCAAAGTATGGCATTGAACTTATCAATTTTGCTTTTATTCCATTACAGCTGTTTTTTATTACTCAGTCTTTCCTCTGTGATAATTTTACACACATTTTTTTTTGAACATTTTTGGCCAAGCAGTAGCATCGCCATGGTGACAAGCAGTCTCCAGTATGTAACTTCTCCTGAAAAGTTACATAGTGCACTTTTAACTTTGACTTTGAACGCTCATGAACTCTTTCTGTCCCTATAGCTCCAAGTAGCTCAACTTTTTCTATAGTTTTTGTATTTTTAGTCCATCTTCCTCCCTCTCTCTATATTCTGAGTGAGTTCTCCATGTTTTTAAAGTAAGAAAACCTTACATTTCCACCTCCAACTATCACAAGAACACCATAGTCAGTGTTGAGGAAAAAATTACAATTCTAGATGAAAATTTATCCAAAGCCCAGTGAGTTTTGAAATACAGAAAAAAGGTTTATTCTTTTGTTACAGCAGCTACAGACAGGACAGGACCCAGACCTGCCCGGGACACTGACTGGTCATCTCCAGGCCCCCCAAGTCTCCCTGAGCATCTTTCCTCCGGTCCTTCGTTTCCTTCATTCTGTCCCTACTCTGTTCCACCAGCCTAAGTCCCTGAGCATCTGAGCTCTGGCTATTTATACCAGAACGACAATGCTACATACATTTCAAAGCAGAGTGACTTTTGTTTCACAGCCATGAGATAATGAACTTTTACACTTAGACAGGTAGAACAACAGCGAGTTTCCTGGAGGATGGAGCCTTCACACATGTTAATATCTGGTCTGGGACTGACACACTGACACAGATCAAATAAGACACTACATGCTTAAATTTCCATCACACTTAGACAGGAGCGTGAAATGTCATACCCAAGGACACGGCACTGTACAACATCAGAAATGAGGATCAAACCAGTACAGCTTAGTATCGTGGCATTTGAGGCCGCACACGTTTTAAATCTGATTTCATTTTCACTTCAAGCATTTTGCATTTTGTTTGTAAGCTACACCCACGATTGTCCTGCATATTCTGATTTTCATTCAAAGGCGTATCAGATGCCAGTGAGAGCGCTGTTTGTAATCACTGCAGTCTCCATCCACCCTCTGCACTGCATGACTCTTCACTAGAACATGCTTTTGTGGTCTTATCCTCATTATGAAGTATGTCACCCCAGCTGCAAAGCCAACCACAAGTTTCCCATGACCACACAAGTTACCAATGATGTAATGCAATTGTCCGTGATTGTCTACATCTAAGAACTGGCCACACTTGAACTCAAATGGAATTATTTTACTTCCCAAAAATGGAAATATATTTTGAGTACATGCAAAACTGGAGACATTGGTGCCACAAATGCACTTTAATAATCTGGTGATAAACATTTATACTCACACCGGCTTCTGTTTTTATTGTTTTGAATAAACCTATGCAAATGGAAAAATGTAAGTGACTGGTAAGGGGTCTGCCACCATGGAGATCTTTTGGAATGTTCCACAGTATGGCATTTTCTCAGCAAAGTTTTTTTTTTTTTTTTTTTTAATTATTCCAAAAATACATTGGAAAAATATGAATTCGAACAGTGAGTGGGGTGTCCTCTCCACAAATCTTACCTGTAACTTGACCTGATGGCATCAACTGCTAGTTTCCATGGAGATAGATACGTTTAAAGGTCCGATATCTGTTTTTTTTCCCATGCCTTTGAGCAAAAGCGGTCTCTTCCAGTACATAAACAGAGCTTTTGAAGTCCAAATAAGTCCTGTATTTTGTCTGCATCTAATTGTACAGCGTTTTACTGTCCGATAATCAGGGTGTGCACTCTTAGCATGCTACTTTTGATAGCTTTACTGTGAATGCAAAACTCCGCACTGGTCTCTGAAAGCTGTGAAAAGCACTTATAAACTCATTGCTGTGAATAATTAGGATACTCAGAATGCCTAAGGTAAGTGAGGAGTAACTTTGGACCACTGCAAACTGTTTTAAATGTTTTCAAGACAGTAAAAATTGGACATTCCAGGCAAAACTATAACATCTCCACAGAGACAAACAGTTGGTGGTCTCTCTGTTACACAGTGCACCTTTAAATTGTGCCAGTGAAGTTAGTAAAAGACAGTGGCACATTTCATTAGAGTTGCATACGAACTGGGGCAACCTTTAAACACGTCATGGATATTTTTTCAGACTGCAGGGTGTTGGTCAGTACTGCAATAAGCCACACTTTAATACATCATTTGGGAAGCTTGTAAAACTAAACTTATACCAGTCAGTACTTGTTTAGTGTAATTGAATGATGTAGCTGCAGTAACACATTTGGACTGTGTTATAATTAAAAAAGGGTTGGAATAACATTACATCACTGCATTATTTTGCCACCCAAGAAACATCTGTGGGCCTTTGGAAATTATAGCCTGGGTTTTGGAGAATTGGCGTAGCAATAAGGATGTGGTAAAGTATAACCTGCGCCATAATAACTTAAGTGTAGTGTTCTGTACAATATCATATAACCAGGACCGTCAACAGAAAATCAGGGGCCTGGGCAAGAAACCTCGTATGTGCCCCCCTCCTGTAATTCTTAAGTTATACTCACCAAATTTTAGCAGTAGGTAAACTGAACCTTCCAAGATTTTTGGCAATATATACAGTTATAATTGTTCACTTACACTTGAACTTATCACTACTTAAACTTGGGAGAAGTAAAAATTACCTAATAATTAAAAAATAATGTTTAAAGTGTCCACCATTTTGGGTTTCAAATTCAATAGCTTTATCCAACACACTTTGCATAACATTTGAAAGCATTTCCGGGCTTATGGCTCTTATTTGATCCTTGATATTACGTTTTAAGTCGTTTATTCTCTGAGGTTTATTCACAAACACCTTTTTTTTTAAGATAGCCCCACAGGAAGAAATCAGGACTAGTCAGGTCTGTGGAGATCACATACTGTCCCCTGTCTTTGAAAAACACTTATTATTCCCTTAATGGCATTTACGCTCGGGGCATCTCTGGTATTAAAATGTCGACGGAAACTGGGTTTCTGAATTTAACCCATGTGACTCAAAGTATCACTGTACAATGGGGGTTTGTTCCTCGGTGCTGTATTGCTCATATTAATGTTGGAAGGGTCATTCTAAATGCACTGAAAAAGTCCTTTTATCCTCACAGGTGCAGCTTGATTCATAATGAGTTGTAGGTGTGTGGGAGGAACCAGAAACTCCGCCCAGCTCCAGGCTCAAACACAGAAGGGAGGAGGGAAAATGGCATAGAACACAAAAAAACAAATCCTGACAGTTAGGAATAACCTTGGACCACTGCAAACTGTGTGGTAAAGGACCACACTTTTATACAGGAGTTTTCCACCTTCAAGGCACTTTACATCAAGGAAGCACTCACCCATTCATGCACCGTAATACACGGACTGGGGGTGAGGTTTGTGAAATGTCTTGCCCAAGGACACAATGACGCCATTCATATGGGAATTGGAATGGTACTGCCAACCTGTGAGCCAGTGGATATGATCACTTTGCCAATGGTATTTTTGCTAACAGCGGGATTCAAACCACTAACCTTCAGATCAGAGAGCAAACACTCTACAAGCTGAGCTAAAGCCGCCCTCAAAATGAGGTATTTCTGTTTTTCAAATTTTCAAGACAGTAAAAATCAGGTACAGCGCCTGTAGCCAAATAGTTAATCATCTTGATCTTACTCTATCAAGTTTTCATTGCCAAACAAGGTAAAGTTACATTGTAAAACGTTTGCTAATCTCCAAATTAAACTCAGATTAAGATATTAGATTACTCAATTATCTTATAAAACAGATGTACAGATGATTTACTCAATACTCATGTTTTTCTGGCCAAACCTTCCACTGACTATTAACAAATCCATTACAGTTCTGGTTCACTGTTCCACTGTTTTCTCTGGTGCAATCAAATCACAAATTTAAAACTCACTGATCACTTCTGCTAAAGACACATTTGAATCACATCAGCTCAGAAAATGTCCAATGAAAATATCTTCATTTTGCTTCACGACGCCAGTGAAAACAAAACTGTTCCTCATGTTTTTCGCTTTGAGAGAAATGGACAAAAGTCTCGGAATATCTGAGCAAAAATCTGCGTCTGATTCTGGGAGATGGACTTGTGATGGATGCAGGGCTGTAGGATCCAAGCACAGCTGAACCTCCCAATGGAAATCCTCCTTATTTATGATCGGAGGTGTACTGAAGCAGGCACAAAGACACAGGCCTGTCCCAAATCAGATGTCCCGAGCAGACATTTGGATAAGTTACCGTCCAAATAGTTACAATCCCTCAAGCCTACGGGACAGAACTGCTCGCTGAAGTCTACGATCTGGACTCAAATCTGGACTCGAGTCTGGATTACATGATGCAAAGATTAGATTCTGATTGATGGTATAAAGAAGTTAGCTAACGTGAAATGACAAATGCTTGGCTGGACTTAAATCTTTCCCAAATCCTCAGAGGAAAAATGTCAAGAAATGTTCAGTTAAAGACCCTGTATCTGATTTTTGTTTTTTTGTTTTTTTCTCCAAAATGTGTCTTACCCCAGTACAGATATATAGTATAAGCAGCTCTTGAGGTCAAAACAAGGTCTGCTGTGTACTGTCTACATCTACATCGAAGTGCACGTTAGCATGCTAGTTGTAGTTGATGGCAAAACTCTGCACTCTCGTAAGTTGTGAAAAGTGCTTATAAACTCATTGCTGTGAATAATTAGGATGCTCTGAATGCCTAAGGTAAGTGAGGAAAAACTTTGAACCACTGCAAATTGGTTAAAATTTTACGTTTTTACAGTGGCTGTAAGTTCGGTAAAGTTTTAACCCATCTCCAGAGATCTAAAGTATACATCGTTTATCATAAAAACAGCTAAAAAAGAGTAGATTCCAAATGCAAATAAACCTGTCTTGCAAGATAATCTTTCAGCTAAGGGAACAAAAGTGATATCTGGGAGCTTTTGTAGTAATTAATTGTACAGATTGCCCAAAAGTCACTGACAGTTGAAAAAAAATCATAACTCTCTTGTTTCTAAATATTTTTCTTTTATTTTTTCCAGAGCATTTAGATCTACCCTTCCAACATTAATATGAGCAAATACAGCACCGAGGAACAAACCCTCATTGTACAGTGGTACTTTGAGTCACATGGGTCAAATTCAAAAACCCAGCAGTGTTACCGTCTACATTTTAATACCAGAGATGCCCTGACCGTAAATGCCATTAAAGGAATAATAAGTGTTTTTTCAAAGACAGGGGGCAGTATGTGATCTCCACAGACCTGACTAGTCCCGATTTCTTTCTGTGGAGCTATCTTAAAAAAAGGTGTTTGTGAATAAATCTCAGACAATAAACGACTTAAAACGTAATATCGAGGATCAAATAAGAGCCATAAGCCTGGAAATACTTTAAATGTTATGTAAAGTGTGTTGAATAAAGCTATTGAGTGTGAAACCCAAAATGGTGGACACTTTAAAACATTATTTTAAAAACTTCGGTCATTTTTACTTCCCCTAGTTTAAGTAGTGATAAGTTCAAGTGTAAGTGAACAATTATAACCGTGCATATTGCCAAAAATCTCAGAAGGTTCAATTTATCTACTGCTAAAATCTGGTGAGTATAACTTAAGAATTATAGGAGCTATTGAAGATGTAAAAGTATCAGTGACTTTTGGGCCACCCTGTACACATTTTGCGCGATACCTGAATCAATAAAAGAATTACAGACATATATTTACACATATTAGACGCATTGCCAAGGTATTGTCTGTGCTATTATATAGTATTTTGTCAATGTGGTCCACTCCTTCCATAGTGTGTGTTTTTGGATTGAAGCTTAAACCTGGTTCTTCTTCTAAACACGCTCTGAAAGTGTCCCAAATTGTTACCATAGCGTTGCACGTGTGTTGCATGTGATGAGGGCGTACGTGAGGAGCACTACAGCTGACAAATATCTGTACTTCCCTGCACTGCCCACGGAGAAATGGCAAGAAAGTCGTTAAGCCAAATATGTTTTGAAGGGACAAATTAAAAGTGTTATGACGTTTTCATAAATAAATGTCACATAACTATGACTTCACTGTGTACAAACTAGGACATGGTATAATAGTGTTTTATGGAGTATAATTAAAATAAATGAAGATATAAACAAGGTCGAGTTTTCCCTTTAAAGGTGCGTTATGTAACTTTCCCGTCACCTGCTTGTTTATACGGAGATGTAGCTTTGCCGTGAATGTTCCCCAATATGGCATTAAACTTAAATATCTCCACTGAACACCGCCAAGCCAAGTTACATGTCACATCTGTGGAGCGGCGATCCAGCTTACAGTAAGAATGCATGCTCTTCAGTGTTCATCTTTCGCAGGGCCATCCATCCATCCATTTTCTTCCGCTTATCCGGGGCCGGGTCGCGGGGGCAGCAGTCTAAGCAGGGACTCCCAGACTTCCCTCACCCCAGACACGTCCTCCAGCTCCTCCGGTGGGACCCCAAGGTGTTCCCAGGCCACCCGAGAGACATAGTCCCTCCAGTGTGTCCTGGGTCTTCCCCGGGGCCTCCTCCCGGTGGGACATGCCCAGAACACCTCCCTAGGGAGGCGTCCAGGAGGCATCCTAAGCAGATGCCCGAGCCACCTCAGCTGGTTCCTCTCGACATGAAGGAGCAGCGGCTCTACTCCGAGCTCCTCCCGTGTGACTGAGCTCCTCACCCTATGTCTAAGGGTGCGCCCAGCCACTCTGCGAAGGAAACTCATTTCGGCCGCTTGTATCCGCGATCTTGTCCTTTCGGTCATGACCCAGAGCTCATGACCATAGGTGAGGGTAGGAACGTAGATTGACCGGTAAATCGAGAGCTTTGCCTTTCGACTCAGCTCCTTCTTTACCACAACGGACCGATACAGCGACCGTATCACTGCAGACGCTGCACCGATCCGCCTGTCAATCTCACGTTCCATCCTTCCCTCACTATCTTTCGCAGGGCAACGGCAAAATAGGAATTTAATGCCATACTGCTGAACATTTTTAAGCAGTAACATGTAACTGGGGTGACAGTAACTCAGTTCGTGGAGTGTTTGTCCACTGATCCGAAGGTTGGCGGTTCGAGTCCCGCTCTCGACATAAACGTCATTGGTTGAGCAGTCTGATCCATGGACCCACAGGTTGGCGGTGCGATTCCAGCTCCCACAGATGAATGCTGTTGTTGTGTCCTTGGGCAAGACACCCCCCAAACATGAGTGTGTTTGTGAATAGGTGAGTCGTTCCTTCATGTAAAGCACTATATAGATTTTAACATTTAAGAGCCAGGTTTGTGGAGATGCAAGCATGCTCACAGTAAGAAAACGTGGATTTTTTTTTTTTTTTTTCAAATCAATAAACAGAACCAAAATGAAACTATAAGGTGTTTTCTAGCTGTGCAGTACTACTCCAAACTTGTGTCCTTGGGCAAGACACCTAACCTGCTTTGCCCCCGGTGTGTGAATGGGTGAGTGGTTCCTTGATGTAAAGCGCTTTGAGTCTTGAAGGTGGAAAAGTATTATACTATATAACATCTAACTGCAAACAGGTGGCTGACCCTCCATTCACAAATGTTACACAGTGAATCTTTACACGAAATTCTTAAAATGTTTTCTTGAAATGTCATTTCTTTTCAGGTATTAGCTGTAGATGTGTAAAAAGGGTGTTTTAGCCAAGACAAACTAAAGGAATTCGGACTAGAAGTGTTGATTGCAGTGTGTAGATGTGGACATGTACCACACAGGCAGACAGCCACTGTGCTGTTTACAGCTGGAGCAAGCGAAGAAAAATAAACTACAATCAAATAGGCAGCTTTACATGAAATATTTGTTTGATTAGTAAAAGATCAGGGATTCAATAAGATCATTTTATGCAATCATTATGTTTACATAGTTACACACATTTGGGTTGCTACGTATTTCAACTGAAGGTGGTCTTTTGAAGTTAATAATATTATCTTCACTGGACAAAGTGCAGGAGCGGACGTTTGGCAAAGCAGGCTCAATCAAATAACTATTGTTTTTTTCAGAAAAGAAGCATATGCAAACATTAAAGTAGACCTGCAAAATCGACTTTTCGGAGCTTTTAACCATGTCATAGTCGTTTCCCCTTCTCATTTATCCTCTTGAAGTTGTATTTAGAGTGATTCATGCATGTTTGAGTAATCTTTATTCTCCTGTACTCAAGACATCATTACTCCGATCATTACCAAATGAAAAAAATCTGCTGCTCTCTAGTGTGATCTACAGACATCCAGAGGAGCGGCCAACGGCCTGTGGCGCTTTGTTGTGATCATGTTTATAGTAACGTTTGCTCTCATTAGGCACTGCAGTTTTCTAACACAAAGGTCAGCGGATTTGTTTCTTTTATTAAGTCTTTTTAGATGAATACTGCGATTTAAAGTGTACAAGCTATAACATAATACATGAGTGTCATAGATTATAATTACAGCAGACACATGCACTCATGTCTTCTTCAGACTCTGCTGTAAATATGTCATCACCTAAAAGCTTTTTTGTTGATGACAAGATGTTTTGTAAATTTTGGAAGAGTCACAGTCAAAGTGCTTTTTGTTTTTCTGGATCATCCCACAGTTTGGTTTTATCTGCCTTGCATTTATTTCATTACAGCTGTTTTAATCCCTTGATTTTTACTGTGAGCAGACTCGCCTCTCCACAGATCAGTGGTGTAACTGCTTGTCTTCATTAATTCTATATTAAGGAACATTCAAGTCAAAGTAATAACATCTCCATGGAAACAAGCAATAAAGTTACACGGTGGCTTTTAAAGGCATGTTTTAGTCAATATCATCCAGAGAACAACTAATATATGAACAGCTGCGAAATGACAAATTGTATTCAGTAACAGTGAAGTTACCGGGGTAATAATGTACTCACTTATATGTACAAGTACTGCTGACAAAAATGTACTTAAGAAAAAGTAAAAAAGTATGCATGATAAATACTACTCAAAGCACTAGGTACTGGTTACTTTTTAATGCAATGGACTTTAACTTTAACTTTTTAAATACAAAACTTGAGAAGTGAAACATTTAATGTAATGATTTTAAACCAATCAGAGCAGGAGATACTGTTGTGAGCACAGAACCATGGACTGGGACAGACTCACTAACAACTATGATTGTAAATGTTTTAAACTAATTACAATTACATGGCTAGATTTTTTTTGTTTCCTTTATTTGTGTATGTATTTATTTTTTTTATTAATTAATTTAATTAATTCATTCATTCATTCATTTATTTACTGGTTTATTTGACAGGAACAGTACAATCAAACATTGCCACCAAATAGGCAGCTGCTGTTCACATGCATAACACTTGCTAATTTGCGTCCCTGTTGAAGCTTTTAAAAGATGTCAATAAAACGCAAAAGTGTTAGTAAAAGGCAGAGATACGATCACACATATTAGACTTGGCCATAAGTGCCCCGTCTACATCCCAGGACAGTTTAACGTTCACACTGTGGATTTTCCTTGAGCCAGTTCTTGAGTTTTGTGTAGAAAAGTTTAAGTCCAACTGTGACTTCAGAGTTCCCCAAGTGTGAAGCTTTCACTGAGAAAACCCAGTTACAAGTACAGGTGGATAAAAAGTATGGACAAAAAGTACAATTACACCAAAAATGTACTCAACTACAGTAACATGAGTATTTGTAATGAGTTACTTTCCATCGTATTTGAATGTTTTTGAAGCAGGCGATAATATCCACACATGTTCCCACTGGCTCCTCTTATGTTGAGAAATGGATTATAGTGATTTTCTTGGCTTCTCTGGGACAGAATGTGAGAAAATCCTTTGAATGGGCCTCTGGTCTGAGGAGGTTTGGCCTGGAGCCTAAAGTATAAACTGTGTATTTACTTTACATGTTTTCTCAAAGGTCAGTGAAGACATTGGCTCAGGGGCAGTCACACCTGTATATACTACATGAAATACATCAAATACATGTCCCTATTCAAACATCAGTCTGCCAATATGTCCTGTAAGTGTTACTTTTAATGAGTCACTACTATAATGTTGCCAGATGTGCAGATTTAATCATTTTAATTCACATTTAAGCTGTTTTTATGCATGTACACACAAATATCCTGCTATTTAAACCTTACTGGAACATGTTAAAGGTGCACTATGTCACTTTTCTAATGGAGGGAGTCTGTCTTCTGCTTGTCTCTATGGAAATGTCGCTACTTTACCTGGAATGCTCCACAATATTGCATTTTTTTTTTCAATATACATCTTTTTATTGCTCCAAAGTCAACTGTAAAACATGCTTTATTTCTATAAGCGAGCTCGCCTCTCCACGGATCTGACCTGTAACCTGGCTGGGTTAGGGTTAGGGTTAGGTTGAAGTCTGGGAGTCCCTGCTTAGACTGTTGCCACCGTAACAAGAGGAGGAAAATGGATGGATAGATGAAAAATCCCCAAAATCTTAACCTTCTCATGTTAACTACACATTTATACATTACTACCAAATGTAAAATGTGCATAGGTTTTATATCAGATGCCCTTCCTGACCCTACCCTCTACATATTTCCATTCATAAACCCTATGTGCTTTCATAGCTAAGATGTCCATGTTAAAATATGAGTCTGCCTCTGTGACAGTTCACCATTGGAAACAGATGGAAACATATCGGCTGCACCTGAATTTAAGCTCAGATAAGAAATCACAGCATTCAAATTTGGCCCCTCCATAACTCACTTGTTTACTATAAAACTGTATTCATTTAACAATTTTCCATTTGAAACATAACCGACATTCTTTATAGTTCGTGACATTTCTTTGACTTAAATTTGGTTCAACTCTGCTGTATTTTCCAGTAGCTTTGGAAAGGCCACAGTGCACGAAAAGTTTGGAGCTTAATTCTAATGAAGTTAAAGGGCCTGTACCAGATTTTTTCCAAGCATTTGTGCAGAATGTGTTTTGCCTCAGTACAGATATCTTAATTAGCAGCTCTTGAGGTTAAAATGAGTCCGCTGATTCCCGTCTGCATCTATTTATCAAGTGTTTATTGTGCGATAATCAGGAAGTGATTAAATGGTGTGGGTGCATTTTGGTTGGAGCGTAAACTGCGTTGGTGAGGACGGACTGTAATGGAACGTGGACCGGGAGGATCTCAGACTGAAGCCAGAGATTGTCCATTCACACAGAGCTCAGAGCAGCTGCAGAGGAGGCGCTGAGAAGAGAGTGGCAGAGACAGGAGCAGGAGGAGGAGGGATAAGATAGAAAGAGTTTGTTTCAAATGGTTTGCACTGATCCTAAGTTATATGGAGTTAGTTAGTTACAAGTTACGAATGTCTTGCAATTAGATATTTCAGTTGCTAAAAGGGAAAAAAATGCTTTGGAAAACATATGTAACCGGTTCATACATGTATAATTACACAAATGGTGCTTTTGTTTATTACAGTTTTTGGTTTTATGTGCAGTCCTGGTCCTCCAGCCGCTTCTTCTGTGTTTTTCTTTCTTCTTCGTGTGTCCATCGCCTTGCCCCTGGTATAAATTCGGGGTCTGACTCCTGCCTCTTCCCTTTGCAAAACAGTATTGGGAAGAGGTCAGTCATCTATTGGTATTCCAGTGTTAAAGTATTTGTATTTAAGTTAATATTGAGGTCATATGTTGTTTTCATTTGTTCATGTGGGCAAGTGCAGGGAGACGTCGACTTTGTCAGTTATCTTCTCTCGTGTAGTGTGGGCTGGACCGATGGGTAGCGGCACATGTTTATAAAGTTTTGTGCTTTTGTGGAATAGATTAAAGGCAAAAGTTACTGCTGTGTCTTGTGGCTCCTTAGCACCTCACAACATAACGCAGAAGTACACTGGTCACACATAACCTTGCCAAAAAGATGCCTGACCTACTCCATTGGTGCAGAGACTGGACACATCACAAAGCAGCAATGTGGTTTGGGCTGAAGCCAGTGCAGAACGAATCAGAACAAACATGGAGACGTATTTTAATGTGCCTTTGTGGAGGGAAACATGTGAACGTGTGCTTTGTTGGGACGCTTCCACGGTTGGTTCTGATCAGTTTGAGCGAGAACCATCCCCGAGATGCAGATAGGGATGGATAAATACTGTTGAAGATTCCAGGCAAAGCAATAGCAATGTCAGTGGAAACAAGCAGGTAGCAAACCAGAAAAGTTCCACACTGCACCGACTCAGACACAGGAAGAACGTGCACACTTTAAACTTAAAAACCCCTTCTGACCCGGGATTCAAACCTTAGACCTTCCTTCTACCAGGCGACACATACTCACTCATTCACTAAGCTGCTCTACTTTTCATCACTGACTTTGCACATTTCATGCTCAGTTTGTCCTTTTACAGACCTTGAAACTCAGACCTGTCTCAGTATTGACTTTAGCACCTGTTCCTATTAACTGTTGACAACATAATTTCATTTTCCCGGAGCAAACATTTAAGATATATTAGATTTTTTATAAATTTTGACATCTCTGGCATCCACTTACAGGTCAGACAGTTTAACCACCTGTTTGTACAATGGGAACCACTGAGGCAAAATTAATATTAGTTTATGGAGCGGGCAGTACACTTGTATGGGGTATTAAAGAGAGGGTATTACATGTTTAAGGGGTATTAAGGAGGCGGTGTTACACTTCTATGGGATATTAAAGAGGAGGTAGTACACTTTTATGGGATATTAACAAGGGGGTATTACACTTCTATGGGGTATTAAAGAGGAGGTATTACACACTCTAAGGGGTATTAAAGAGGAGAGTAGGTATTACACACACTCTATGGGGTATTAAAGAGGAGGTATTACACACTCTATGGGGTATTAAAGAGGAGGTATTACACACTCTATGGGGTATTAAAGAGGAGGTATTACACACTCTATGGGGTATTAAAGAGGAGGTATTACACACTCTATGGGGTATTAAAGAGGAGCTATTACACACTCTATGGGATATTAAAGTGGGGGTATTACACACCCTATGGGGTATTAAAGAGGAGGTATTACACACTATGGGGTATTAAAGAGGAGGTATTACACACTCTATGGGGTATTAAAGAGGGGGTATTACACACTCCATATGATATTAAAGTGGGGGTATTACACACTATGGGGTATTAAAGAGGAGGTATTACACTTCTGTGGGTTATTAATTATTAACACATTGCATATTTAGATCACCATGTTAACGTTTATTGTTTTGAAAATGCTATATTCTCCAAAAACAAGGCATTAAAACGTTTTTGACGAGGAAACACAGTAGAAAGCTCCATAAAAGTTAATTTTGCATAATACCCCCTCTTTAAAGACTGCAGTGTGTAGTAGTTACATTTGACAGGGAACATTGTATGGAGACATCACAGTCCCTTCACTTTGCCAATAAGGTATAACATTCCCCTTTGGTCACATTGGACCTGACCTCCGTATGAAGAGACTACTCCCTCTTTTGGATTTCACTGCATTACATCTTTTCCAGATGCTGATTCATATTTTCCCAGGATTAAAAAGAACATCAAACTAAAACATGCACAGTAGACAGAAGAAACCAGTCCTCCAGCTAAGTCCTGACCAAGTCTACCATCAGATCTGGAGATGGGTCAAATGCAGCTGTTAAACTTAACACGAGGATGGAAATCAACATGATCTTAATTCTGCGTTCTGAATATCAAATTTAAAGTTGAAAACTAAACTGAAACTAAGTCGGGAGTGTCTTGACAATGCTCAACCCACGTTTTGTTGGACAGCTAACCGTAAATATGGCCCGGGAAAGATCACTAAATTACTCAAACATGCATGGATGGCATCTGCAACCTCTTCAGTCAAGTTTTTGTTGAGGGAGCAACATTAAAAACATGCATTCAACAATTTACCTGTAACTTGGCCTGATGTCATAAACTCCTTGCCTCCATGAAGATGTATAAGTTTTTAAAGCCATACTATGGAACCTTCCAGGCAATAACATCTCCATGGAGACAAGAAGCACACCCTCAACCAGAAACGTTACAAAGAGCACCTTTAAAATAACAAGGCAAGCTTAATTTAAAAACAGCACTCAACATAAGCTCATTTCAGCACTATATTCATCTCTTTAGCCTCTTTTGAGTCCGGTTTGACCCTGCGCCCTGCTCCTGTCAGTCACTCCAGACCTGAATGCACTTCTCTCTCATACCTCTCAGTGAAGTCTCCTCCTTTTGTTCCTGTTTCTTTTAGATTTGAGCTGGAAAAAAGCTCTCAGACTTTTTCTATTAGAGAGGGAAAATAACACTGAGTGACCTGTCTCCATAAGAGAAGCCTGGGTTTATAGAAGAGGAGGGCTAAAGGTAACAGGCTGAAGCTACTGTGGCTAATGCTACGTCTGCAGCTCTATCATGGTAATATTGAGATAATATAACACAGATGATGATTTTTTTTAATAATAATTTAGCATGCATGTCAATTTAGCAACGTATACTGATAAACAAGCTTTTTAAAATTACATTACATAACTATGATACTCTGCCTGGCCAAAAATAAACTCACCACCTGGATTTAACTAAGCAAATAGGTACGAGCCTCCTATTGGATAATTACTGCATGGGTGATTATCTTTCAGCTGGCAACAAGTTATTTAACCCCAACTGGTGCAATGAGTTGCTTCTCATTCCTTAAACAATGATGTTGAAAGACACATCCCGTGGTCGTGGAAAAGATGTTAGTCTGTTTGAGAAGGGCCAAATCACTGGCATCAAGCAGAGAAAACGTCTAAGGAGATTGCAGAAATTACTAAAATTGAGTTCAGAACTATCTAACGCTCAAAAAGTGAAAGGATAGTGGGGATCCATCGTCTTCGAGGAAGAAATGTGGCCGGAAAAAAATCCTGAATAATCGAGATCGGCGATCACTTAAACGTTGTAGAACTCGGGGCTCTGTTTGATAGTGAAAGTAAGAACATTTCCACACCTTTTTTTTTTGGTGGCAACTTTTTTTTTTGGCCAGGCAGTATATGTTAGTTCAGATGCAAATTCAGAGCACTGTACAGATGAGGAAAAGTTGTATTTTACCAATTGAGACTGATTTAATTCAAATTTACCATGGTTCAAACTGAGGCCAAGAACCTAAGATGGCCTGCTGCTATTCTAATGTTTTTTGGGAGCTTGCCAACATTGAATCTAGCTTGGAAAATCTCTTAAGAAGAAGCTTATTCAAAATATAATCAGTGAAATAATAAATGTTGGTGGGTTCCTTTTCAGTCAGTGTGGTCCTTTCATTGGTTCGTTCACTTTTCGTCTCACTGAGTGCCTCCTCTTTGTGTTGACAGATCGGACTCTCTTGGACAGAAAAAGCCTGTTCTTTTGTTAGCAGCTCGTGTGTGGCGGCTCTCACTGGTTTCACATTAGCATCAGCCTAAGTGCCAAAGAGCTAAAGTGCTCCAGTATCTGAGACCAGAAACCTCCCCTGGACCCATACACAGCAACCACCCACACACTTTATCTCTCTAATTCTCTCTCCAACTCTATCTCTCTCTAACTCTCTCTGTCTATCTCTCTCTCTCCTCTCTAACGCTTTCTCCCACTCTCTCTAAGTCTCTCACTCTCTAATTTTCCTTTCTCTTGCTCTGTTTCTCTCTCACCTCTCTAACACTCTCTTTCTAACTTTCTTTCCCCCTCTAACTCTTTCTCTCTTTCTAGCCCCTCTTGTTCTGCCCTCTGTCTCCACCCTCTTCTCTCTCTCTTACTCTCTTACTCTCTCTAAGTCTCTCACTCTCTAATTTTCTCTTTCTCACTCTAAGTCTCTCACTCTCTAATTTTCTTTCTCTTCCTCTGTTTCTCTCTCACCTCTCTAACACTCTCTTTCTAACTTTCTCTCCCTCTCTAACTCTTTCTCTCTCTCTAAGTCTCTCACTCTCTAATTTTCTTTCTCTTCCTCTGTTTCTCTCTCACCTCTCTAGCACTCTCTTTCTAACTTTCTCTCCCTCTCTAACTCTTTCTCTCTCTCTAAGTCTCTCACTCTCTAATTTTCTTTGTCTTGCTCTGTTTCTCTCTCACCTCTCTAACACTCTCTTTCCAACTTTCTCTCCCTCTCTAACTCTTTCTCTCTCTCTCTCTAAGTCTCTCACTCTCTAATTTTCTCTCTCTAAGTCTCTTTCTCTCTCTCTTTCTCTCTAAGTATCTCTCTCTCTAAGTATCTCTCTCTCTCTAAGTCTCTCTCTCAAAGTCTTTCTCTCTCTGTGTCTATTTCTCTCTCTCTAAGGCTCTCTCTCTGTGTGTCTATCTCTCTCTCTAAGTCCCACTCTCTCTAAGTCTCTCTCTCTCTGTGTGTCTATCTCTCTCTCTCTAAGTCTCTCTCTCTCCATCCCTCTCTCTCTCTCTCTCTCTCTAAGTCTCTCTCTCTCCATCCCTCTCTCTCTCTTTCTCTCTAAGTATCTCTCTCTCTAAGTATCTCTCTCTCTAAGTCTCTCTCTCTCTCTCTCAAAGTCTCTCTCTCTCTGTGTCTATTTCTCTCTCTCTAAGGCTCTCTCTCTGTGTGTCTATCTCTCTCTGTAAGTCCCGCTCTCTCTAAGTCTCTCTCTCTCTGTGTGTCTATCTCTCTCTCTCTCCATCCCTCTCTCTCTCTCTCTCTCTCTCTCTCTCTCTCTCTCTCTCTCTCTCTCTGTTGTCTTTGCACAGTCCATTTTGTGCACTCGTTCAGACCACACATACAAAGCGTTGAGCCTGTTCTCTCTGATAGACTCATGTATTGTATAGTCACTATAGAGATGCCCTTACAAACACATGCCTCCTGTCAGCAGCAGAGGGCCTTACACAGAGTCCACTGTAGATAACATTAGTGACATTTAGACATTTATCACATGACTCATTTCTGTTATAGTCAGTCATCTTTTTGTTTATTCAAATGTGGAAGCATATAGTCATAGCCCATTAAAGAGATGCATTCATTTGAACATGGCACAAAACCTAACACTATTGTGGGATAGGGGAGATTTTGGAGCCGAGTGGCATATCTGGAATTACAGCCGCGAGTATCATAACAACCAAAGAGCGAGGCAGAGGTGATTGGAACACAGACATTTCATAAAAGAGATGCCCCGTGTGAGGCTCGAACTCACGACCTTCAGATTATGAGACTGACGCGCTGCCTACTGCGCCAACGAGGCCTACATTGCTGTATCCTACCCATACTTTGGTGTAAGTCCACGTGGTGAGATCATAGACTACAGATATGGAGTGAGTGTGACGTCACCCACAGCTTTCACTTCCAGTCAAATGAAGCTTGTCGAGGCTAGAGCAGTTATAGGGGCGAATTTGGAGCTTCATATCTGGATTTCTGACCGCGAGTATCATAGCAACCAAAGAGCGAGGCTGAGGTGATGAGAACACAAACATTTCATAAAAGAGCTGCCCCGTGTGAGGCTCGAACTCACGACCTTCAGATTATGAGACTGACGCGCTGCCTACTGCGCCAACGAGGCCTGCAGGGCCCTTGCCTACCCCTACTCAGGTCCAAGTCCAACATTTTCAGTTTCTGTTTGTCAGCTCGGTCGATAACAATGTGATCCCAAGTTAAATATTTCACTTCAGCGCATTATTTAAAGCCTATGACATCAATTGGATGAGCAGCAAAACTTTTTTCCCAGTTGACAGAATTGATTTTTTTCCTGTGCATACTGTGGAGATTTTATATGGTCCCATTCCTACTTTTAGGTGACTTCATCTGAGCAGGACAGTGGGAAACAACAGCACAAAAAATCTACAAATGCAGAATACTTTGGTGTAAGTTCACCTGTTGAGATCATAGACAGTATAAAGAAGTGGACTGACTGTGATGTCACCCATACTGTTCCAAAATGACGAGGATCACTGCAGCAGTCACAGAGAGAGAGGGGGGGATTTTTTTTCAATAGGAAGTGAATTGGAGCCAGAGTTCATGGAGCCAGAACCACGCCTATGCTCACTCCCTATTTGGAACGTGGCAGCAAACAGGTTAGCTACATCCATTTATACATACAGTTCATGGTTGAGATTGATACTCCTACATCTATGTCCTCCTGCCTTATTCTTGTTTGAGGTGATTTTGTAAATAAAACTAAAGACTCTTTAGTTAGTTGAGTGAGATTAAATTGCTCTTGTGTTTGGATTACTTGTAGTATGTCAAAGGCTAGACAGCATTTTTGAATGAATAATGGAAAGAAAATTTGACTGGGACATAACAATCCCACTAAAATTTGCCCCGTGTGAGGCTCGAACTCACGACCTTCAGATTATGAGACTGACGCGCTGCCTACTGCGCCAACGAGGCCTGCAGCACCCTTGCCTACCCCCACTCAGGTCCAAGTCCAACAGTTGAGTGCTGTTCCCAGCACCCTGTCATAGTATGATCTTTTTATATTAGCACTAGCATTAGCTTTGCGACACAAACACCTAGGCTACCTTCATAAACACAGAAGTGTCCTCAGGTGAAATATTGACTCATCATGTTATATCTATCTGAAGTAGGAGCTAATTACACTGAAACTAACACCTGCCGAGTCTGCTCTGCATAATATGCGGGAAAAAAACGAGGCAATTCAACCTTCAAAACTGCTTTCGCACATGGAGACTCAGCACTCTGGATTAAAAGAGAAGCCTTTTTTCAAAGAAACAAACGTGAACAAGAAGGAAAGAAGAAACAAGCTCAGGGTTGCCACTGATTCAGCGGTATGGCAAGTTGTATTTTTTATACACTTAACTTATCTTTGCCATGTTTATCTGCCACGTGTAGATGGCCGGTCCGTGAAAATAAAACCTACATTATTCCGGTCCGTGGTGCAAAAAAGGTTGAGGACCCCTGGTATAAAGGAAATATACTTTATTCATATTTTAAGATAATCAATTTAAAGGTATTGTGCTTGACTTTTACTGTTTTAAAAAGTGAACAGAATCATTTTTGATACTTAGCTTTGCACTCCTTTGAGCATCCGAACTACTCACCACAATAAGCATTTCTCACAACTTCCAGAGGCCAGAGCGGCATTTCCTGTCACGCTAAAGCTAACAAACATTAGCATGTTAATGGGGGCACTTCCTGTTTTGCAGAATATGAATGAGAATACGACTTTCTATAATTAGACATAGACAGCAAAGCACATCGGTCTTATTTTCAACCTAAGAGCTTCTTATACAAAATAACCGATTTCAAATACCACGTGTTGCCAGCAGGGGGGCGCAAAGACTACAGTTCAAACAAGGCTCAAAACGATCGCTGTTAGTTTTTGCTCTATATTCTCTTTTAAATGATTTGAATGTGTAGGTGGAGTAGGCCTAGGTCCAGAGCAGAGGTCGGTGAAGTGCATGTGATCTGTGTTGTTGTTGAACAGTGTCCGGCGCCTCTTTATCTGCACCGCTGTGAGGAACGAGGCCTGGACACCTCTCTGTCCTCTGTCCAACACTAAACAGCACCACATAAGCCCATGGTATGTCCCCTGTCTCTGACTCTGCAGAGCCCTACCACACACTGGGAAAACCAATATACACAATATACAGATATATTTACTTTATTTGCTTTATTTTACATTTGTTTACACCGGATAAAAATGTCCTTGCATGATTCTCTCAAAACTGAAAGGTAAAACTGTACTTCGGATCATTCTCCTTGGAGATTTATGCCATATGTGGAAGAGTACAGGCAAAGGAACAACATTTCAAACAGGTGCAAGGCTACTCAGAGTAAGGACACATGTTTTCAGTGCAATGAACACAATCAAAATGGAAAAAAAATACATATATGCTTTTAGGAAGGTTACATAGTGTGGCTTTAAATCACATCAAGTTCTATCTAAGAAAATATGTGCAAAAACAGAGTTTGAAATAGAACAACTCCACTGAACTAATTGAACAAATACAAACTGCTAAGAGACCCGTGTACCACAGTTTGAGAACCACAATTTTTTCAACATAAACACCTTAAGTCTGACGACCCAAGAGCCCTTTTCTTCTTTGGAAAATTATGAACATTGCATTAAATTATTGCTATAAGTTCACTGAACACTGAAATATCCACTTTTTCAATTTTAACCCTTTATTCCCTAATTTAGGATCTGTGCCAAATTTGACCCATTGGGCTCGCTAATTTATCCAAAAAAGAATATAAAACGTACTTCTAGACATTCTGCAAGCTATTACTAAAAAACTAAATTTTACCAACCGCTGGTTTGCTGAGAAGATGATTTCGTTTGGGGAGGTTTCCAGCTCAACAGGTCGGCCATCTTGTCACTATCACTCATTTTAGTTCAATATTCATCCACTAGGTGTCTCTATGCATGGGGTCAAAAGTGGCACTCTGGGCTTTTAGAATTTTTTGAATTGAATTTTTTTTTTTTTTTCAAAAGAAGCAATTAACTGTGGCTAAATTTGACCCCGTGAGTTCTCCAGGGTTTTAAATACACTACATAGTTCCATATATGTTATTTCATATATTTGACGTCTTCTGTATGTATCTAAAATGTAGAAAGTAGTAAAAATAAAGAAAAAATACTGAATGCAAGGGCGTGTCTAAACTTTTGACTCTGTATAGTGTATAACTGCTCTAAGTGTTCCCCTCCTCTGCTCTTTGTAAACCAAACATCCAAAAACTCACAATTACAAATGAGCACTTTGCTGTGGACTCCTCCCTCTCCTCCCTCTCCGCCTTGTGTGTCTGAGTTTTTATTTATTTATTTTTATTTGAAGGACAATGTGCAGATACATTAAAAATATGGCTGCACCAGATTTAGCAAAATGCTATTTTCCATCTGTAGTCCTTTGCGCCACAAACATTAAACATTAAAAAACAATTCACATAGAAAAAGTGCAATATAACAAGACAATGTACAAGTGTGCAGAATTTTAAATACAAAGTGCAAACTACAAGTTATTAAAGTGCAAGACATAGAAAAAGTGCAACAAATATCAAAATAAATACAGTGTAGTCGCTATCAGATGATACCCACGAGGGTAGCATCTGTTAGCTCTGTACCTCATTGGTATTATAAATGTAAACAAGACAGTAATATGACACTAAAACAGTGACTATGACACTCATGATCTGGTAATCTAGTGGCCATCAGATGGTACCCACGAGCGTAACATCTGATGGCCAAATACCCGTCTGGTATTGTTAGTGTGAGCAGGACTGATGGTCAAGGAGCCAGTTTTTAACAGCCTATGAAAAGCTGTGATAACCTGTTATGTTCTTTAGATTTTCTGGAAGCCCGTTCCATTCCTTGATGGCTTTAAAGGAGAAGGCAGATTGAGAGATGGCGGACTTTCTTTTAGGAACATTGCAGTCACCCCTAGACACGGACCTAAACACTCGACTTGTTAATTGAGAGCGAGGCTGTACATGGGTCTTCAGTGGGGGTGGGGCAGCGTCATGCAAAATTTTACGTACCAGGCGAATATCGGAGTACCTGATCAAGTTGTCAAAGCTTAATACTTTAAATCTGTCCAATATGTAGCAATGATGGAAACGTCTGGGCTTTTCATCGAGGATTTTCAACGCCTGATTATGCAGTGATCTAAGAGGATTTAGTGCTGTTATTTTGGCTTGAGACCATGAGGAAATACAATACAAAATGTGAGATATAATCATAGCATTGAGATAAGATTTTGCGGCTTCTAACGATAATGAGCTTCTAATGTGTTGGAAGTTAGCGATGTTGAATTTCAAGACATTACAAACCTTTTTAATATGTTTTTTTAAAATTAAGGGTAGGGTCTAATATGACTCCCAGGTATTTAACTTCCTCGACATTTTTAATCATGCAACCATTCACATAGATATTTGGACATACACTTTGACTTTGTTTGAAAATACATTGTAACAGTTTTCTCAGTATTCAGAGTAAGGAAAGATTTGTTAAACCATTCTGTTGCTTTTACCATTGCCACAGAAAGCTTAGCTGCAACAGAATTTGCATCGGGACCGTGTGTAAAGAATACTGTATCATCAGCGTACATCACGATTTCTATATCGTCACAGATAGAAGGTAGGTCGTTGATGTACAAGCTGAAGAGTAACGGCCCCAAAATAGACCCTTGGGGCACACCCGTTAAGGAAGTAGTAAACAGGGTTTTGTCATTTATTCTTACACACTGGTGACGATCTGCCAAGTACGATTGAAACCAACTGACAGTATTTCCTGAGAGTTTGAAATTTTGCGTTTTTGTTAGCAGCACTGAATGGTTAACGGTGTCAAATGCCTTACGGAGATCCAAAAAAAAATAGCCCCAACCACCCCTCCCTTGTCCAAACTGGACTTAATCAGCTCAAGCAAATAGCAACATGCTGTGTCCGGGGAGTGTTTTGACCGAAAACCAAATTGCAGTGGATGCTACATGTTTCTGTCGTCAAGATGGTCAATAAGTTGTTCCGCAACAATTTTTTCAATAACTTTGGAGACCACAGGAAGAACACTAATAGGTCTATAGAGTCAAACTTTCTCCCACTTTTCCTGTGTGTCCCTGGACTCACCGCGGAGGGGGGTATTGGACAAACAGCAGCACTAAGCGTATCTTTAAAGTTCAAAGGAATTAAAGCAACAACCATTATCGCACCCGCGTGTCACCATTTATCAACCAACCGCCGTTAGCTTAAGCTCGAATGTCTCACAAATCAAAGTGTTTAGATTCCACAGATTCTTAACGTAACATACTGCACATGAACGATTTCTTTAATATACTACACTTATCTAAGTTTGACGAGGTTGATAGAGTCTGGGCTCGTGTCTGTATTTATACTCACTGAGATTTTTCAAGATTCATGATTTTCAGTGGTCTAAAATCATGATTATAACGGCTACTTTGTAATCGTAAGAGCAAAACGACATGTCAGTTTGTGATTTGGGCTGCAAGATGAATCGAAATCAAATCGAAATCACAATTTGAAAGGATGAAAATGGCAAATCACAAAGACAACAATTTCATTTAAGTAATTTTCTCCGCAAACAGCAAAATCTCCTGTCTTATTGTGCATGAAAACTGCTAATCCTGTAGCAGTTCTGAAATGTCCCTCTTTGTCAGCTGCCCTCCCTCTGTGTGAGATGCCCTTCCTCCCTCCTCTGTCTCTCCATGGGGTCTTATTCTGCATCCAAACTGCTAACCCTGTAGTTTAGATCTGTACAAACATATTCTGAAATGTCACCCTTGAATGAGTTTGTTCATATTTCAGTCTTTTTGTCGATTCTTCTGGACACGTTTAAAATTTAAAAGTTTAAAAATTGCGAAGCTTGTTAGAAAAATTGCAAGTTGTGACATCCATTTTCTTCCACTTATCCTGGACTGGGTCACGGGGGCAGCAGTCTAAGCAGGAACCCCCAGATTTCCCTCACCCCAGACACTTCCTCCCAAGACGTTTCCATACCGGCCAAGAGTGAGGCTTCTATCTATAATATTTGTAACCCTAAATTCGTCATTGGGTATCTCTTTTCCTATCCATCATCATCATTTTTGTTTTACATCATTTTTACATCATTGAATCACGGCATTACTCCCTATTATATTCTTTTACGCATATGAAAACATTATCCATTCTTGGGACTGGCACCAAAAATAGTCGTCATTCCACCGTCACATTTACAGCAGTCTCTGGACACCTGCTTGGGGCTTGTTGTCGTTCGTGTGTGTGGTAAATGTGTGCCTCTGTGTCTGGACTAAGAGCCTTCCTCGTGGAGCCTTTATGACCTCAGACAGGAGACAGGAGACAGGAGGGACAGCCAATGAAAATCTCTTAAATTCTGAAGATTTTCGTGGACTTGAGTAGTTTTAATTCCTTTACAGGCCTGGATTATTTGACTTGCTCCAGTGCATTTCTGATATATTCATTTGTTACAAGTAAAAATGTGTGCATTCATTTTAAGACGTGTATGCCTGTGTGGGCCATAGACTGTATATATAAATGGACATCGACTCTGGCTCCAATTCACTTTACATTGCGAAACCATCACCCCTCTCTTTGTAACTGCTGCTGTCAGACTTGTCATTTTCGTCTTAAAATGTTCATATTAACCGGCACTACATGATCATGCTATTTTTATTTCTCTATTGTGCACGTAAATCAAGTTATGAACATTTATAACAAATCAGGCACCTTTTTTTCTCTGAGATCTCTCTGCTAGCGTTAGCAACAGGCTTGATTGACAGCGTTGCTAAGAGCCCTCTCCCTGCTAATGCAGCGGTGCAGGCAGGAAGAGGCGTTACCTTCAACAGCTTTGCTCCAGATTGCAAAAGATGAAGTTTAAATCTGTCAACTGGACTGAACTGTTGTAAATTGTTAAACTTTTGTGCTGGATCAGGACCCGGACAACTGAGGGATGACACAGACATTTGCTCCAGATTGGCTCTTTGGTTGCTACGATACTCACAGTTGGAATTCAAAATATGAAACTCTGCTCCAAATTGGCCCTTATGACTGCTCTAGCCTCAATGTGCTTCGTTCGACTGGAGCTGAGTGCTGTGGGTGACGTCACACTCCACCTTAGTCCACTTCTTTATACAGTCTGTGCCATAGACCTAATTCACCGTTCACAGCTCAGAGTGACCTATGACCCCTGAGTGCTAGCTGCTTTCTTTTTTAGATGGCCACCTAGTATCACTTTTGTCACGCTAAAGCTACAACAACAACTAGCATGCTAATTGTGCACTTCCTGATAATCAGACAATAAAACGCTGTATAATTAGACGCAGGCAGTACACATTTTGACCTCCTCCTCACACTTTATCTGTACTGTAACCGTTCTAAGTTACTTCCCTCCTCTGCTACTGCGTGACTACTTGAGGTGGTGTACTCTCCACTAGAAAACTTTGTGCGCCATTAATTTCGTTGTAATAGTAATTGAAGAAAGAATCATAAGTGGAAAGTAAGGGCGTCAGGCTTCAAACCACAATAGTTAAAAATGATTTTGAATTTTTATAGTTCATAGTTGTGTGTGTGATTTACTTACTGACAGTATTTTACATTATTTTACATTTTAAAACCCATTTAAATATTCTTATCCTTGCATAAACTGAACTTAATTAGAAAAAATGTGGTCTCTAGTTTTCTTGCTATTCCTGCTTATATTATGGTGTATATATGGTGAATAATGGTGAGTGTCCAAATAGTATTACAAGACTGAAAAGGAAGGGCATCTGGCTTAAAACCTATATGTCTAATCAGTATGAGCTAAATGAGAGGTTTGATATTATGTAGTTCTACTTTCACTGTGTCTTTCTGCTCTGAGGAAAAGGGGCCGGACCAGAGGAGACAGGTGTCGAGTTACACGGGACATGGGCCTCACTCTGCTCTGAAGACAGCTTTGTTATATACTTATAGAGGAGAGAGAGAGAGAGAGAGAGAGAAGAGAGAAAGAGGAGAGAGAAGAGAGAGAGGTGTGGAGTTACAAGGGACATGGGCCTCACTCTGCACTGAAGGAGCTTTGTTATATGTTATATACTTATACACACAGGAGGGAGAGAGGAGAGAGGAGAGAGAGGAGAGAGGATAGAGAGAGGAGAGGGGGAAGGAGAGAGGAGAGGGGCGAGGGGGAGGGAGAGAGAGGAGAGAGAGAGAGTGAGGAGAGGGGAAAGGAGAGTGGAGAGAGGGGGGGACCGAGAAGGGAGACGGGGAGGGAGAGAGAGAGGAGAGGGTGAGGGAGAGAGAGAAGAGGGGGGAGAGAGAGGAGAGGAGAGGAGAGAGGGAGAGAGAGAGGGAGAGAGAGAGAGAGGAGAGAGAGGAGAGAGAAGAGAGAGGAGGAGGGAGAGGGGAGGAGAGAGAGGGAGGAGAGAGGGGATACAGAGAGAGGGAGGGAGAGGAGAGAAAGAGGAGAGGAGAAGAGAGAGGGGAGAGAGGGAGGAGGAGAGAGAAAGACAGGGATACAGTGGAGAGGGAGGGAGAGAGAGAGAGAGAGAGAGAGCAAATGAAAAGATAAATAGAAGGCTGAGAGAGAAGATAAAGGGTGAGAAAGAGAGAGGAAGGGAGAGAGAGACTAGACACAGAGCAAATGAAGGATAGAGGTGAGGAGGAGAGAGAGGGGGACAGAGTAAGAAAGAGAGGGGGGGGGCTAGAAAGAGGGGGGAGAGAAGGGGTAAGGTGAAGATATAGAGAGGAGGAGAGGAGAGATACCAGAAGGTAAGAGAGAGAGCAGAGGGGGCAAGTGTACGTGGGAGAGGTGAGGGAGAGAGATAGAGAGGCGGAGATAGAGAGAGAGAGAGAGAGAGAGTGAGAGGAGGCGGAGAGAGGGGGTTAGAGAAGAGAGAGAGCAGAGCAGAGGAGGGGGGTGTGGTTTGAGCGAGAGGGTAGAGTAGCACGCGCCTCAGTTGGAGTTTGAGTTTGCACTTTCCTACACAGCAGCAGTGTGGACTCTACCTCCTCCTCATGATCTGGACTTTGGGGATCTAAACTGGTCCAAGATGACTTCACGGTAAATGAAAGACACATTATTTTCACTACTTCTTTGCTTCTAACTTCAAAATTCTCACCCCAAACTTGTGCCATTGTGCAGAATCGCTCCCTGGTTTTTGGTTGTATTCCTCCTGCACTCGGGACGGTCCCTGCTGCAGTACGATGGTATGTGTTCTCTGTTTACATTCTGGCTGGATTTGCATGTGGTCGCTTAAGCTGCAGAGTTGCATTTGGGATTTATGAATGGGGAAATTGTTACTATGTTCCACAAGTTTACACCAAGGGGAGACTGAGATGCTAGTTTGAGCATTGGGGAAGATTGCTATAAGATCAAATTGCTGATGTTTTAGACAGTTGTATATAGCTTTTTGGTCCTATAGTTTGTGTCATGTTTTGCATTGTGGTCACTGTTCTGATATGAGTTTAACATTTATGAATGGACAAACTGTTACTATTTTCCATAAGTTTACACCCTGGAGACTGAGAGAGATGCTAGTTCGAGCAGTGTGTAGGATTTTAATATGGAAATAAATGAGTAGCTTGCTATAAAATCAAATTGTGTATATTTTCAGTTGTATATATTGTGAATTTGCTATAGATCTATTCTGATATGAGTTGAGTTGAGTTTAAGATTTATGAATGGACAAGTTGTTACTATGTTCCCCTAAGTTTACTCGATTGGAGTAGAGAGAAATGCTAGTTTGACCAATCTGTGTAGCTATAACATTGAAGTAAATCAATCATATATATTGTGAATGTACTATTGGTTTTGTGCAATTTGCCATCTCAGCATTTTGAAAATATACATGTATTTGAGTTATATCTACACTTTGCAGCATGTTTTGCATTGTGACCACTGTCTGTTCTGATAAGGGTTGAGCTGAGTTTATTTCTGAATGGAAAATGTGCTGCTATGTTCCACTGTGTTTATCGGAGAGAGATGCTACTTTGATTCAGGCATGAGACGATGTGGATTATCATGGTCAAAGTAATTGCGATTTACAATTATATCACGATAATTATTAAAGTTGCTGACAGATTTAAAGTATTACAGTTATGAATGATTATAATTTTAATATTATGAATAGGTTCCATGTTTAAACGTGCTTTGGAGAAGTGAAAACAACAGTGATCTTCTGCACATTCTGGTGATATAATGGCATTGTATCTTTTGAATGAAAAAGTGATAATAAGCCACTCCTATAGTTACTGGTTCATTCAGAGTTTTGCGTCTTGGTCTGACTCGGGCTGGGGTATTCTGATACGGGCCGTAGAGCTGTAACAGAGATGACATCTTCCCAGAATGTCCAAGTCGCACAGATTGAGTTCAGTTAATTTCCTGTTATCAGCGTGAAATTCCACACATCGGCGTCGCACAGTTATTGGGTAAACTCCAGTTTGTTTGTGATCGGTTTAAACAGCAAGTTTTGGGTACTTCCTGTTTTCTATAAAAGATTATTTCAGGTTAGAACCAAACAGTGAGCTAAGACAGTGGGTTTCAATGGGCTGGATTGGACCAAATTCCAACTTATTTGCAGATAATTTGAAACCAATTAGTGTGTAATTAGTCAACATGGTGGCACTTTTGACTGGGGGGCAGTTACTTATGGGAAGAAGTTTTGCTTTCACACTCTTATGAGGCGGTGTTGTCCTGGATTGATCCTAGTTTAGTCCTGATGTAGACTTGGTTTGGACCTGTTCAGATCCTGGTTTAGACCTGGTCTGGTCCTGGTTTAGTCCTGGTTTATTCCCTGTTTAGTCCTGGTGTAGTCCTGCTCTAGTGCTGTTCTAGTCCTGCTTTTGTCCTGGTCTAGTCCTGTTCTAGTCCTAGTTAAGTCCTGGTCTAGTCCTGGTTTAGTCCTGGTTTAGCCCTAGTTTAGTCCTGGTTTAGTCCTGATCTAGGCCTATTCTAGTCCTGGTTTAGTCCTGCTTTAGTTCTGGTCCAGTCCTGTTCTAGTCCTGGTTTAGTCAAGGTTTAGTCCTGGTTTAGTCCTGGTTTAGTCCTGCTTTAGTCCTGATCCAGTCCTGTTCTAGTCCTGGTTTAGTCAAGGTTTAATCCTGGTTTAGTCCTGTTCTAGTCCTAGTTTAGTCCTGGTCTAGTCCTGGTTTAGCCCTGGTTTAGTCCTGGTTTAGTCCTGGTTTAGTCCTGGTATAGACCTTGTTTAGTCCTGGTTTAGTCCTGGTATAGTCCTGGTTTAGTCCTGGTTTAGTCCTGGTTTAGTCCTGGTTTAGTCCTGGTTTAGTCCTGCATCCATCAGTTTCATAATGATGACAAATCAGGACTGTTGTCATGACGATTAACAATTTAAACAAAATATTATGTTTTGAGTAAGAAATGGTTCTCAAAATGTTGTATATAACAGAGAGCTGAACCCCTCTGATACATTCTATTGGCATCACTATTGCATAAATCCAGTTTTTCCAAGTTTACAAATGCAGTTTAAGTCTTATCTGTCTTCGCCCCATATTTGCTTAGACTAGTGCTTCTCTGGGGAGCACTTAACATCACACAAAAGCTCGTAAACCCAGACTTTGTTTATTCTAACGTCCACTGAATGATACAAAATGAACTGCAGTGAAGAGTTGTAGAGCTGTGGGGCTTTAGTCATTCAGCCGATTAATCGATCGCTGGAGTCTTAGTCAACCAAAATTAGCATTAGTCGATTAATCATTTTATTTACATGATAAAGATTTATATGGGACTGTAGCAGAAAAGGGAAGAGAGTGAGTGAGTGAGTTAGCTGAAGAGTTGGTATTTTTTGGTATTTATATGTAAAAAGTCAGATATAAATATTGTTGTTTCCTAGTACTTTTTTCTGCATAAATAGTAGTTTTTACATGAACTGTGCAGGTGTAGTCTTGTGAGTGCAGTTTGGGTCAGATACACAGAAATACGAAATATATTTGACTTTGCCACACCCCCTTTTTTAGTCAACCAATCAATCAACAGCACGTGTCTTTAACCCTAGAGCGTCGCCACCCATAGACTCGCGGTTGTGAATTTTCCATTACCGTAACTCCACAACCGACTGTGCATCATGTAAAATCAAACAGCCTCTCAAAGCAGAGGCATGAGGCTCTTTAAATATGTTACTGTCATTACGGTAATGTGCTTTTGTTGTCCCTCGAAGGCGACCAATCAGAGCACAGGTGCCACCGGGATTCTCCCAGTCAGTTATTTTAAGCAACAAAGAAAAATAAGGATGGATATGTAAAATAGAGGTAAAAATAAGGTGAAAAGGGCAGTACATGCTGATACTTCCTTTAAGTCTAGGTGAGCTATAATAACAGGGGTGCCAAACTCATTTTCACCGACGGCCACATCAATAAAATGTTTGCTCTCTGAGGGCCAGATGTAATTGTAAGATATATTTAACTAAATGCAACCAAATGTAATGTAAAATAAATGCAACTACTTTTTAATCTTGTTTATTAACCATTTCTATATTTATTACTTGTTAAGGTTACAAATGTTGCATAAAGATTTGCATTGATAAAAAGGCTAGGTAACTGTGTATCTTTGTGTAACTGTGTAACTCTGCATTTTAAGACAGTCAGACCTTTTAATTTACCTTGTTGCGGGCCACATAAACTGACGTGGCGGGCCACATTTGGCCCACAGACCTTGAGTTCGACACATGTGGTCTATAATGTGCTCAGTTCTTAAAGAGCCTCATGCCTCTGCTTTGAGATGCCGTTTGAATTTACATGAAGCACAATTGGTGGCGGAGTTACGGTGATGGAAAGTCCACAACCACGAGTCTATTGGTAGTGATAGCATCCGACACTGTCGGCGATAACCCAAATGAATCGACCTACAGCCGAAGGACAGTGGATAGAGTAGCAAAAAATTGTACTCAAGTAAGAGTACTGTTACTTCAAAATTATATTACTCAAATTGAAGTAATGGTTCAAGAAATATCTGAAATGTATTTGTGAAAAGTACTACTCAAATAACAGTAACTTAAAGAGAAACTGTCAGGACATAATAACTGATTTATAATTTGAAGTGAACTGAAGATGGATGGACAGAATTTTCAGAGTATAGACAGAAAATTGAGCTAAACTAAATCATATCTGAAGGAGCTGCAAAAATCACAAATGTTCAAATCATTTCATATTGTCAAAGTGAAGCTTTTGCACTTGTAGATTTACTCACAGTGGGACGAGGAACCACAACTTTTACTCATGTAAAAGTACTGTTAATTCAATATAAAAAAAAAAAAATTACTCAAGTAGGAGTAAAAGTATGCTGCTGGAAAAGTACTCTGAAAGCACAATTTCATGAAAAGGTTAATGTGAGAACTACCCAGCTCTGAGCCCCAACACTTCTTCTTCTTCTATCTTCTGTGCAGTACTGTTGGCCGCTCTGTTTTTGCAGCTTAAACTCGTCAATTTCCTCAGAATTAATGAATGACTTGAAATCCTAATATGTTTTCAATTAAGGCCTGAAAGAAACACATTCACTTTTCCATTGCAGTTTGAGAGAGAACAGACCAATCCCTTCTGTGGCTAACTCTAGTTTAGGGAATAGACACTTGGGAGACGTGTGTTTTTCCAGCGCTGTTTTAATGTTAAACACTGATTAAATTGAGGGAATTCTTCAGTTCTAATGACGATATTCAGTGGCTGTGGTTGGCTAATTTCACCACAATATGTTCCATTTGGTTTACAGACCGTCAGAGACCAAAATACCAGGATGTCGTGTTGCTTGCAGGAGTGGTTATCATAGTTAGTTAACAAGACTCCCTGTTGTATTTTTGGTTTGTTTTCAGAATAAATAGAGTCTGGATAAAGTAACTGAAAACTATTGGCAGTGAATTTTAGTATTGGCAATCAGCAGGCCACCAAGAGTCAGCAGAATGGGAGTATGGGGAAAAGTGAGCTGTTGCCATAGCGATGAAGTATGATTAACAATTCAAAACAAAATATTCTAGCTTCTAAAGTCCTCAAAATGGCGTCCACAGCAGGAACCCCAACAATAGGCTTTCTTCATCTTTGCAGTTATCCAAACAAAAGCTGATGCCCTTATTTCTCAATGCAACTGACTATTTTTGACAATGCTGCACAACCGATTACTATTTGGAGTGATGCATTGTGGGAAAATGAACGTTGACATGGGTTAAACTTTAGAAATGACTAATATGTTTTGGGGATTTGTGAATATCGGTGATAGCAGACGATTAGGCAAAGCAGACAAGTTGATATGTAATTATAGACAATATATTTCTTTTGTATAAGTCCAAATAATTTATGGATAAAGCCAGATTTTGACTTCTCCAGAAACATCTGTGTGGAAGTTACACTAAAGACCCAAGTGTTATAACTCACGCCAAGCAACTGCATGATACAAGCTGGACCCTGCACTTGTGCGGGGACTTGTCTTTCCCATCATAACTCTTATGTTTGGGGAGAAGCCAATTTACTTTGCCTGGAAACTCTCCCTTTCTTTTACTTTCTTTCTCCCTCACTCTCTCTCTCTCTCTCTCTCTCCCTCTCATCCTTTGTCTCATTTTCTTTCATCGTCTCTCCCTCCCTCTCCTTCTCTCGCTGTCTCTGTCTCCTCCTCTCTTTATCCCTCTTATCCTCTCTCTGTCTCCTTCCCTCTCTTCCCCCCTCTCTTTATTTCTCATTCTTTCTCTCTCTCTCCCCTCTCTTGTTCTCTTTCTCCTTCTATTTCCCTCTCTCATTCCCTTCCTTTACCCCTCCTCTCTCGTTCTCCCTCCATACTATATATGACTGTATGGATCTTGCATGAATTTTTATTGAGATATAATAAATGTATTGTTAAAAGTAAAGGTCAGTCTCTCTCCCTCTCATGTTCTCTCTCCCTCTTTCCCTCTCTCTTTTTCTCCCTTTATCCCTCCTCCTCTTTCCGTCTCATATGCTGATATGTGACTGCAATTATTCTCCACGAATTTTATTGACATAATGCATTTATTGTTAAAAGTCAAAGTCCCTTTCTCTTGTTCTTTCTCTCTCCCTCTTTCTCTCTACTTCTTTATTTCTTCCCCTCTCTTCTTCTTTTCCTCTCTCTACATGTGACTATGTGACTGTATGGATTTTGAATTAATTTTATCCAGATATAATAAATTGTATTTTTAAAAGTCAAAGTGTCTCCCTCTCTCTCTGTCATCCCCGTTTCTCACCTGCTCCCTTCCTCCTCTCTCTCTCCCCCCATCTGTCTGTCTCTCTCTGTTTCTCCCTCTCCCCCGATGTCTCTTTCATTGTCTCTCTCTGTCTTCCCCCTATGTCTCTCTCCCCCTCTGTCTCTCTGTCTTTTTGTCTTTGCCCCCATGACTCTCTCTTCCCCTCTGTCTCGCTCTCTGTGCCTCCGTCTCCCCCCTACTTCTCTCTCTGTCTCTCTCTCTGCCCTCTGTCTCTCTCTCTCTGTCTCTCTCTGTTTTCTCTCCCTTCCCCTCCTCTCTCTCTCTCTCTTCCCCTCTGTCTCTCTCTAACCCCTCTGTCTCTCTTGTCTTGTCTTTGCCCCTGTCTCTCTTCCTCCCTCTGTCGCTCTCTCCTCCGTCTCCCCCCTACTTCTCTCTCTAGCCCTCTCTCTGTCTCTCTCTCTGTGCCCCGTCTCCCCCCCTCCTACTTCTCTCTCTAGCCCTCTCTCTCTCTGTCTGTCCCAAATGTCTCTTTACCCCTGTCCCCCCATCTCTCTCTGTGTGTCTCTCTCTCTCTGTGTTTCTGTCTCCCCTCTGTCTCTCTCTCTCTCTCTCTCTCTCTCTCTCTGTCTTTCCCTCTGTCTCTCTCTGTGCCTCTGTCTCTCTGTGTCTATCTCTGTGCCTCTGTCTCTCTCTGTCTCTCTGTGTGTCTCTCTCTGTCTCTCTGTGTCTCTCTCTGTGCCTCTGTCTCTCTCTGTGTCTCTGTCTCCCCCTATGTCTCTCTCTCTCTCCTCTCTGTCTCTCTCTGTGCCCTCTCTCTCTCTCTCTCTGTGTGTTTCTCTGGGTGCCTCTGTGCCTCTCTGGGTGCCTCTCTGTATCTCTCTCTGTGCCTCTGTCTCTCTCTCCCTCTGTCTCTCCCTCTGTCTCTCTCTGTATCTCTCTCTGTGTCTCTGTCTCCCCCCATGTGTCTCTCTCTCTATGTCTCTCTCTCTCTGTGTCTCTCTCTGTGCCCATGTCTCTCTCTCTCTCACTCTCTCTGTACCTCTGTCTCTCTCTGTGTCTCTCTCTGTGCCTCTGTCTCTCTCTCTGTCTCTCTGTGTCTCTCTTTGTGCCTCTGCCCCCCCCCCCCCCCACGTCTCTCTCTCTTCCTCTCTTTCACAGTGATGGAGCACAGTACCTCCTTTTTTCCCCTAAGATAAATCAAATTGACTGATGTTCTATCACTGAAATGACAAAGACACTGCAGACAGACAGTGTGGCCTCCAGCTCCATCGTTGCACAGACTGTAGCCCTCTTCCCGTCCCGCTCAAACACCACTCCTCCGCCTCATTTTATCACTCTCTCTGCTAAATAGAAGTTCATTAAGTTTTATGACTCTACATTAGTGAAAAGGCCTGTGTAATTCTGTCCGCTGTGGAAACATACTTGTAATTTGGTGACATCTAGATCCCACAATTAGGCAGCACTGGTGAATCACATGTGTAAATTGTTAAAGCTGCACTATTTTCCATGAATGTTCCACAGTATGGCATTAAACTTATCTATGGAGCAGGAGACAGTGCCAGGCCAAGTTACAGGTCAGATCTATGAAGAGGTAAGCACACGTACAGTAAGAATGCATGTTTTAAAGAGATTTTTGAGGGGAGAAAAACAAGCAAAAAAACAAATACATGTTTCACACAATAAAATCTCCATGGAGACAAGTAAGGGGCAAATCCTCCATCAAAAAAGTTACGCAATGCACCTTAAACTATCTTCCAAAAACCATAACAGTGTTTATTTGCTTTCTTTCAGTCTGTGTCTTGAAGTAATGAAAATATGCATACAAATGTAATTGTTTATGGCATTATTTGAACAAACTTTTTCCAAGCAGGATATTAGAAAAATGAGAGCAGCAAACTGTTGCAGCAAGGACACACCCAAACATGCTTAAAATTGTTCAATAAGTATTTGAATACATCATTAATACTAACTTTATTTGGAAACTTAGAGTCTTAAAGGGTCTGTACTCAGTTTTTCCCATGTATGTGAGCAAAATGTGTCTTGCCCCAGTACAGATATATTATAAGTTGTGAAAAGTGCTTATAAACTCAAATAAAAGCGAATAATTAGGATGTTCAGGACCAGAAACTTCCACGGTAAATCAACCCATGTCATACAATCTCGTTTGATTCCACTGCGTGTAAACAGTGATGTCTTCTTTGTAGGGCTCTGAATATGTTTTTCGTTGTTGGGAAATGCCATGAAAGTGAAAACCTCGGGGGGATTCTAGCGTTAGATGTTACTAACGAGCTGCATGTAAACGAATACAGCCCTGGCATCAGACACTGCAGCGCCTGATGCACTAGGACAGTCTAAAGCTTTACTCCTGTGAGCGCTATGCAACACTTGTCTCATCTGCAGCTGTAAACCATATGCGGTTTAACGACTGATAGTGTTGGGTTTAATTAGCGCAATGGAAAAACAAGAATGCATCAGATATTTGCAGACAATATAACGCTTAACATATTAGCAGCTTATAAGCTCTACGAATCATCCCTTAGAGACAGGGTGAGGAGCTCAGTCACGGGGGGGAGCTCGGAGTAGAGCCGCCGCTTCAGCTGAGGCGGCTCGGGCATCTGTTGTGGATGTGTCCTGAACGCCTCTCTATGTCTCTGAGGCTTTTGTGTCAGATGCCCTCCCGTGTGTATCAGACCCAGGACATGCTGGAGGAACTACAGGGTAGCCCAAAAATCACTGACAGTTGAAAAAAATTCATAACTCTTTCATTTCTAAATATTTTTCTTTTTTTTCGAGCATTTAGAATGACCCTTCTGACATTAATATGAGCAAATATAGCACACGAGGAATGAACCCTCATTGTACAGTGGTACTTTGAGTCACATGGGTCAAATTCAGAAACCCAGTGGTGTTACCGTCGACATTTTAATACCAGAGATGCCCCAAGTGTAAATGCCATTAAAGGAATAATAAGTGCTTTTCAAAGACAGGGGGCAGTATGTGATCTCCACAGACCTGACTAGTCCTGATTTCTTCCTGTGGAGCTATTTTAGGTCATTTTTACTTCCCCTAGTTTAAGTAGTGATAAGTTCAAGTGTAAGTGAACAATTATAACCGTATATATTGCCAAAAATCTCAGAAGGTTCACTTTACCTACTTCTAAAATTAGCTGAGTATCACTTAAGAATTAAAGGAGCTATTGAAGATTTAGTAGCAGTGACTTTTGGGCCACCCTGTATGTTTCGACTGGCCTGGGAACACCTTGGGAGTTGTGGCTGGAGGAAGTGCCTGGGGTGAGGGAAGTCTGGGGGTCCCTGCTTAGAGGCGTAAGAAGAGATTTATGTATGTAGAGGAGGCAGAAGAAAAGGGATAGATTTAGACCTTCGAGACATTATTTTAAATCCCGTTTCCGTCTCTTGTCGTTAAGCCGGTGTGTTGTGATTGGTCAGATCTGCTGCTCTGTGAACCCGACTGTGTCCAGGCCTTTGTCTGGGTGCACCTAAGAGTGACCTTGGCTCCTCTAAGTTCAGGTGCCATGTTTGTTTTGCCTATGTTTGGTATTTCAAAAATTTAGTAAATCCCAAAAGAAGCAAAAGCCAATCACTCAACCAATACCTCATCCATGCCCGGGCGCTCATATTGTTCAGAGATTATACCATGTTTTAAAGGACTTAAACAAGTTACAAGTGATACAGTTTTTGTGGTTATTGGCAGTCTAGATGTTTTTGTTTCTATCACATATTTTTTTAAGTTTGCTAATCAACAGCTAACCACATTTTGGGAGATTCTTCAATACGCCCTTGAAGCCAGAGATCAAGGAAGGCATTTTAATTCTTCTTTGTCTTTTAATTAAATAGTTGTCTTGTGAGTTAATGGAACCAATATTTGTCCATATAAGTGAGCAGTACTCCAAGTATACATCCACTCACATAATCATAAACTTCAGGCAATTAAGCTGATCAAACATAGTTAACCGCACACACACGCAGACTCCAGAGATACAAGACCTTTCACAAATATTGACACCACAGAGATAGAACTTATGGTGATGAGTTTTGCGTTTAGCCTTTTGCACATTCTGCAGCTCCCCTTGTGTCCTGGAACAATATGGACCATCAAAACGAAACATTTACACCACAATGGACGAGCAGAAGCATTTTCACCTCACAGCAAGAAGGTTCTGGGTTCAACGGGCCTTTCTGTGTGGAATTTGCATATTTTCTCTGTGTCTGGATGGTTTGCACGTTCTGCCTGTGTCTGTGTGGAGTTTGTGTGTTCTCCCTGTGTCTGTGTGGAGTTTGAGTGTTCTCTCTGTCTCTGTATGGAGTTTAAATGAGTGTGTCTGTATGGCTGTGCATGTTTTCATGTGTGGTGTGTAGTTTGAGTGTTCTCTCTGTGTCTGTGTGGCGTTTGTATGTTCTCTCTGTGTCTGTGCCGCGTTTGTATGTTCTCACTGTGTCTGTGTGGAGTTTACATGTTCTCCCTGTGTCTGTGTGGAGTTTACATGTTCTCTCTGGTTCTGTGTGGAGTTTGAGTGTTCTCTCTATGTCTGTGCGGCATTTGTATGTTCTTCCTGTGTCTGTGTGGAGTTTACATGTTCTACCTGTGTCTGTGTGGAGTTTACATGTTCTACCTATGTCCGTGTGGAGTTTACATGTTCTTCTTGTGTCTGTGTGGAGTTTGTATGTTCTCCCTGTGTCTGTGTGGAGTTTACATGTTCTCCCTGTGTCTGGGTGGAGTTTGCTTGTCTCTCTCTCTCTGTCTGTGTGGAATTTGAGTGTTCTCTCTCTTGTCTGCGTGGAGTTTGAGTGGAGTGTCTGGGTGGAGTTTGAGTGTCCTCTCTCTGTCTGTGTGGAGTTTGAGTGTTCTGCCTTTGTTTGTGTGGAGTTCACATGTTCTCCCTGTGTCTGTGTGGAATTTGCATGTTCTCTTTTTGTCTGTGTGGAGTTTGATGTTCTTCTTTGTGTCTGTGTGGAGTTTGAGTGTTCTCTCTTTGTCTGTGTGGAGTTTCAGTGTTCTCTCTGGGTCTGTGTGGGGTTTGCATGTTCTCTCCTTGTCTGTGTCGAGTTTACCCCCAGTGACATTGAAGGATGGGTCAAATGCAGAGGACACATTTCCCTACAGGAACAATAAAAAAATCGTATTTTAAATCATATTGTATAATAGTAGTAGTAGTAATTATTGTATTTTACACAGCCAAACCCAGACTTAGTGAAGTTAATATATTTTTCTCTATAAAAATGCAAAAGGCAGCATAACAGTAGCCTAAATCGGTAACACCCCTATAGATTTTAAGCTGCATGTGTAAATCCTTCCACATTACAGTACTGTATTTCTCTCAGATCCGCCTTGGTTTTGGTCCAGTTGAAAAGGGGTCATCTGGCTCTAGTCCGGTCTCAAAGACAGGTTTTTATTATCGCTACGGCAACACTCCACTGTCCAAGTATGATTTCATGAATGACCAGCTCCACTCGGGCTTACACACAATGACATATCCTTCTAAATAATGTTCACTTATCTACACCATGATGTAACACAAACCAGTCCAAATTTACATTAAACACATGAGGCTGATTCAGAGCTGAGAAAGTACAGGGCTATAAGACAGATGTAGAGCCACAGATGTGTACGCAGACTTTTATTTCAATTTTAAATCAGTTCAATCATTGGGTGAGGTGGGTTGAGTAGCCAAAGATTGTGCTCAAGTAAATTTACCATTACTTTAAAATTATACTCATGAATTTGTTAGACCTGGTTTAGTTCTTGTCTAGTCTTGGTTTAGACCTGGTTTAGTTCTTGTTTAGTCTTGATTTGGTCCTGGTTTAGTTCTGGTTTAGTCTTGGTTTAGACCTGGTTTCGTTCACGTTTAGGATTTAGATTTAGTTCTTGTTTAGTCCTGGTTTGGTTTAGTTCTTGTTTAGTCTTAGTTTCCTGGTTTAGAGTCTTGATTTAGACCTGGTTTAGTTCTTGTTTAGTCTTGGTTTAGACCTGGTTTAGTTCTTGTTTAGTCCTGGTTTAGACCTGGTTTAGTTCTTGTTTAGTCCTGGTTTAGACCTGGTTTAGTTCTTGTTTAGTCCTGGTTTAGACCTGGTTTAGTTCTTGTTTAGTCCTGGTTTAGACCTGGTTTAGTTCTTGTTTAGTCTGGTTTAGACCTGGTTTAGTCCTGGTTAAGTTCTCTCTCAATGTCTGATGAATACAGCTTGGCAACAGTGAATATCTAGTGTCTAAATACCTTACTTCTTTCCATAGAAATGTTGTTGCTGTCCCTAAAATGTTCCACAGTATGGCATTATGCCTATCTATCTCCAGAGAGACAAGCATCTGACACCTCCAGTCTAAGTTACAGTTCAGATCTGTGGATAGGTGACCCTGCTCAAAGTAAGAATGCACGATACCTGTGACTGAATAAATACATTGACTGATTGTTTAATCGGATACTGCTGAACATTCCAGGCGAAACAGTGATAACTCCATGGAAACCCCCAGCCCACACTTGAAAAGTTACACAATGCAGCCTTAACTCAAACTTAGATGACTCTCGCAGCTCAAACTTGCTGACTCTCTGTGTGCTGCATGTGTGTGTGCAGACATCCCTGTTTTTTCCTGTTTGCTGATGGACCAAATACTATGAATACTTTACATCTGCATTAGCACATGTTCAGATGTTAATGTAGCGTTAGCGTAGGCCGATGTAAGGAATGCACTGAGCTGGAGCTGTTATAGGCCAATGAAGTTATAATATTTCCAGTAACATGGCATAAATGTTGGAGAACTTAAACATTATTTTATTTTGTATGTATTATTTTTATTCAAAATCAGAATAAAACTTAAAAGCTCAAAAGTTTCAGTGGGAAAAAAGAATATTGACAATATCTTAATTACTAACTTGCGTATTTATTTCATTTGTTAACTTTTATATTACAAATCAGCTGACCTCTATTTGACCTCAACATATAGAGTTCGACGGAACGAAAAAAAAAACAAAACGTCCGTTACCATGGAAATCTGCCATGTTTGTGCAAATAGTGCAAAACTTCCACAGAGATATATTAGCTAAAACAACATTAAAAAGTAAACAAAAGTGCAGTGGAACAACACCATAAACTGCTGGGTCACTGCTGGTAAATACATCTGTCACTCTTTAGTGTCAGAAAACATTTAAATGAACGCTAATGCTAGTATTTAGCATCTTAAAATCTCCATCGGTTTAACATTAGGTTCACAGAAAATTCTATTCTATGACGTCACAATCCCGAGCTCTATAGTCGTGTGTTACACCAGAGTCTGGTCAAAATTAGGAAAGAAATTAGGCCTATTTGGTTGATTATAAGTATTGTATTGCTTTGCTTAGATTAAAGGTGCACTGTGTAACATTTTTGGTTTTGAAGGGTTCTGACCTGCTTATATATGAAGATGTTATTGATTTGCCTGAAATGTTCCACAGTATGACATTAAATATATTTTATCTTGCATTTAATCTACGGGTGTTTTATATTGCCTTGAAAAAACATGCCTTCTTAGTGAATGTGTGGGCTTGCCTCTTCACAGATCTAACCTGTAACATGACCTGGTGCAGTACCATACTGTGGGACATTCCAGGCAAAGCAAAAACATCCCCAAGGAAACAGGAAGGTGGGAAGAAAAAAATTACATAGTGCATTTTTAGATATAGGGATTCAACTTTTGTCTCATTTTGCAACTGAAACTAACCAAATTCTTAATCGTTATGACAACCAGCGATAAAGCTACTCACCCTTAATTTGTTTTACTGCTACTTTTATGGCTGTGCTTCAAATTAAGTCTTCAAAAAAAAAAACCTCCACGTTTGAACTCCCTCCCCTCTCCCCTTGGTCCATATTTAGACTGAGCCCACCAGCCGAGACCCTCCACAACTCTGGACTTAAACTAACAGGTCTGAGGCTTTACAGAGGTCAAAGGTCAGCGTCTGACTCCACTGCTCCATAAAGAGGGGCAGATAATGGCCTCCTAATGATCGCTGTGTTGTTTCAGCCTGTGTGAAGGACCAGGGCAGCGGGTGAACATGGGATTATTGTAGTTTATGAGCGAGAAGAACAATATTGTTGCAAACTGAAGTTATGACTATGGCCCTGTCTGTGGTGCTGTTCATCTTTTAATGTAAATGTGTCTGAGTTATTTTAGCTTTTAAAGGGCCCATATTGTGCTATCTTCTGATTTATGTTATAATATTTCCTTATCAAAAATATACCTGCATATTTAGGATGAGCTCTTCTGTCTAATATAAAACCCTGTGTTCGATCTTGTGATGTCATGTGGTAATACAGGAAGTGCTCCACTGTGTTTTTAAACTCCATACACCTCCACTAGAATCTTATGGATGATTTCAGCCCTGCCAGTTTCTATGGAACAAAAGATTATTAGTTTGTTAATTTGAAAACTACCACCTGATTACATCACAAGGTAGAACAAGGTAGAGCAGACATGTCAAACTCAGGCCCGCGGGCCAAATTTGGCCCTTGATATAAATATATTTGGCCTGCGAGCTCATATCAAATATGTATTAGAGCTGGTCTGCCATTTGTTGTGCCAGTATAGCACATGCACCTCTAATAGTACGAATCCCAGAATGCTTTGCAAATGTGTTGGCGCCGGCCCCCATCACTTCTGTTGACACTTATTAGCATCTGCTACCTGTCGCGTCACTCAAATTTAATCCACCCTTTCTGAAAAACATGCAGATGTAGTTGAAATTTTTTAATAAATATTTAGTTTGGCCCACGACGTAGTCACGGTTTTTAATTTTGGCCCTCTGTGAATTTGAGTTTGACACCCCTGAGGTAGAGCGTTTTGAGTTAGGGTTATGTAGAAAGACTAATAATAAAGGGTTTCTTAAACATGCGTGAATGAAACAAAACACAACACCAGGTATGTTTTTGCAAAGGTAACATCATTCTAACATGGTTTAACCTACAGATAGAGGCACATACAAGTTTGTCTCATTCTCAGTATGGACAGGTCTCATGTGAACAATCAGAACCACCAAAACTCACTCACTGAGCTGCAGAGGCTGCACTAGCACTGATTAATGGTTGGCTGCAGGAGCTGGGGTTTAGCAGTGATACGTCAGAGCAGAGTGAGTCATTGTAGGCTTAAAACAAATGGATTTCAGCATTGAAATTGGCAACCCAAATGAGATACTCATGTGAGGACAAAGCTATATTTGATTTGAACATGTTCACCTCATATCTGCCTATTTATAAGCAATTTCAAATCACATTATACAGGCTTAAGTACAAAAGAGAGGTCATGTACACTACAGGCTCCATAGTCTCAACCCCCCAAATTTCACTTTGTCTTTCAAAAATAGCATTCAGAGTATGTTTCCACTACAGATATGCCCAAAGCAAAGAGGCACTGATTGATTGTCTCTGCTGGTGATAAAACCCAAGTGGAAAACGCATGGATAAATTCAAAGGGGCCTATTATATAAGGCAAAAACAATGTAGAAGTTGAAAGGAGCCTGACCGACAGTCCCTCGGAGACACAGTCCCGGGTCAAATTGCATTATTGTTGAAATCTGCTGACATAACATTTTGAACCAAGCTGGGATACATCTGTAAATAATTGACAACACGGCTAGAACCAAAAGTGAAACCATGTAAACAGTCCGGGAGAGGAGGGTACAAAACAGGAATTATTAAGTCCGCCCTAAACAAAACAAGAAACTATTTTGAGAAAGGGACACAGGGATGATTAAGTGAGATTTATCTGTGTTCAAAACGCAGGAATCGTAAAACAAAGCCAGGAAATGTAGCGTGGAAGCGTCTTGACATGTTGTTTCTGTTTATTTGTAGAAAAGCTTCAAGTGGCTTCTATTCTGGTCAGTGTTTAGTTTTACATGCACACTATCGGTCTAAAGTTTGGACACACTTTCTTATGTATGTTTCCATGATTATTAACATTGTAGATTCTCACCGAAGGCATCAAACTATGAATGACACATATGGAATGAAGTAAACAAAACAAAACTTACTTATTCGATTACTCCTTTGGACACTTGGCATTTGTGAAGCTCACTGAGAGAAGGCCTTGGGTTTGCAGCGCTGTCGACAAAGCAAAGGGTGGATACTTTGAGGAATTGAGTCTAAAATATAAAATGTATTTAGCTGAGTTATTTAACTTTTAGCTACATGATTCCTTATATCTTGCTTCATATATTTGACGTCACCTGTATGCATCTAAAACATAGAAAGTCCCTCCCATCCATCCATTTTCTTCAGCTTATCCTGGGCCGGGTTGCAGGGGCATCAGTCTATAAGTATGGACTTTCAGACTTCCCTCAACCCAGAAACTTCCTCCACGCAGCTCCTCCGGTAAGACACCAAGGCCAGCCGAGAGACATAGTCCCTCCAGCATGTCCTGGGTCTTCCCCGGGGCCTCCTCACATGCTCGAAACACCTTCCTTCATCCAGGGGGCATCCTGAACAGATGCCGGGGCCACCTCAGCTGGTTCCTCTTAATGTGGAGGAGCAGCTGCTCTGCTTCAAGCTTTGTCCCCGTGTGGTTACTGAGCTCCTCGTCCTATCTCTGAGGGAGTGCCCAGCCACCCTGCGGAGGAAACTCATTTCATCTGCTTGATTTTGTCCTTTCAGTCATTGCCCAGAGCTCATGACCACAGGTGAGGGTAAGAGACTGACCGGTAAATGGAGAGCTTTCCCTTTGACTCTGTAGACACTGCACCAATCCACCTGTCAATCTCATACTCCAAAACGTGGAAAGTAGTCAACTTAAAGAAAAAAAAAAAACATTAAATAAGAGGATGAGTCCAAATGTTTGACTGGTATTGTACAAATTGACCAGTCTGAGTACATTTTTACCAGGATAGGTGATTCAAAGCGCACTGCTGGAGCACATAAAAAGCCATAGTACTTAAAAAGGTAGGGCATCTGATTTAAAACATCTGATCCCAAATCAGTACTTAAATCATTACATGTAGGCCTAAAGATGAGTTGCCATGGTTACTAAAATGAAACTTCTTCCTTGGGTTGAAAGCAGCTATTGTGTCAGCGAAGGGTTAGTTTTTTTACAAAGGGATAAGATGCGTTTCTAACAACAGAGCAGTGTTATGACGATTCAATTTCAAGTTTTGGACATTTATTATTGCACCCATGAGGAAATTTTTTATTGGCAGTAGCAACACAGGCATAAAAAGTATGAAACACAAGCAAAAAGTGATATACACAAGCAGTCAAACGTTTGGACACACCCTCTTGTGTTTTTTAGGTTTTATTTTACTACTTCCTACATTTTAAATACATTCGGAAGAAATCAGGTATATGAATCAAGATATATGGAATTATGTAGCAAAGAAAAAAGTTCAATAGCTTAAAAAATCTTGAATGAGATGGTGTGTCCAAACTTTTCACCGCTAGTGTATATGAGTGAACAGGACCGGCTCGCGCACTCATTTCACTAAAATGTGCTTTACATGAATATACAAAAGTCACTGAAACTTTTAAATCTTCAATCTCTCCTATAATTCTTAAGTTATACAAATTTTAGCAGTAGATAAACTGAACCTTCTGAGATTTCTGGCAATATACTGTATACGGTTATAATTGTTCACTTACACTTAACTTATCACTACCTAAACTAGAGGAAGTAAAAATTACCTAATTTAAAAAAAAAAAAAACGTTTTTAAGTGTCCACTATTTTGTGGTTTGGCACTGAACAGCCTGATTGCAAAACATTTGAAAGTATTTCCGGGCTTATGGCTCTTATTTGATTCTCGATATTATGTTTTAAGTCGTTTATTGTCTGAGGTTTATTCACAAATTTATAGACCCACAGGAAGAAATTGGGACTAGTCAGGTCTGTGGAGATCACATACTGCCCCCTGTCTTTGAAAAAACACTTATTATTCCTTTAATGGCATTTACTCTTGGGGCATCTCTGGTATTAAAATGTCAATGGTAACACTGCTGGGTTTCTGAATTTGACCCATGTGACTCAAAGTACCACTGTACAATGAGGGTTTGTTCCTCAGTGCTATATTTGCTCATATTGATGTCAGACAGGTAGTTCTAAATGCTCTGAAAAAATAAAAGAAAAATATGTAGAAACAAAAGAGTTATGAATTGTTTTCAACTGTCAGTAACTTTTGGGCCACCCTGTATTATAGACTTTGCTAAAACTTCACCTATTTTTAGTTTATTTTTAGTTGACTTGGGAGATAACTGTTACAACAAGAGTGTGAATAACTGCCAAAGCTTGTCTAATTATAAATATTTTAGGTAAGAAATAAATAGTCCTATATGGTACTTGTTCATGAAAGGCTAGTCACGTGTGTAAATGCTAACCAATTTATTATTTTCAGCCAATAGAGAGAAACGCATATGGTTTGATAATGTGATTTGACTTCTTTACAAACCCATTACACACTTGCACATATTGTTGTTGCTTCCTGAAGCTCCTGTCCCAGCCTGAGTCTGCTCCTCTAATAGCTCATTTCACTGTTGTTTCATTGAAGTCACTGGGCCATAACAGTCTTTATTTTCCACAGCCCGCCTCGTTCACTGCGGCTTTAATGTGGTTCCCCCGTTCTGATGTTGTCATGCTTTAGGGGATGAAACACATTTGTTTGTAGTTATTTTTTGATAATAGATCTCTCAATCTTTCACCACAGCAGTAATGAGAAAACTTAAAAGCCCTTAATGCATTAGATCTAAATCCAAAATTAAGCCTGGGTCTTAGCGGCTTCAATGTGTCACAGTAGGAGATTAGAATTGCATTTTCTGTAGTCGTACGTGGCACAGAAGGTTCTGGGGTTCTGGGGCCTTTCTCCCGGGCCTGTTTCCCTGTGTTTGGTTAGGTTTTTCCTGTCCCACTCCGGTTTATCCCATCAACCTAAAACATGCACCGCAGGTAAAATCCTCCAGCTAAAACTCACCACACACTATAGGATTTTTCAGTCTTAAGCCACAAACAAGAAGAGAATCGGAGGAGTTTCAGACATGGCACTGAAGAGACAGCACACCGCAAGCTAAAAGTGGTGAACACCTATCACGGCTTTTATTTTCTAACTACTACAATAAAATTAGTCACTTTAAGACTCCAAAATGTTCCAGACATCAGAGCATTACACTTCTACTAGTGAAATATTTGTGAAATGTGGGTCAGTTGTTCAGATAAATGCTTTTAATGTAAAGAAGGCTGGTGATAAGCTACACAAGAAGTAGAATTGTATTTACTGTAGCTGCTGCTTCACCCCAATCCTCACTGTGTGGATGTAAACAGAACCACGTGAGACCTTTTTTACTTTTTAAAGAACATTTCAAACTGGATTGATAGTGCTGTTTTGTGGAGAACAAATTCTAATGGACAATATAGATGAGAATGCTGCGGTTTAACTTTACGAGAGTTGAGTAATGAAGTCATCTTTAAATGATTTTCGCTGTTTCCTGAGTTTGTATTTTGCGCCTCTGTGTCCGTCACTCCGTCTCCTTACCCCCTGTTGTATTGGCTGTTGCCGTGGTGATATTTTGTGGTTACGATATGACAGACCAGCTCACACTGACACCACACACGAGGAGTGCAGCGGACGTTTTAATGCACCAACTATCGGCTTTAAATCTCCAGCATAGACTAGATTTTATTTTGGTCGATCTGCTGCCTAAAAAATTTACACAAGGCTTTATATTAACACTTTAATATGAAGAAATAACTGCACAAAACAGCTCTCTTATAGGTTTATGGTAAAAAAAAAAAAAAAAAAAAAGGGCTTGGAGGGAGTTTGTAATAAATTTGCATTACATAATTTAAGGCTCTGCAGATATGTTTTGATTATCGGCTTATTAATATCAGCATCGGCCATGAAAAAAAACACATATCGGTCAATTTCTAATACAAAGGTCCAAAGTTTGTCGAGCAAGTCCAGCTTATACACAAATGCGAAACATTCTTATTGTTATCTGGCAGTAGTTCAACACAATTTCGTCCAGTCCTCGCTCTATTTTCTTGTATTAACATTGTCAGTTTGTCCTTGGATGGGAGAAAAGTTCATTCAGTGGTTGTTACTTCAAATATTTAGCTCTGAAAACTTGGAAACCGAACAGTGTAGCTTGTGTACAGCTCCTCTGCCCCACCACTCAACGTCACTGGGGTTTAAACATCATCTGAGGGTCATTTTGGTTCATGTCAAATGTTTTTTATTTTTGTTTGTGGTAGCGACAGACTTCCTGACTTTGATGCAGGTTCGGACAGGAGGGCGTCTGTTTCAGCTGTAATGTTAAGTCATGAGAGTGGAGAGTTTGAACTGTCTGCTGACTCACACAAGGAAACAAGAAAGCGTTGTACCGAGGTGTTTATGACTGGATATTTCCCACACCGTAAAAATAAATATATTAAGGGGTGCAAAAGGGTGCGTTGCAAAGTCTTTTAAAAGTGTTTCCACCCTCATTTTAAGAAGGTCAGTGCTGTGTTGTTTTGTGTGTGCACCCCTTTGAAACTTGGATGCACCCTCAGTCAGTTTGGCCTGGACCCGGGAATAAAACACTGATATAACAGGAAGCATATCTAGTTTTGATAATACAGGACAAGTATTGACACATCTCTGTTTGTGTGTTGTGGCGTAGAGCATGTCTCATACAGATGTGTAGGGCCTCTAATAACAGGGGACACAGAGGCGTGGACAGGTTTACAGAGAAATGCATTTCCTCATTCATTCACAAATATTCCACTGCTCCTGCTCTTTCTTCACACTGTTACTGGTTTGTGTTATGTGACGTACAGTAATGTCTTTATAGTTGTTCTCTCTGTAATTAGTTTGGTGATTTTTAGCCAAGTAGGGCAAAGTTGTAGCTCAATATGGTCCGTTGGTAGACCAACCCTTTCCCACTCTCTCTCTCTCTTCTCGCTAACACTTTCTTCTATCTCTCTCAGCACCTCCAACTCTCTCTCTCTCTCCCTCCATAGACCATATTAACCCTTTCCCTCTCTCTCTTCTCTCTAACTCTCTATTTGATCTCTCTCTGCCTCTCCATCTCTTTCTCTCTCACATTTTTCCCTCCATCTCTCTCTGCCTCTCCATCCTCTCTCTCTCTCTCTCCTCTCTCTCTTCTGTCTCGCTCTTTCTCCACCCCCCCCCCTCTCTGTCTAACTCTTTCTCCGTCCCCTCTTCTCCCTCTCTCTGTCCTCTCTCCCTCTCTCTCTCTCTCCTCTCTCACAACACTCTCTTTCTCGATTTCATACTTATGGTTCTTTGGTCCCCCTCCTCCCCCCCCTCCCCTCCCCCCCCCCCCTCTCTCTCTCTTCTCTCTCTCTCTCTCTCTCTCTCTCTCTCTCTCTCTCTCTCCTCCTCTCCCTCTCCCTGTGTGGTTAATGGAAGATTTCACCCATATGGTTCTTTGGTCGACTATATTAACCCTTTCCCCTCTCTCTTCTCTCTCTCTTCTCTCTAACTCTCTCTTTTATCTCTCTCCCTCTCTCTCTCCATCTCTCTCTCTCCATCTCTCTTTCTGTGTGTGGTTAATGGGAGCTGGTTCCCTGATTCACTCCATATGGTTGTTTGGTAGACCATAGTGACCGTTGTGGTTGCTCTGAAATAACTTCATAACCATTTGCCAATAAAGTGAATATCTCAACTGAATGAATACTTTTTTACACACAGCACACGGGGGCAGCGGATGGGTTTGTTAATAAGCTGCAGTTTTAAATTAAAAGATATTTACAGCACAGTCTCATTAAAACACTTTTTAATTTATTTAATTTTTGTTATTGTCTGTGCTGTAACTTTTCTGTATTATTTCCAAAACTTCCTTAAGCGCAGTCATAACTTTGTGAACTTTAACCTTTCTTTGCAACAAGACAAAACCTCAGCTACTGTCTCCTGTTCAATAATAAACAAAACCTGATCTAAAACAACATTAGTGACAGACTGGAGGTCACAGGGTGCAGCGCCTGGATTTTACCCTGCTCCTGACCTCCTCCCTCCCCCTCTCTCTGTATCTAGCTATCTATCTCCAACCCCTGCCTCTCTATTCTATCTCTCTTTCCCTCCCTCTCTTTCTCTGTCCCTCTCTCTCTTCTCTCTAACGCTCTCTCTCTCCCTCTCTCTTTCTCCCTCTCTCTGCCCCATCTCCCTCTCCTTCTCTCTCTCCCTCTCTGTCTCTCTTTCAATCTCTCCCTCCTCTCTCTCCCTCTCTCTTTTTCCTACATTTCTCTCTCTCACTCTCTCCCTCCCTCATCCTCTCCCCCCTTACCTCTCCCTCCCTTTCTCTCTACCTTATCCTTTCTCTCCCTCCGCTCTCTCCCTTTCTCTTTCTCTCTCTCACGCACTTCCTCTCCCCTCTCCCTCCCACCCTTTCTGTCTACCTCATCCACTCTCCCTCCCTTTCTCTCCCTCCCTTTCTCTCCCTCCCCCTCCACTCTCTCCCTCTCTCTTTCTTCTTATCTCTCTCTCACACACTTCCTTTTCCCCTTCCTCCCTCCCTCTCTTTCTCCCTACCTCACCCTCTCTCCCTCCCTCCCTTCCTCTCTATTTCACTCTCCTCCTTTACCCTCTCTCTCTCTTTCTCTGTCTCTCCTTCTTACTCCCTCCTTTGGCTAATTCAGAGTTCATCCACTTCTTTTTCCTCTGTTGGATCACTTCTCGGTTGAGTTATTAGGTGCTCGGACAGGCTTTTCTTTGGTTGTACTTGGTGTGTAAAGCCTGAGAGCCTCTGTACTGTTGGATTAGGTGAAGCAGTCAAGTTTGATCCTCCTGTTTACCGAGACAGTTGAAGTGACAGAGCCGCCCCTGTAAACACAGTGATCTGACGCGTGCATGTAGGTGTTGGAGGTCACTCTGCGCTCCTGTTTATTTGTTGATGTTCAGGTGGTCCACAGCTGTGTAGACTCCGAGCACACAGCCTTCACTTCACTTCTAATTACGCGTTTGGTCCCACTCCACTCTGTTGTCTCCGAGCAAACGGCTGCACAACATCTGCAACACCTGGTACTGTCATGGTTTATTTACTTGCTTACTGGTCTTTCTAACATCATTTTTATTTTGCTTAAAGGTGCAGTGTGTCACTTTTCAGGTGGCTCCTGCTTGCTTTCTGTGCGGATGTTATTGCTTTGGCTGGAAAGGTCCACAGTATGGCATTAGACTTATTCATAACGCAAACCTGATGCGATTGTGTTGTGATGTCAGTCTGAAGGGGGAGTGAGTTAGCATGGAGAGCAAAGGGAGGGGGGGGGGCTATGAGTTACACAGCCTGGCCAAAAAAAAATGTCGCCACCTGGATTTAACTAAACAAATAAGTCCGAGCCTCCTCCAGTTGGTCAGGTCTAGGTTCATTAAAGAATAAGGTCAGCTGACTACCTGAATATACTGAATGACCAGGTTATTCCATCAATGGATTTTGTTCTTCCCTGATGGCACGGGCATATTCCAAGATGACAATGCCAGGATTCATCAGGCTCAAATAGTGAAAGAGTGGTTCAGGAGCATGAGACATATTTTTCACACATGGATTGGCCTCCACAGAGTCCAGACCTTAACCCCATTGAGAATCTTTGGGATGTGCTGGAGAAGACTTTGTGCAGCATCAGACTCGACCATCATCAATGCAAGATCTTGGTCGAAAATGAATGCAACACTGGATGGAAATAAATCTTGTGACATTGCAGAAGCGATGTCAAATCAAAGCTAAAGGCGTCCAACGAAATATTAGAATGTGTGACCTTTTTTTTTTATGGTGACTTTTATTTTGGCCAGACAGTGTATAATGTGATTGCGTAGTTGCTAAAAACTGGCACCAGCGTATTTATCTTTCATCTTTCATTTCTCCACTTACAGTTTTCTTAAATAAATATACAAGACATGCATTCTTCAGCAGAGTCACCTCTCCTCAGATTTTACCAGTAACTTGGCCTGGTAATGTCTCCATGGAGATAGATAAGTTTCATGTGATACAGTGGAACCAATCCATGCAAAATAATAACTTCTTCACTGGAACAAGAAGGTAGAGGATCCTCCACCTGAAAAGTTGCGTAGTGCAGCTTTAACCAATGGAATATCTCACTGATTAGCTACGATACATACTTCAAATATCCCTCATGTATGTAACTGGAACTTAGCCAGGTGGTGTCTCCATAGAGATTGATAAGTTTAATGACATACTGTGTAACTTTCAAGGCAAAACAACAACCTCTCCATTGAATCAAAACAGTAGCAGACCCTCCATCTGAAAAGTTACACAGTGCAGCTTTAACCCACCGAATAGCTAAGATAAACACTTCAGTTAGCCCTCATATGCATGTAAATGTAACTTGGCCTGGCATTGTCTCCTTGGAGATCGATACATTTAATGCCATATTGTGCAGCGTCCAAGGCAAAACAACAACTTGAATCAAGAAGGCAGCAGATCCTCCACTTGAAAAGTTTCACAGTGTAGCTTTAACCCACAGCATAGCGCTCTCAATAGCTACGATAACCACTTCAGATGCTCCTTTATACTCGAATGCACTGAGGGCAAAACGTCTTTCTGTGTCTTTTGTCCGGTTTGAAGTGACTTGTCAACAGCTAGTGCTTAAGCTACGTCCAGACAGAGTGGAGCTTCATTCTCTGCTCCTTTCAACAACATCAATGACCAAAATGGACAGAAAAACAGCTTATATAGCCCTGTTTGCACCAGCTGTCACCGGGATACTGCAGTTTATCACAGATTTAAAATGGAGTCTTGGCAAGAATGGAAAAGACATGTTACTTTTACTGGACTTGGAAAGAATAGGAGCGTTTTATAAGAATTGGGAAAACATGGCATTAAATGTGAGAAGACAGGATTTTGGACAGAAGAAGTGGATCTAATAGTGAAATTGAAGTTGGTTAACAGTTAAGATTGTTAGTTACTATTTCTAAGTACTCTTTTGCAGACCAAATACATGGAGCTGGGTGGTCTGCCGTATGTTTTCAATCGCTTTCCACAACTCTCAGAGATCGGACAGAGTTTTGCCATCTTGATAATGCTAAAAACAACTACAGTAGCATGTTAACAATGGACTTCCTGGTTCTCTGACAAGAAAATGTTACAATTAGATACAGACAGTACACAGTTCACTTATTTGACCTCAAGAGCTGCTCATACTTACTTACTTACTTAATCTGTACTGGGACAAGACAATTGTTGGTCAAATATATGGGGAAAACAGGTATTATCCCAAATACTAATATAAACCAAAGGCAAAAAAATGCTCGGGATAGAGTTTTTCACTTATTCAAAAGATGTAATTTCTTGAAGAAGTCCTACCGTGCTTGTGTCTTCTCTTTAGCTATAATCTATGACACCCGTAGATCATTAAAAGTCCGCAAACTTTTAAAAATTGCAGAGCCCAACGAGAGCTGACGCCGGCGTAAACGTCATCACAAAAAAGAGTCGACACCTCCTATAGATAGATCAGACTAGCGAGCAGCGAAATGACTGCGCAACACTGTGAAATCCTACATGTATCACCGATTATGACGAAGTACGAATGAAGTATGTACATCACAGTGGCCGTATGTGGTGGCGGTGAAAACGGGAGTTGATCGGCAGCATGGCGTCTAGAAAATAAGCAATTAAAGATTACTCAAACATGCACGAATCACTCCGAATACTACTTCAGGTGACTAAATGACGAAAGGAAACAACTATAACATGGATAAAAGCTCTGAAAGGTTGATTTTGCAGAATTGGTCGACTACAGCAATAGGAAAATCATGCAGCACTGTAACACTGTCAATTATTGTCTTTGCATTTAACAGATTTTGAACTCTTAATAATCGTGTTCACATTGACGCCGTGGCCTGATGTGGCCAGTATACGTTGCTCAGTGGTTATAAATGTGGATGGAAAATTGAATGGAAAGTCGTTTTGGCTCAGATGCTACCTCTTCACTGTATATCGTTGGTTAGTTTGGTTTGGCTCTTACAGGCAGGAAGCTTTGGTTTGACTTTGTATTCAGTTGTTTCAGATGGTTTACACTTTACAACTGTAAGTAGCTGGAATTCTGACTCCTTGTGCTTTCCCGTACTTGCAAATGTCTTTCTGATTAGTAGCAATAAAAGCTTGACGAGTTGAACAGTCTACAAATCCCTCTAATCGTTTGTTATACTACCCAGGAAAGCCATGGTGCCACTGGCCAACAAAACCGCCACATGCTTGTCTTATGCTGTTGGTTTGGCTTGAATGTTGTTATGGTATTAAACGTATCTATTGTGCATTAATTCACGATAGATAAAAGATCTGGTAGTGCCACCTCCATCAATATATGTTGTGTGATATGAAAGCAGGTTGCGGGCCCTGCACCAAAAGTTACTCATTGCACCTTTAAACATTTGGAACATTTGAATCAACTTTTAGAAATGACATTCAAGGTGTACAGTTAAGCAGACTACAGTGTCCTATATCATGTGCCACTGTTTTACTTAGCTGTTATTTCAGAAAAATTTGTTTCAGAAAAATAGCTTCAATCCGCATTTTCTCTTGAGTCCAGTGAAGCTCAGCAGAGTACAAAATCCACTGCTGTCGTCATTTGTACAAAGCCAGGCCTGTAGTTTTGAGTGGAGGAGTTTAAATGGATGCTCTGCTGCCAAAAGGGAAAAATCTGCCGACCACAACATTACAGTGAACTGGCTGCATGCTTCTGCCTTGTGCCAGGGTTGACTCAGCGCGAAATCACACACGAGTACAAGGAAACCTGAGACTCGCTGATTTTCAAGGGTTTTTTTTAAATAATCAAAACATAATTATTGTATTTTATGGGATGTATTGTAAGGGTGAGGTTGGATTTGGTGAACAGTGGGGTTTTTTGCCATTGTGTCTTTTGGCAAGACACTTCAGCTTCCTGTTAAAGCTTCCATTGTTTCCATTGTGAGCCCTTTTGAGTATTCAAGAAAGAGGGAGTGTTACCTGTTTCATTCTATGGAGCTGCACAAACTTATTGCCATACTGTAGAACAGGGGGGTCCACACTTTTTTCCCCGGGGGCCGCATACTGAAACATGTTTGAAGCGGAGGGCCACAGACGAATGTCGATACAGGTTTGACAGAGACATTGTACCTTTAATAAGACTTGGATGATTATTTTTAGGTCTGTGTCACAATGTGATGCTATTGTGATGTTATAGAAGTAGAATCTATACAGTTTGTTATAAAAAATACTTCCTTCAATCGGGCCAGTTTAGGAGTAGGCATGAGGGCCAATAAAAATTGGTCTGAGGGCCACATTTGGCCCGTGGGCTGTAGTTTGAACAGCCCTGTTGTAGAACATTCTAGGCAAAGCAAGAGCATTTCCATGGACACAAGCACACACAGTGGACATTCTTCCAGAAATTTTACATAGCACACGTTTAAAACAGCCAAATCGTTGTGTGAATGTCAGGAAGAGCACTGTTAGCATGGTCTCTGTGAGTTTTAAAAAGAGCTTATAAACTCATTGTGGTGAATAATTAGTATGTTCTGAATGCATAAGGTAAGTGAGGAATAACTGTGGACCTCTGCAAACTGTTTAAAATTAACTAGTTCTGCTTTTCATGTTTTTAATGCAGTAAAAATCAGGTACAACATCTTCAACCATAAATATGAAGTAAATAAAATGGCGTCATGGTTTGTTACGTTCACTGCTCTATTTCATCGTTCAGTTGCAAATCTCTATTAGAAACGTCTTTTTCTGTTCAGCTGTGGTCTGGTGTTGGGTCACATCTGCTCTCAGGGCTGTGTATATTTCGGTGGTGAACATGGTAAAACTTTCCCCCATTCCTGTCCACAAAGGTCATTTTTCACAACACTACTTTAAACCTAACACTCAGTCCTGCCGCGGCTGTTGGCACGCTCAACGCTCTGGAGATTTATATGTTTTACTCTTAGATTCCCAAAATAGGATGTAACTAAAAACACAAATGGATTCAAAGTGTTTTACAGTAGTTCAAGTGCTACCTTAGCAAATAATTGGCTTGCAAAATATACCGAGATTGGTCAATAGGGCAAAAAAAACTAAACTAAAACAGATCTACAGTAATGTACAATATATAGGCCAGATTTAAACCAGGTTTTAACCAGATTAAACCAGGACTAAACCCAGACTAAAGATTAAAAAAGTTCAAAGTCCAAGTAACTAAATGAAGACCAATTGGGTAATAATACATATTAAAGGTGCTTTACGTAACTTCACTGATTAAGTGTCCACCACCTACTTGTCTCCATGGAGATGATATTGCTTTGCAGGTATGTTCCACAATATGGCACTAAACTTATCTAGCTCCACGGATACAAGCACGTAATGCCACCAGGCCAATTTACAAGTCAGATCTATGGAGAAGCATGCCTGCTCACACTAAGAATACATATATAATAATAATGATGATGATAATGATAATAATAATAATAATAATTATTATTATTATTATTATTATTTTTATTATTATTATTTTTTTTTATATATATTTTCTTTTTTAATTAAACAGGTATTTTCTTTTGTAATAAACACATGCATACACATAATATAATTGAATAGATGCAAAATATGTTTAATGCTGTACTATGGAACATTCCAGGCAAGCAAGCACCTCAGCCTCCAAAGGAGTTACATAGTACACCTTTAAACTAGGACTAAACTGGTCTAAGAATTAGTCAATAAACACAATGGTCTAACTATCACAGTAGAGTAATTTTAATACTATTACAAATTATAATATTAAATAAACGAGACTAGCCGAGGTAGTGAAAACTGCAGATCTTCACAGTTTGGGGTTTAGGTAGCATGTTCTTCCTTGTTCATGTGGTAATTGCTGCACTGAAAAATGCGTCTGGGAAGTGTGAGTGTGGTATTATGTGTCTGTGAATGTCTGATATGAAAGCGTAATTATAGATGTAGGACACAGAACAGATGTGGTCCTGTCAGTGTGAGGGAGGAAGGGCTGATTTGTGACGAACAATGAGACATCAGTGGAGATATTTTGTGTCCATTTGAATGTATTGTTTGTATTTGTGTCTTTTTAGCTTCCTTACAAATTGTGCAGACACTGAATATATGTATCGACACTACATATTCTGAATACTAATTTTGAGTAGCTGTATTCTGGTACAGTTACTTTTTAATTTAGTGTTATTTAGAATACAGTTACTTTTATAAAAACAAAGGAATACACGGTGATAGGTGATCCCACAACAAAAAATAAAACACGTAAAACATAAAACTTTGTGATTTTTCCTTCTCTCATCAGTGATACATAAATGCATAAAAAACAATGAAACAAACAGAAAGAAGTTTTTTAATCCTATTTTGTGTCTTTACATTATAATTTAAATGTAACTCTGTGTAAAAGTATTCAAAGTATTCAGAGCGCAGTACTCTGACTGGACCATGTATCAGAATACATTACAAAATACATTTTTATGCTAGTATTCTGTATTCTGTAACTATATATGTTTTCAAAGTATTCTGGTAAATTTCAAAAAACAGCTCCATATTGGTTCAAAGGTCATGTACTGTATAAACGACTGCTACTATTACTATTACAGCTGCTGCTACTATTACTATTACAGCTAATGCTACTACTACTATTACTACTACTATTACTCCTAGAATAAGCAGTTTAAAAATACAATGTTAAACCCCCAGGACAATGGTGGTTTTCCTAATAGCCTCGACTATCTATAAAACGAACACTTTACTTTCAGCTCATGTTTAGAGGAAAACCACAGATCATTGTGAGTGAAGTGTTTGCGTGACTTTTCACAGTCTTTACAGCGCTCTGCTTTAGACTTAAAGGGAGGGTATTACACTTACCTGTAACCTCCATAAACTCTGCCTCAAATACCTGCTGCTAGAGGTTAGTGGTACAAAACTAAAAGTAGGAGTACTGTTACTTTAAAATAATACTGCTCGTGTTGAGGTAGTGATAGAAATAACTAGAGTAAGAGTAATTAAACTAATATTTGGAAGTAACATTTTTAAAATTTTATAGTTATTGTAATCAGATTAAACCCTAAAAACTAAAATTATACCTGAAGCCAAGATAAAAATGTTTTTGCAACTTAAAGTCCATGGAGATGTAATTGCTTTGCCTGTTAAGTTCTATAGTGTGTAATATTAAAGCTATTTATCACCATGGAGATACCCCAGGTCAAGTTACCAGTCAGATCTGTGGAGAGACGACACCACTCAACAAGTATTGTGCCAGAAAAACTAGTTTTGGAAGTACAATTTCTCCAGTAAATTTGAGCTATTTAAAGGTACAGGGTTTATTTTTGGAGATGACATGTCACCTGCATGATTCCATAGAAGTAGAACATTAAAACCATACTTCGGAACATTCTCCATGGAGATAGATGAGTTTTATGCCATACTGTGAAAGATTATAGTCAAAGAAGGAAGGAAGAATATTTCCATGGAAACAGGCAGGAGAAGGCCCTTTGCCAGGCCAAATGAGAGTCAAGTCTGTGGAGATGCAAGCCCATTCATATAAGGACACATATATTTCACTGCAATAAACACAACCAAAATTTAAAAAGTTTTTTATTTGAGTCTATGTTTCAGCTAAAAAGTGACATAGTGTGACTTTAATGTAACTAATAATACCCACCTGCTGCTTTTATGCACTCACCAAATGATAGTTTTTCCCTATTAACTCAACAGAACCGACACTGGTCCAGTCCTGTTGCATATTGTAAATACTTTGACTTCCTTATGGGGTACTGTAAACTTTCCACATTTTCAAAGTACTGTGAGTAACTTCAAAAAGCCGCTTGTTTATTGTCCTCTCTGCTCTGAATCAGTACAGCTGCTTTTGTCATGTACTTGAACTTAATGCGTTTTCCACACTGAAGGTTGTATGGATGGGTTGTCTGTCTATAAGTCTGATTTTCTATAGTAAATTGTTTCCAGTCTCTTCTATGGCACTGACACTAACAGAGCAAATTGTAAACACGTGGCACAAATCTGAACCACCTGTGGAGATGATGGCTGTGTGCGGAGATGGAAGAAGACACAGATACAGTGAGTACAATGGAAGGACGACAGATTGGTTTAATATGTAAATCCATGGGTGTATTGGAAAAAAAGAAAAAAAAAAAAATCAACCATCAACCAGTTCTATAATCTCATTTGGGTTAAAGCTGCACTATGTAACTTTTCTTCATTGAGGTGGTATTGTTTTGCCAGGAATGTTCCACAGTATGACAATAACCTTATCTATCTCCATGGAGACCAGTAGGTGCCACCATTGGGGTCAACTTACAGGTCAGAATAGCAATAATTTGAATGGCATATTGTGAAACATTCCATGCCAAGCTATAACATCTTCATGGAGACAAACAGATGACAATTCCCTACCTGAAAAGTTACATAATGTGCCTTTAAAGGTCTTATAATACACAAAATGGATCCCTGTGAGATTTAAGCGATGTTATAATGCTGTGAATTCATCAAAAAACATACCCAGAGTTGTGTTTTGTTTCAGTAATCCTGGTTTATTCGTCTGTCTGTACCTCCAAAGCTCAAAATACTCTGTTCCACCTTGTGATGTAATAAAGCAATAGTATTTAACTTAAGTTACCTTTTGTGCAGTAGAGATTGGCAATTCCAGGGCTGAAATTATTAAAATAATTCTGTATGGAGTTTAAAAACACATTGAGGCACTTCCTGTATTACTCCGTGACATCACAAGGTGGAACAGAGTGTTTTTAGTTTGCGAGAAGAACTCAGAGAAGCCTAAATCTGCAGGGTTTGTGTGTTAAACATGTGTCAATGGAACAAAACGCAACTCCAGGTATGTTTGTGATGAGGAAACAACATTATAATAACATAGATCAGAAAGCAGCGTAATATGGGCGCTTTAAAGTTGCACGCAAACAGCCGATTGGTGGGAATATAGCGTGTGAAACAACCTCATCTTGGTAAATCAATACAGCTGTCGATCACTTGCTCTGACCTGTATCCTCTCACCCATTCATCGTGCTATATTGGCAGGACACATTTGGAGTTAGCTGGTCTCAGTGGAGGAATAGAAAAGGCCTGTGTTAGAGTCCACTGTCCTGAACTGTACAAACAGACTGTATGTTTTCTGAGGGGGCAGGGGGGTCACTGGGGGGGTCATATCACCTGGACCGTTACACCGCACACATGAAACTAAACTGCGCTGCTGGGAGCCTCACTAAACCTCAAAACATCACATCACCTTAGGCTTAGATCAGCAGTCCATTCTCTATATACAGAAGAGCCTTTATTACACAGAATTGACTCTTGTGAGATTTTAGCCATGTTAGAATGTCATTGCTTCATCAAAAACATGCCCGTACTTGCGTTTTGTTTCATTCACACATGTTTGAGTAGCCTGTTTCTAACAGTCTGTCTATGTCTCAAAATGCTTCCACTTTGTGATGTCATGTAGTGGTAGTTTTCAGTAGTAGTAGTTGACAGCTCCTTTTACCTTTTGTTCAGTAGAGATTGATGATTCTAGGTCTGAAATCATCCAAATGATTCTAGTGAAGGTGTCTGGAGTTTAAAAACACAGTGGAGCATCTGACATCAACATTACCACAAGACATCGCAAGGTGGAACAGAGTCATTTCTTTTTAAGACACGGGTGCCCAAACTCTTTTCACCGGAGGGTCATCTCATGAAAAATACTTTAAATAAGGCTTGAAATATTAATATTGTGACAGTCTGTATGACAATGCAGTGTGATGTCATTTAGGTTATACTGGTAGGATTACTCAAATTTGCCATAAAAAGTACTGATAATGATCAATTCACCAGTTCGCCTGAAGGTCTGAGGGCCAATAAAAATTGGTCTGAGGGCCGCATTTTGCCCCCGGGCCGTAGTTTGGACACCCCTGATTTAAGAGAAGAACAAGTGTCCAATATTAATTTGCGTTATGCCAAGTTAACAAAAATAAATCATGAATTATCCCTATTTTCATTAAAAGATGGCACATGCAGATAATTACATCTCAATTATAGAGCGCTGGAAACATTTATGACTTGACCATAATAACTTTTGAACACTTGACCCTGAGTAGTGCGCTGCATCTCGTAAACATCCTCACTTCAAAATGGCCGCTCCTTAAATGGCTTTATCATTGTTTTGGCAGTAACGTCTGGGAGTCCTTGAGGCACACTGTGGGAGGAATTTCCCCACTAAAAAACACACCAATAAACTTCCCTATAGAAGTGAGTGAGAGCCAGAGCGATTTGACCCATATATGAGATGGACTGTAGGTTTACTTATATAGAAAATGCACAAATCAATGTATTTGTAAGTTTACAGCAACAAATAGTCATGTTTATTAATCAGCTGCGAGATATAAGTTAAATAATGCTATACTTTCGGATTTGCAATCGATAAAATAGGCCTAAACATGCATGACTCACAACTACTTTTATTTTACTATAAAACATGGGTACAGCCCCTTTACAGACCTTGTTTTACTTTGAAGATGAGAATATTATAGTTTTATTTTTCAAGGTTTCTCCCAGGCAATTAAATGTGAACAGGAAGTCCCCCATTCATTAGTGTTCCCATTCTCAAAAGGTTAGCACAACATGGAAATTGTGAGACAAGTGCTTTTTTTGTATTATTTCAAATACAAAAATTTGGAGGTGAACAGACTTTACAACATGGCCGCCAAAGTCCCATTAATGGATCTCTGCTCTCTGTGAAATATATATAGTATTGCAGTATTTGTTGAAGTATCCTCCTGCTAAAACTTGGAACAACAATAATCAGACTAACGCAGGCCAATATTACGTAAGGCTTGTTTAAAATATACTTTTAAATGTACTTTATTATGTAAGTAAAAAGTACCAGTCAAAACACAGATCAAACATGGACAGTTAAAGCCAAACTCAGTGTAAAACCGTAAATGCAGTGGTTTGATTGTCTCTATTATATTTGAGAGATCCAGATGGTATCACTCAGCACTCTCCCCTCCTTTTCATGTCTCTGTTCTCTCTCTCTCCCCCTCTCCCTCCTCTTTTCTCCTCCTCCCTCCCTCTCCTTCTCACTCCTCCCTTTCTGCCTCCTCCTCCCACCCTCCCTCTCTCTCTCTCTCTCTCCGCTCCTTCATTTTCATCCTCCTCCCGTCTCATTCTCTGTCCCCTGTCACTCATTTTCTCTCCTCCTTTGTCCTTCCTCGTTCTCTTATCCTCTCTCCTATTTGCTCACCTTTCCCCGTCGCTCCTCCTCTCTTTCCTACCTATACTCTCCTCCTTGCTCTCCTTTTCTATTTCTCTTCTTCTCTCCTCCCTTTCTGCTCTGCTTTGTGTCCTTTCTCCTCCCATTTTTTTCTCCTCCCCTACTTCTCTCTCTCCTCTGTTTTCCCTTCTTTCTCCCCTTCTCCTTTTGTGCAGGTGCAAGGCTCATCCAAAGGTTTTTCAAAATAAGGAAAAGGAGGTATGGATGAGTTGTCTTGCCGTTTACTTTAAGGTATACTGTGATGATCCCTAGTGAAGGAAATGTATTCTCTGTATTTGATCCATGCTTCAGTGGCGCTTGGGAACTTTATTAGAGCAGTGTGTGTCTCAGTGCAGCACTTTAGGATCTGGAGCTAGTCTTGGTCAGGACTAACTTAAAAAGATTTGACCTAGTATGCATGCCCTGAGGAAACCCACTCAGGCACAGGGAGAACATGCAACCTTCACACAGACACAGGAAGAACATGCAAACTTTTCCCAAACACAGGGAGAACATGTCAGCTCCACCCAGACACAGGAATAGTAGTAGGCAAACTCCATCCAGACACAGGGAGAACATGCAAACTCCACCCAGACATAGACAGAACACGCAAACTCCACTCAGACACAGGAAGAACATGCAAACTCCACTCAGACACAGGAAGAAAATGCAAACTCCACTCAGACACGGGAAGAACATGTAAACACCACACAGACACAGGTAGCACAGGAAAACACCACAAAGACATAGGAAGAACATGAAAACACCACACATATATGGGAAGAACATGCAAACACCACACAAACATATGGAGAACATGCAAACTCCACTCAGACACAGGGAGAACATGCAAACTCCACACAGACACAGGGAGAACATGCAAACTCCACTCAGACACAGACAGAACACGCAAACTCCACTCAGACACAGGAAAAACATGCAAACTCCACTCAGACACAGAATGAAATGCAACCTCCATTCAGACACAGGAGAACATGCAAACTCCGCTCAGACACGGGAAGAACATGTAAACTCCATCCAGACACAGGTAGCACATGAAAACACCACAAAGACATAGGGAGAACATGTAAAAACACCACGCATATATGGGAAGCACATGAAAACACCACACAAACATATGGAGAACATGCAAACTCCACTCAGATAAATGGGAGAACATGCAAACTCCACACACAACACATGGAGAACATGTAAACTCCACTCAGACACAGGGAGAACATGCAAACTCCACACAGACACAGGGAGAACATGTAAACTCCACTCAGACACAGGGAGAACATGCAAACTCCACACAGACACAGAGAGAGGATGCAAACTCCAGAGGCCCGGGCAAGAGTCAAATTCTTTTTATTGCGTGGTGAAACTGTGAAGTTCAGTCAACATAGTTTTGAACACTGTAGAAAACCACTAGCACACAGAAAACTCTGCTCAACTCTCTACTCTAAGACTTCAAAACCATTTCTCATACTTTTCACAGACACACAACAAATCCTCTGGTCAGACTATTGTAGTCTGCTTTTCTCCCATAGCAGAGGTGTGTTAAACCAGTCTCTCAGCCATGTCAAAAGTCAAAGGTTGCAATTGTTTGTCCATTAAGTGTAAACTACATTTCTTCAAATGCACTGATGGATCATTGCTGCTACATTTTACGCTCCCTTTCTCTCTTTATCAAGTAAATCCACTCTCTCTCCACAATAGTCATTCAAAAGTGCTCTAGTCTTATCTTCAAAAGCTCTGCATTGAATGCTTTGCTTTTCTAGCGGCAAACTGCCAAGAACAAGCGGTACGTTTGTTTTTTCCTATTGGAGTGGAGACTATAATTCCTCTGCTCCAACACAGCTTGTGGTAAACCAGGACAACATGCAGTTTAGACAGAGCTGTCGACCTCTGGCTCTAGGGATGTAGACCACTACTGCTGGGTTTCAGATGACATCACAACATTCTATCGTCCCATAATATTTAACACAGATGGGGGCAGGTAAAATTAATATGGTTAAAATACAGATTCTGTTGTAATACAGTGAGTTTCTACCTCTAGTCACTAATAAAAAAAAAAAAAGGGAAATCTTGCCCCCCATTGGGAGTATAACATCATCACATTCTACAATCTGAAAAGTACCAACAGACCACTGAAAGAACTGAGAACAAAAGCCTTGTCACACCACTGCTAAAATAACCCTAACCGTTATCCTTAAAAAATACTTTTCCTTGCTAGAAAATAGGTTAGTGATCTCTGATTTAGCCTTATCTAGCAGTGCTATTTAGCCTTGCAGTTTACTTTGGCTCAGTTGTGAGGATTGGGGAGGTTGCAGTAAAATTCCCTCTTCATTGCCTTTCCACAACTTTAAGATTTAAGATTAACTTCACCCATCTCTGTGTTATGACCATAGACTGTATAAAGAAGTGGACTAAGCGAGTGTGACCTCACCCATAGCGTTCCATATTTGGAATTTTAACCACAGGTATCATAGCAACCAAAGCATCAATCTAGAAAAAGGCTGTTGAAAGTAACGCCCCTTCCCACCGCACCGCTGGTTTAGCAAGGAGCAGGGTAGTCATGTCCATTTCTATATACAGTCTATGGTTAGGACTTAGCTTGCCACCACTAATAACTAATAGGCCTATGTGTAATGGAGTAATATAGTATATGTTTAAAGTAGAAAATGCCAGGATTCAGACTATTATCATTAGTAGTCCAGCCAAAACATTGTAACACTTTACTACCACTTTGGTCCTCTTTATTTGTCTCATTAAATATTTCCAGAAGAGTATGTTCAGTTATATAATCTGGGACTATGATAAGCTCCTTTTTCCACTCCTCTATTGGATGGTTTGAGGTTAAAGGGCAAATATTTGAGTCGCAGAGGTCGGTCTGAGCCAAGTATTGCTCCTGTCTGCTTCGCCAGCACACATGAACACAGCTCTCCGCTCCATTCACTCCTTATCTTCCATCTTAATATGGGGCACCGCTGCTAGTGAGGAACAGGAGCACCTTTGTTAAGCATTTTTACCTGAATTTTATGCCGTAACTTGGGTCAAACTGCAGCAGTATATTGCATATGCTATAATGTTGGTTGAACACAGAGTTTTATTGTAAATATTTAATTGTATAGCACAAATAGTACAAGAAGTCATTGGTATTGGTAGACTGGTATTGGTAGACTAAAACATGAGTATCATAATGTTGGTATCATGACTGAAAAAGCTGTGTTGGTGCATCTCTAATGATCTAAAACTAATTAGGAAAAACACTTACACAGGTGTAACCCAGGTGTAGACTACACCTGGATCAAAGCAGGATTATAATAAAACCGAAACAAAAAATGAAGCCAGACTTAAGTAAACTTGGCTCAAACAAGACTGGAATTGACTAACTCCTATATTATATAACTCGAAATGGGCATTTGAAGCCTGTGAACCACCAATGTTCCTGGCAGTCAGTATGTGTCACACTGTGCTAATGTACAACTTCTCTTTCTTCCAAATCAATAATGTATTAGAATCGAATCTTGTAGTTTACGATAACGGTGTTTTCACAAAAGCCAAAATTAACACAAGGACGTGTACTCTTCCAGAAAAGAGAGTCAAAGAGTGGAAAGTTTGTATTTAGTTTTAAGTTTTGTTTTAACTTTTGAGAAATGGCCATATGTCGAATCAGAGGATGTAGATATAGAGCAGAGTGGAAGCACAATGTCACATAGAAGAACATAACACTGGTTTGAGAAAAAGGTTTAGAGGAATCCCAGTGGAATCCCAGTGAAAATCAGTGAAGGCTTTAATTAAACAATGCAAAATAATGTACATTCATTTTGACAGAATTTTTTTTTTTTTTTTTTTTTAAATGAAATACATAAGTTACACAACAAAATGTCATGGAAAAGAAAGTGATAGATGACAGATTTAGTGAAGTGTTAAATGGTCAGAACTTGTGCGGTAAAGACTAAGGCCTTGTATAAGTGGACGTAAACATAAATAAAACAAATATTATTACAAGATTATCAAAAAAGTCAATTTTATATTTAATATTAACATCTTACACATCCAGTGCTTTACAGGCTTGTCAGAACCTCTGCACCATCGGAGACACAAAACAGAAAAAACACCAGGTTTTCCTCGACCACACTGTCACCCCTTACACAGTGCAGTTACAGGTTAGCAGCGTGTGGGTTGGGGGCAGGGTTGTGCCCACTCTCCAGAGCTCTTTGGACTCTCTCCCAGAACAGAGCCTTATTCCCGCGGGCCTGGTTCCAGCTCAGATACGTGTGGCTCCTCACTAACTTCCTGATTCGGTAGAATGGGCTCAGCTGATTGGACGAGAACTCCTCCAGAAACAACAGGATCAGCACATCCTTCTTCTCATCGAACAGACGGAAGCTGCATGAAAAGACATAGATATGAATGGTAGGGTTAGGCTAAATAACTCTGTGGATTATGACACAACAGTGGACTATAGACCCATAACTGTGGGTTAATATCAAACCTGTTGAAAATCTAGTCAATGGGGCAGGTTCTGTCTTGGTAATAATGCTCACCTAGGAAATGGGAGGTTGGTGGCTCTAACATTGCATACTGTGTTCCCTTGGGTAAAACACATAACTGCCTTAGTTTAAGTGTTGCCTGGAAGCTGTTGGACAGAGCTTCAGCGACATCTCTGATGAGTCTACCACAGAGCAGCTCTGGGCAAACAAGTAGCTTAGCATCAAGCTTACCTGCTTGTCTCCATGGAGATACTATAATTATGGTGTGCAGTTTGACATGTTTATTATGTTACATGTGGTCTAGAATGAACTTGAGTACCTGGCCAACTGAATCTCCCGGGAGCACCACTCACTCTGGAGGTAGTGGCAGCTGATCACACACAGAGTCTTTCTGCTGCTGTAGATGGCGTCTGTGATGTTCTCAATGATCGGTTTCCCTGACAACAAACCACAATGTGATTAAAATCCAATCTATAGAGTTGAAAGATGGTGTCACACTATGGACTTCTACAAAGTCATTAAATTGTGCACAATTTCATCCCAGCTCTGGCATATTGTTGTTGTGTCCTTGGTCAAGATGCTTCATCTACCACATACCACTGCATATGTGGAGTGAATGAACAATGCATGAAATCATGAAGATTTTGAGCATCAGAGAAAGTGCTATTCATAGATTTCAGTTTCCTGTTATTGACATATTAAAAGATATATTATTTTGTTTTGAATTGTTAATTGCCGTGACACTGGTCCTAACTTCTCCCCACTCCAAAACCCATGGATAGACACACATATTTATACTCCTTTATCTGTAATAGTAACTATGTAAATATTGAACAGAAAGGGTCCTAGGATTGACCCTTGGGGAATACCACAACTCAAGTTAATTTGGTCAAAGAAAAAGCTCCAAATGAACTACCAGTTTAAACAATAAACATAACCTGGCTTTGAGTTACCTGGTTGAAAGTCTCGATGGTGCAGACACAGCTTCCATCCCTGCCGCTCCTCCAGTTCAGGAACTAACTCTCCGTAAACCCAGTCCTCATTGTGAACATTGTAGGACACAAATGCGTCATAGACACTAGGACTTCCCTGTCTCTTCTTTTTACTGTCGTAGAGAAAAGCCTGAAGCAGATAGAAGCCATAGACCAGCCGCCAGCGCATAAAGTGATAGATGAACGATGAGAGGAGAGTGAACAGGACCAGACCAGAGCTAGACAGGAAGCAGAAGAGGCTAGTCCCCTCCCAGCACAACTGCACTTTAAAGTCTAGCAGAAACTGTCCATCTAGAGACAGAGGAGAGGAGCATCTGTACTGAAAAGCATTGACCACTTGAACCCGTTTGTTTTTCATCGCCCACATAATGAACCCTGCATTTGAACAATCACATGTAAACGGGTTCTCTGATAAGTCCAGGTATTTCAGTGAAGGAAGAGTCTCAAAAATGGTCTCATTGATGATTCGTAACTTGTTGTTTCGTAAAATCAGTTTTTCCAGTTTGGTTAGAGTAGCTGTAGAGAAAAAAGTCAAGTTTTGAATTTTATTGTGAGACAAGTCTAGAAATTTTAATTCTGAAGTTGTTTTGAACAGGTCCGGGTCTGGACTAAACTCCTCACAGTTGGTAATTTTGACGTTTTGTAAGTGCGGAGCTTCCAAAAATGTGTCTGAAGGAATGTAACAGCAAATTGTGTCCAGTGAAAACACCTGTAGATTTGTCATGTTGTGAAGATTATACAGAGCCTGATCAATACACTCGTTTCTGTCCACTTCGATGGTTAACTCGTGAAGAGACGAAACGTTAAAACCATTGGCTTTGAGACTACAGTTTGTTCATTAGATGAAATGAACACAACAAGACGTTCCAGATGATCCAAACCTGAAATAACGCCTCCATTTTGGTAATTTTGAGAAAAAGTCAAACTTCTCAGATTCAACAGTCCATCAAACGCACCATTCTCCACATTAGTTGCTGATTTTGATTTTATATTTAAATCTATGAGATTTAACATGTTATTAAAAGTTGCTTTGTGAACTAAGTCTAGGTAGTTTTCTTCAGCCCTGAAAACCACCAAATTGGGAAAACTGACTCCAAAAGTATCGTCTAATGTAGAAAAAGCATTATTTTTAAGATAAAGTAATTTTATATTCTTAAGTTCCTTCAATACACATTTTTTAAGTTTGGAAATTTTATTGTTGTTTAGATTCACTTCTGTTAACATTGGCAAATTAGAAAAATCTGAACACTGAAGTTTTGTAATGTGGTTCAATTGAAAGGACAGATGTGTGAGGGTGGACAGGTTTCTGATGGCTGTGGGTATTCGGGTTAAATCATTCATCACTATGTTGAGTCGCGTGAGACGTGTTAACATTCGGAGGGACGACTCTGATAGTTCACTCAGTGCATTTGAGTAAAACCCCAGTTCAGTGAGATTAGAACAGGACCGGAGGAAAGAGTCAGTTATCATAGTTATGTTTCCATATGATATTTCCAATTTTTGTAAAGATGGAATAGTGCACGCTACATCCATCACACTTTGGTCAAATGAACTTCCAGAAGACTTGAACTCAAGAAACTCCACTGAGTCAACACTTTGTAAAATGGACAGATACGTTTCTTTTTTGAGTTCTGAATCCGATAACTCTAAATGCCTCAAACTTTTCAAAACAGCTTTATCAGGTACATCCCATTCAAATTTAAGGCTGGAGTCCAATAAACTAAGATATTTTAACTGAGGCAAAACATTATAGTGAACACTGAACTTATTTTACTTGTCATTCAATTTCAGCGTTGTAAGGTTCAGGAGAGGAAATGGACAAAGTTTGTCTTCAAATGATTGTACATGCCCAGATAAAATCCTTATAGACGGAGTGTGAGAAATTATATTAGTCAAATCTAGTGGGTCGATCTGAGAGATGTACAGTTCCTCCAGTGATTTCAAAGGCTCAAACACAAACTTTGAAATGTTTATAAAATAACTGCCTGACAAATCCAAAAAAATCAGGTTGGACAGTCCCATAAACATGTTGTCTGTCAGGTTTTCGAAATAATTTCCTGCCAGATTCAGATGAGTTAATGATGATAGATCTAGAAAAGCGCCGTCCTCTATGAGTGATATTTGGTTATTTGATAAGCGTAAAGTCTTGAGTTGTGTGAATCCTCTCAGATCGGTCTGTCTGATCGTCTGAATGTAGTTTGTATCCAGATCTATCAAAGTAGCACTTTTGGGAATGTCAGAGGGAATTGTGGTCAAGTGATTTTTTGTACAGTCTATAATTGTTTGGTCATAGAAGTCAGCTGTGCAGTTCTTTAAAGAGTAAAAGACTGATGGAGGCGGCAGAAGCACCAACAGAAGTGACAGAAGAAACATTGTGAAGAAGGCTCCTGTGAAAAGACAACAGGTCAAAACCTCAAAAGAGCAGAGTTAGAGTGTATTACACGTGGTAGAGCAGCCAAATATACTCAAGTAACAGTAACGTTACTTAAAAAGAATATTACTCACCTTGGAAGTAGTGGTCCAACTTAGAGTAAAAAAGTATTTGGGAAAAATACTATGAGTAACTTAAAGAGTAACTGTTGGGACATAATATGTGAAGTTACTGTACTTTGAAGGACAAAATATTCAATCATTAAGGTTATAAATTACAAAAAGTACATTATATCTGAAGGAGTGGTGCATGAAACACAAATGTTCAAATATTTCATATTGTCAACATAAAGCTTTTGTTTCTATTTTATTTTATCTTATTTTTTATTGTTAGTGCTTTGCTCTTCACCATATACATGGAAAACAAACTTGCACATTTACAGACAAACAATATTCATTCATTTACAAGACATATTTAACCAAAATGTATAAATCACACAGAAGATCTGCCATTTGTAGACTCACTAATACTGGGAAGAGGAGCAAAACTTTTTCTGTTACTTTATTTAAAATATATCTCACATAAGAGTAAAAGTATGCATCTAGAAAAATACTCTGAAAACTTCAATTACTTCAAAAAGTTACTGAAGTAAATGTAACTGAGTACTACCCTCCTCTGACACTGAGTAAAAGCACTGGGTCTCACTGGCCACCAGGGGGCGCTCAACGGGACATATTGTGCTTTTTTCACGTACTAAACTAAACTGTGTCCTACACTGTGTTGAAGTAACATGAGAAGATCATTGTTCTACATTTTGTTCATTGTAAAACATTTGATCTTTAAGAGAAGAATAATGCTTTTAAAAAGATAATAGAGATGAAAATGTTGATGGTGATGATTTGGTTTTGGCTTAAAAGTGGCACTGTGTAACTTTTCTGATGGAGGACCTGCTTGTTTCCATAGAGATGTTATCGCTTTGCTGGGAATGTTCCACAGTATGGCATTAAACTTGTCAATCTCTAGGGACAATAAAATATTGCCACCAGGCCAAGTTATAGATCAGATCTGTGGAGAGCTGGCCCTGCTCACAGTAAGAATGAATGTTTTTTCAAGGTATTTTCACAATTAAAACACCTGTAATTCAATAAACATCAGTGTGATAAGTTCAATGCCATAGTGCGGAATATTCCAGAAAAGCAATATTCAATCTTATCTGGTCTCAAACTGCCTCTAAAAAAAATTGCATAATAAACCTTCAACAGAAAGATTTATTTGGATTCATGCCTAGGAAATATTTCACCATTTCATTAAAAAAATAGTTTTGCTTATATTTTTTTTAATTTCCATTGTATTTTACATCAAATAAAGTTGCATGTATTACATTTTAGTGTAAATTGAGGCCACTGAAGCTAATCCGTTGAAACACAAAATTCCTTCAGTCCTGTTTTGGTCCAGTCTAATACCGGCCTTGTTCTTGTTACCAAACATCAGCTAGTACTTGAATATTTGAGAGTAATGACATATTAATGTTATATTATTTGAAAAGCCTTAACAAAGATAAACTCACCGCTGCTGCTCCACTGCAGTGAAGAGGAACTGAGAGAATCTTAAGCGACTTTTGAGATATTTAAATCAACACAAAAAGAGGAAACAGATGAACTTCATTTTATATCAGTGTCAGTCGAGGCGACAGTAACATAATCCAAACATTTGGTACAATACAAAAAAACAAAAACATGCCCAAAATGTATCCAAAGTCATTCTTCACTTACCTTAAAGAGGGGGTATTATGCAAAATCGCTTTTGTTTTTTTCTACCATGTTATAACAATATTTTCTTCATCGAGGACATGTCTGAAGAGGTTTTAGATGTCATCCATGTTTGAGTAATCTAGCGTTCTCTCCCCGGCCCTATTCAAACACTTCTTATGGTTTGCTGTAAGATTCTGGGCAATGCTCCACCCACAAGCACACAACCTTCTGTTGAAGGTTTATGGCAAATGATGGTTAGTAAACACACATTAAAACATGGCTGCCAAAATCAATATCGTATTAGAATCCAAAGGACGTGTACTCGTCTAGAAAAGAGATTCAAGGAGAGGAAAGTTTGTATTTAGTTTTAAGTTTTGTTTTAACTTTTGAGAAATGGCCATATGTTGGATCAGAGGATGTAGACATAGAGCAGAGGTTGTTTCAGAGGTAGCACAAGGTAAAATAGAAGAACATAACACTGGTTTGAGAAAAAGGTTTAGAGGAATCCCAGTGAAAATCAGTGAAGGCTTTAATTATACAATGCAAAATAATATACATTCATTTTAACAGGAATTTTTTTTTTTTTTTTAAATGAAATTCATAAGTTACACAACAAAATGTCATGGAAAAGAAAGTGACAGATGACAGATTTAGTGAAGTGTTAAATGGTCAGAACTTGTGCAGTAAAGACTAAAGGACTTGTATAAGTGGACGTAAACATAAATAAAACAACAATATTATTACAAGATTATCAAAAAAGTCAATTTTATATTTAATATTAACATGTTACACATCTAGTGCTTTACAGGCTTGTCAGAGCCTCTGCACCATCAGCCCCTCCGACCACCACCAATCACTCACACACAGGACAAATTCACACCAGGCAGGTGGGTAAAGTGTCTTGCCTAAAGACACAAAACAGAAAAAACACCAGGTTTTCCTCGACCACACTGTCACCCCTTACACAGTGCAGTTACAGGTTAGCAGCGTGTGGGTTGGGGGCAGGGTTGTGCCCACTCTCCAGAGCTCTTTGGACTCTCTCCCAGAACAGAGCCTTATTCCCGCGGGCCTGGTTCCAGCTCAGATACGTGTGGCTCCTCACTAACTTCCTGATTCGGTAGAATGGGCTGAGCTGATTGGACGAGAGCTCCTCCAGAAACAACAGGATCAGCACATCCTTCTTCTCATCGAACAGACGGAAGCTGCATGAAAAGACATAGATATGAATGGTAGGGTTAGGCTAAATAACTCTGTGGATTATGACACAACAGTGGACTATAGACCCATAACTGTGGGTTAATATCAAACCTGTTGAAAATCTAGTCAATGGGGCAGGTTCTGTCTTGGTAATAATGCTCACCTAGGAAATGGGAGGTTGGTGGCTCTAACATTGCATACTGTGTTCCCTTGGGTAAAACACATAACTGCCTTAGTTTAAGTGTTGCCTGGAAGCTGTTGGACAGAGCTTCAGCGACATCTCTGATGAGTCTACCACAGAGCAGCTCTGGGCAAACAAGTAGCTTAGCATCAAGCTTACCTGCTTGTCTCCATGGAGATACTATAATTATGGTGTGCAGTTTGACATGTTTATTATGTTACATGTGGTCTAGAGTGAACTTGAGTACCTGGCCAACTGAATCTCCCGGGAGCACCACTCACTCTGGAGGTAGTGGCAGCTGATCACACACAGAGTCTTTCTGCTGCTGTAGATGGCGTCTGTGATGTTCTCAATGATCGGTTTCCCTGACAACAAACCACAACGTGATTAAAATCCAATGTATAGAGTTGAAAGATGGTGTCACACTTTGGATTTGTACAAACTCATTCAAATTGTGCACAATTTCATCTCAGCTCTGGCATATTGTTGTTGTGTCCTTGGTCAAGATGCTTCATCTACCACATACCACTGCATATGTGGAGTGAATGAACAATGCATGAAATCATGAAGACTTTGAGCATCAGAGAAAGTGCTATTCATAGATTTCAGTTTCCTGTTATTGACGCATTAAAAGATATATTATTTTGTTTTGAATTGTTAATTGCTGTGACACTGGTCCTAACTTCTCCCCACTTCAAAACCCATGGATAGACACATGTATTTATACTCCTTTATCTGTAATAGTAACTGTAAATATTGAACAGAAAGGGTCCTAGGATTGACCCTTGGGGAATACCACAACTCAAGTTAATTTGGTCAAAGAAAAAGCTCCAAATGAACTACCAGTTTAAACAATAAACATAACCTGGCTTTGAGTTACCTGGTTGAAAGTCTCGATGGTGCAGACACAGCTTCCATCCCTGCCGCTCCTCCAGTTCAGGAACTAACTCTCCGTAAACCCAGTCCTCATTGTGAACATTGTAGGACACAAATGCGTCATAGACACTAGGACTTCCCTGTCTCTTCTTTTTACTGTCGTAGAGAAAAGCCTGAAGCAGATAGAAGCCATAGACCAGCCGCCAGCGCATAAAGTGATAGATGAACGATGAGAGGAGAGTGAACAGGACCAGACCAGAGCTAGACAGGAAGCAGAAGAGGCTAGTCCCCTCCCAGCACAACTGCACTTTAAAGTCTAGCAGAAACTGTCCATCTAGAGACAGAGGAGAGGAGCATCTGTACTGAAAAGCATTGACCACTTGAACTTGTTTGTTTTTCATCGCCCACATAATGAACCCTGCATTTGAACAATCACATGTAAACGGGTTCTCTGATAAGTCCAGGTATTTCAGTGAAGGAAGAGTCTCAAAAATGGTCTCATTGATGATTCGTAACTTGTTGTTTCGTAAAATCAGTTTTTCCAGTTTGGTTAGAGTAGCTGTAGAGAAAAAAGTCAAGTTTTGAATTTTATTGTGAGACAAGTCTAGAAATTTTAATTCTGAAGTTGTTTTGAACAGGTCCGGGTCTGGACTAAACTCCACACAGTTGGTAATTTTGACGTTTTGTAAGTGCGGAGCTTCCAAAAATGTGTCTGAAGGAATGTAACAGCAAATTGTGTCCAGTGAAAACACCTGTAGATTTGTCATGTTGTGAAGATTATACAGAGCCTGATCAATACACTCGTTTCTGTCCACTTCGATGGTTAACTCTTGAAGAGACGAAACGTTAAAGACCATTGGCTTTGAGACTACAGTTTGTTCATTAGATGAAATGAACACAGCAAGACGTTCCAGATGATCCAAACCTGAAATAACGCCTCCATTTTGGTAATTTTGAGAAAACGTCAAACGTCTCAGATTCAACAGTCCATCAAACGCACCATTCTCCACATTAGTTGCTGATTTTGATTTTATATTTAAATCTGTGAGATTTAACATGTTATTAAAAGTTGCTTTGTGAACTAAGTCTAGATAGTTTTCTTCAGCACTGAAAACCACCAAATTGGGAAAACTGACTCCGAAAGTATCGTCTAATGTAGAAAAAGCATTATTTTCAAGATAAAGTACTTTTATATTCTTAAGATCCTTCATTACACATGTTTCAAGTTTGGAAATTTTATTGTTGTTTAGATTCACTTCTGTTAACATTGGCAAATTAGAAAAATCTGAACACTGAAGTTTTGTAATGTGGTTCAATTGAAAGGACAGATGTGTGAGGGTGGACAGGTTTCTGATGGCTGTGGGTATTCGGCTTAAATAATTTCTCTCTATGTTGAGTCGCGTGAGACGTGTTAACATTCGGAGGGACGACTCTGATAGTTCACTCAGTGCATTTGAGTAAAACCCCAGTTCAGTGAGATTAGAGCAGGACCAGAGGAAAGAGTCAACTATCATAGTTATGTTTCTAAATGTTATTCCCAACTTTTGTAGAGATGGAATAGTGCACGCTGCATCCATCACACTTTGGTCGAATGGATTTCCAAAAGCCCTGAACTCAAGAAACTCCACTGAGTCAACACTTTGTAAAATGGACAGATATCTTTTTGTTGTCAAATTCGAAACACCTAACTCAAAATGCATCAAACTTTTCAAAACAGCTGTATTAGGTACATCCCAATCAAATTCATGCCCTTTGCCTGATAAAATAAGATATTTTAACTGAGGCAAAACATTATAATGAACACTGAACTTCTTCAGTGTAGCTGGGGTTAAAAAAAGCGTTGTAAGGTTCAGGAGAGGAAATGGACAAAGTTTGTCTTCAAATGATTGTATATCCCCAGATAAAATCCTTATAGACGGAGTGTGAGAAATTATATTAGTCAAATCCACTGGAGAGGTCTCAGAGATGTACAGTTCCTCCAGTGATTTCAAAGGCTCAAACACAAACTTTGAAATATTTCTAAACTGATTCCCTTTCAAATTAAGAAAAACCAAGTTGGACAGTCCTTTAAACATGTTGTCTGTCAGGTTTCCTAAATAATTTACCGCCAGATCCAGATGAGTTAATGATGATAGATCCATAAAAGCGCCGTCCTCTATGAGTGAAATATGGTTATTTTTTAAATGTAAAGTCTTGAGTTGTGTGAATCCTCTCAGATCGGTCTGTCTGATCATCTGAATGTAGTTTGTAGTCAGATCTATCGAAGTAGCACTTTTGGGAATGTCAGAGGGAATTGTGGTCAAGTGATTTGTTGTACAGTCTATAATTGTTTGGTCATAGAAGTCAGCTGTGCAGTTCTTTAAAGAGTAAAAGACTGATGGAGGCGGCAGAAGCACCAACAGAAGTGACAGAAGAAACATTGTGAAGGCGGCTCCTGTGAAAAGGCAACAGGTCAAAACCTCAAAAGAGCAGAGTTAGAGTGTATTACACGTGGTAGAGCAGCCAAATATATTGAATATTTGAGAGTAATGTCATATTAATGTTTTATTATTTGAAAAACCTTAACAAAGATAAACTCACCACTGCTGCTCCACTGCAGTGAAGAGGAACTGAGAGAGTCTTAAGCGACTTTTGACATATTTAAATCAACACAAAAAGAGGAAACAGATGAAATTATAAGGCTGAGACTTCGACATTGAAAAGAAAGTCATCTGTAAGCAGTGTTACACGTCATCTTATATCAGTGTCAGTAGAGGCAAAAGTAACATAATCCAAATATTCTATGCGCTAAAAAAAACAAAAAATAAAAGCCTGCCTAAAATGTATCCAAAGTCATTCTTCACTTACCTTAAAGAGAGGGTATTATGCAAAAATCGCTTTTGTTTGTTTATTCTTCCATGTTATATGGACGAAGATGGCGGATGCTGGCGCACACTGGCTGCTGCTCTGTCCATAATTTCTGTCAGATTTGCTCTTCCCTGATTTTGATCCTGATTCTGATCTTGCCCTATACACCTAAATGCTTCAAAGCAGTAAAGATCTGATCATCAGGGCTATCCTGACGAACATTTTCGCTTACCTGAGCTGGGACGCTCCGGCTTCGCGCGAGCTCGGGGCGTATGTCCCGCCGGCTCGTAGCACCTGTCCCGCCAACTCGGGGCTCACCTACCATCTAGCCCTGTCGGGCACCGGCTCCTGTCCCGCCAGCTCGGTCCACCTTTCCCGAGCCTGCTCGAGCTCCTGTCCGGTGGACGTCGCGCTCTGCGGTGTGGCTTCAGCGTGCCGGTGTTCGGCGCCGTGATGCTAGCTCCCTGCTAGCATTCACCGGTCTGAGGATGCCGCCGCTGCTGCAGTACTCCGCCTCTACCCTCCGCCAGCTCAACAACCACTGCCTCCCGGACTGTGCTACTTCTCTCCAACAGCTTGGACTCCTCCGCAGCTCCCGTCCTCCACATCGGGGATCCGGACGTACTTTTTACTACTACAGCTCATCTGAAAACTCCATCCCGTCCATCTGGTCCCACCGCTCTGACACTTCCGCATTACATCATCACAACAACCTACACGTGAGTCGGTCCAACCTCCGCCCTGTTCCACGCGCATCACAGCACACCGCCAACTCACGTCTCCTGAACTTCTCCCTCCTCAACACCCGCTCCCTCAGCAACAAGGGACTCATCTTAAATGAGCACATCATAGACAATAAACTGGATTTTCTCTGTTTGACCGAAACCTGGCATAAACCTATGGACTATTTCTCCCTCAATCAGACCACACCCCCCGGATTCTCTTTTCTTGAAAACCCCCGTTCTGAAGGGCGCGGCGGCGGCACAGCAGTTATCTTCAAAAAAGACATTAAATTAACCCCTCTCTCTCTCTCAAACTTTCACTCATTTGAATATACTGCTTTTAAACTGTCTGGTCCATCTCCACTTGTTACCACTGTTATTTACCGCCCCCCGAAGCCCAACCCCTCATTCCTTCCAGACCTCACAGACTTCCTGACTCAGTTAAGTGCCATATCATCCTCCATCCTTCTGCTTGGTGACTTCAATTTTCACATTGACAATGTCAACTCCAAACCCGCTGCTGAATTCATGGACCTTCTTCAATGCTTCAACATCACTCAATATGTCAATTTCCCCACTCACACTCATGGTCACATTCTTGATCTGGTTTGTTCCACTGGTCCCACAATAAACAATCTCTCCAGCCATAACCTCTGCATATCTGACCACCTTGCCATAACCTTCAACTTACAAATCCCCCTCACAGCCCACAAAGCAAAACGTACAATAACTTTCAGAAATCTTAAATCCATTGACACTCCTGCTCTTTCTGCTCTTCTCTCCTCCAAACTGGTTACCCCCCCCCCCCCCCCCCCCCCCCCGTCTGAAAACCCTTCTGAACTTGTCACTCATTATAACACCCTCTCTCCTCCTGTCTTGACGAACTGGCCCCCACCAAAACTAAAACCGTCTCCTTCACCCATACTGCCCCTGGTACACCCCTGAGCTCCATCAAATGAAGGTCCGTAAGCGCCAGCTTGAGAGACTGTACAAGAAAGTGGTTTAACCATCCATCTCCAAATCTACACAGACTACATACAGCAATACAAAGACAAACTAAACTCCGCCCGGTCTAAATATTACTCCAACCTCATCCACTCCGGCTCCAATAACCCCAAAGCTCTCTTTTCCACAATAAACACACTCCTAAAGCCCAACAATAACACCTCATCTTCCTTCACCACTGACAAATGCAACCAGTTTCAAGCCTTCTTTCAGTCCAAAATAGATTCCATTTACAGTTCAATAGACCTCTCCTCCTCCCACACTGCTCCACCTGATCCTCCTCTGCCCCATCAACAGCTCTCGCACTTCTCACCCATTTCCCCTGTTCACCTGACAAAACTTTTCTCTGGCATTAAAACTTCTACATGCTCCCTGGATCCCATTCCCTCTCCTCTCATCAAAGCCTGTCTTCCTGCACTCTCTCCACTGATCCAGAGCCCACTCAACAAGCCGTCCATTCAGGCAAGGCGATCTAGGGTCCAGCCATCACCGGACAGTCAGGAGGGGATCCAGCCATCACCGGACAGTCAGGAGGGGATCCAGCCATCACCGGACAGTCAGGAGGGGATCCAGCCATCACCGGACAGTCAGGCGGGGATCTAGGGTCTAGCCATCACCAGGTGGCCAGCAGCCAGGCATCTGAAACAGTTACACTCCCCAGAGGGGAGCGGACAACATGTGAATAGCAATGAACAAACTGAATAGTTGTCGTAATGCAGGCTGGTTAGGCCAAATGATGCGGTACCCGGGGAAGGTTTAACAGCGTTTATGTACAGTTCGTGAATAATAAAACAACAAAGGGGCTGAAGTGGCGGGGAGCTCGTGGTGCGGCGCACGGTGCGGTGCGTGGTGTGGGCAGGCTGGGTCGGAGAGTTGAATGCAAAGCCGAGGTCCGGGGATGAGGAGTGTAGGCGCAGGAGCAGGGCAAGGAGCAGGACGAGGAAAGCCGGCACGAGGAGCCGAGTGCAGGGTGAGGTCCGGAGACAAGGTGAGCAGAGTTAACGAGAAGCACTGTACCAGAGAGCAGGAGCTGAGTCGGAGCAGAGCCAGGAGCTAGGGATGGGCGAAATGAAATGAGATCTCGAGGTCTGCACCGAACAAAAATGCGCGTTCCCAGTGAGATCTCAAAATGAGGCGTGCATCATGAACAAGGCAGTCACGTGATGAGATCTCATTCAGAGGTGGTGACGTCAGAGTGGTTCACCCACCTCCAGCGTTTATAAGCGCTTTGAATTTGCGGCGGCACTTGTGGTGTTGTCGGCGTTTGTAGGAGTTAGAGAGTCAGCGAGTTAGAGAGTCAGCGAGTTAGAGAGTCAGCGAGTTAGTGGTATAATTCTGTCAGTAGACACAAGAACGGTCTTGATTGCCTTGTGACGTAAGCAATAGTCCATGTTTAAAATTTTCAAAGTGCACTGGGATCTGGGTTGGACTAAAGTGTTTTTTTGTTACAACTCACATATTGAACTCTGGCACTCTTGAGACGAGCACCTTGCTATTTTCAATACAATTTAGTGTCCCAATAAATCAAATCAGTTTACAGATGGAGCCTTCAAGAAGGAAATCCTCCCCGATGTGGGAACACTTTGTAGTGTCCGGCCATAACAAGGTGTGAATGAAATAAATTAATGGCTTTCATAACAATCTCATAAAATAGAAAAAGACCAAAGCTCAAAAGCTACATATTTATTCAAAAGCCTATTACAACAATCGCTCAGAGTAATTACACAAGTGAGTGTGTTCAATAATTTGTATGATTTTTTTGTTTTGTTTTTTTTTGCAACATAGATCTTAACTGTTTCTGTTTTTTTAGATGACATTTGGCATGTGCTAGATTCTAATATACGCAACAGCAGAAGCACCAACAGCTTGTAGCAGATGCCACAATTGAAGTCGACCGGTATCTAGCTGAGGTTAACATTCCACGAAATGAAGACCCACTAATGTACTGGACCAAAACAAAAATGTTGTACCCGACCCTTTATAAACTGGCCAAAAGTTTCCTGTGCTCCCCGGCATCCTCAGTCCCATGTGAGAGAGTATTCTCCAAGGCTGGAGACATTCTTTCAAAAAAAAGGAACCGCCTCAGCCCTAAAACCCTGGAAAAAATTGTATTTCTAAATAAAAATCAGTGAAAGAGATATTTGTGTGACATATTTTATTTTTTTTATACAGGCCTTTACAAATAACCAATGTGTTAGTTGAAATAATGTAGACTAAAAACGCGGCACAATTTGGTTGTAATGTGTGCAAAGTAACAGCAGGTGGCAGCAAAGTGAGATCTCATTACTGAATCACATTTTAAATCACTTGGCTGTGAGGTCTCATCATCTCATGAGACCTCATTTTGCCCATCCCTACCAGGAGCGCAGGTGCAGGAGAATTCCAGGGAGCAGGATCTGGTAACAGCAAAACTGGAATTAGAGCTAGGTAATCACGTTGGTACGTGGACAGTCTGGCTCCGACTGCCTGTCTCTGGGTCCTCTTATACAGCACAGGTGGTGTTGATTGCCCTGATGGGCTGCAGGTGTGCACGGGAGGAGCCGGGAACTCCGCCCAGTTCCAGAGTCAGGCAGGTGAGGGAGGGGGAGAAGGAAAAAACAGGAGACAAAACAAAACCACAGGAGACAAAACAAGGCACAGGAACACGTGGACCATGACAATAGTAAATGTTGTTGATAGGGAAAACAGGAGGAAAAAGAGGATAGTGCTCAGGTTACCATACTCCCCCCAGCACGGCTATCCCTAGACAGCCTAACTAAAACTACAGGGTTTATTTCTGGTCCTAGCTAGCCTGACCATAAGCTATTTCAAAGAGAAACGTTTTAAGCCTGGTCTTAAATGTAGAGACTGTGGGGGCCTCTTTAACATGGGAAGGGAGCTGATTCCATAACAGGAGGAGCTTGGTAAGTGAAAGCTCTCCCTCCTACTGTGCTTTTAGAGACTCTAGGAACCACCAATAGTCAACAAGAACACACTTTCAAGAGGTTTTATATGTCATCCATACATGTTTGAGTAACCTAGCAATCTGTTCTGGGCTCTATTCAAAACCTCCTTACAGTTAGTAGTAAGATTTTGTGCATTGTTCCGTCCACAAGCCTTTGTCACCCATGCTCCTACATGATAATAATCCATAAATATACAAAAACAGGATACACAACTATCCTGTGCTGTGATAGCATTCTGAAGGGGGAGGGACTTAGCATAGAGAGCAAAGGGAGGGGAGACTCAGAGGATCAAAAATTTAAGTGAAACATATAAAACATGTTAATTTTTTTTTTTTTTTTTTTTTTTCGCTGATTATAGCATATTTAAAACAATAAAATGTTACATGAATACAATAATTCATTATGAGTTTTGAATTTTAATATTTTAGAGAATGAGATTTTTGTTTTTAATATTTTAGAGAAAAATTATATATTAAAGCCGTATGCAGTGATAAAGGCCCTTGCTGTCCCTTGCATCTACTGGGTCCCCACCACTGCAAAGTTTGTGCCTTTTGTTCCCGCTTTCATCGCCCCTCCCCCCAAAATCAGCATCTATATGCTACTACTCCATTCATTCATGACATTTTCATATCTGCACAGTTGGAAATAGTGGTATGTCCTCATTGTTGTTATTTATTTATTTATTTATTTGAGTGTGATGTGTGGAATATGTGTGCCAAATTTCAATGGTCTATGACAAACACATTTTTTTCATCCCGGTTAACCAAAACCCATGTATTTCTATGAGAAATGTAGGATATTGCCATGGCAACACGATTGCAAATAGAGGCATTCACACATTTTTGAGTAATCCTTTATTATTAGTCTGTCTACATCTCCAAAGCTCAAAATGGTCTGTTCCACCTTGTGATGTCATGAAGTGACAAGTTAACAGCTCCTTTTATCTTTTGCTCAGTAGAGATTGGAAAATCCAGGGCTGAAATTATCCAAACGATTCTCATGGAGGTGTATATAGTTTTAAAACACAGTGGAGCACTTCCTGTTAATTACAACATGACATCACAAGGTGGATCAGAGTGTTTTTTGAGAGCAGCCTTTATATTTGTGTGTTAAATATGTGTGAATAAAACGAAGGTCTGTTTGTGATGAGGAAACAACATTGTAACATAAATCAGAAAATAGCTCAATATTTGCCCTTACAGCCTTTGAAAAGTAGACATCTTGTGATTTGTACACAGGAAGTCTTTGCCACTGTGTACATTATCAGGCATTAGCAGGACTGCAGTGTGTTGGACCACCAGCCAAGAAGAACCCAGCATTCCCAAATGTCCCAAATAGGAATCCTGGACCAAAGACAAGAATGTGTTACCACTCACAGACCTACCCAGCACTACCTGCCCTATATAAAGGGCCTGTTGTCTATAAGGCTGTAAGATGCTAGTGAAATCTAAAAAAAATATGCAATTTTTCTACTCAAATATGGACTCAAGCCTGAACTGAGAGTTTATAAGATAATAGATTATTTTCTGTCAAATGTTTGTCTGTTAAATAAATGTTGGTGACTTTAACATGAAATGTTCCACAGTATAGCATTACACTTTTGTATCTTGCATTTATCTTACTGTAAGCAAAGTTACCACTCCACACACACACACACACACACACACACACACACACACACACACACATATATATATATATATATATATATATATATATATATATATATATATATATATATATATATATATATATATATATATATATATATATATATTATATATATTATATTATATTAGAGATTTGGCCTGGAACATGTCGCAAAGCATGAATTTGCAAGACTCATTGTACGGATTGTTTTCCAAATGCATTAATTAAATCATTAATAAATCTATTAAATTTCAGTTAAATAAACACAGCCAAAAAACTCTGAACAAGATTACCCTTTCTTAATATAATTGTGTCACATTCGGTGGGTCGGATTAATAAGCCCAAAGGGCCGTGTGTGGACCCTGGGCCGTAGTTTGCCCATGTCTGCTCTAGCCTGACCATAACCTTAATCATCATCTCAAAACCGGTCCATAACCTTAACCGTCATCCTACCACCCAAAAACTATAGGAACATAAAGCTTTAAGAACAAAAAAAAATCTTTTCAACTTTTAAAAACACATTTTTTGAGAACTTAGGACTTGCAAAGTGGGCTGCTGAGACAAGTGCAGTGTGGAGTAGCAGGTTGCGCTGCAAACACGTGTTACAAGTTTGTGCTTAAGTTAAAACTCCCAAAAAAAATATACAGCAATCTCGACTCGACAAATGATAACAAAAATCCTCTTTACACAATAGAATGTGACTTTCAACATTAAAACATAGTACTTTCTTTTATATTCACATGTGGCCTTATATCTGTGTAATTCCTCAGTCGTCCAGTAGGTTCATACTGGTCCATGTGTGTAAACTAGTCCATGCGTCTTATACTTGTTCTGATACAGCTCAAGACCAGAACTTTTAAAGCTCTTCATTTTCTGAATGTGCTCAAATGAGTATCTAGTTCCAGTACTAGTTTTAGTATTGATCTGATTTTTGATACTTCACTTGAATAAAATGGATCAACTGCCAACAGTTAACAACATGATATTTACAGTAATCCTTGGTACATGTGCATTGTAAAGGGAATTAGCTTTGAGGTCAGCAAAGTTCTATTAGATACATTGTGGATTTGGTGCTAAAAATTGTAAACAGTTTTAAAATCCTCTCTACTTTTTAGCTTCCATGTGTGAGTGCGAGTGGTTTCATGTGGTTACACACGGCACTGATAAAACCACAGCCAGATGCCTTCATTGTGGTGGGCAGGGAACGTGACCACATTTTGGCAGAGATGGGTAGTACTTTACATTTACTCAAGTACATTAACTTTAGTGACTTTTTAAATGTGTGTGGTGTTCAGATACTTTTACTGCTTGAGTCATATATTTTACAGTGGTGCAGTACTATTTTAAAAGTTGTGGTTCCTCTTTCTACTGCAAGTCTACAAGTGTAAAAGGGTTTTTTGTTGACAATATGAAACGATTTGAACATTTGTGTTTCTTGCAGCCCTCCTTAAGATGTGATTTAGTTTAGCTCATTTTTGTGTGTGTACTTTGAAAATACCAGATGTTGTGCCTTATCTAATGTTTTGTTTTACATTAACTTTAAACCCACAGTATATAACTTTTCAGCAAAACATACATCCTACTTTGAGTGGCCTTGCATCTCCACAAACCTGACTAATTTTTCGCCTGGAGAAGGGCCTCCTCCTCTTGTTTCCATGGAGAATGTTCCGCAGTATGAACTTTCTATTTCCTTGGAATCATGCTGGTGACGTGCCACTCCCAGAAAGTTACATATTGTACCTTTTATTTATGAATAGGACATTATGTGTAGATAGCTACTTAAATACTTTTTTACTCTTACATGATTACTTTCTACTACTTTATAATTTATTTTGAAGCACCAGTACTTTTACTGCTTGTTGGCACATAGTTTTGGGATGGTGTGGTGTGTTGGCAGGAACTTCAACAGCACATTTGGCACAAACAGATGGTGGGATAAAACTGGAATCATTGCAAATACTACACAACTTTCAAGAATGGAGCAGATTAGATGCTAGAAAGATGCCAACAAAGTCCTGTTTCTTATTATTGACGGATGACACCAGTGATTTTCGTTTCAATCCATATTTAGCAGGACTATGGCAAGTATTGCAATATCAATCCGTTACCAATACAATGTTTTTTGTTTTGTTTTTATTGAAATGCCTAGAAACTCCACAGCTATAAAGAGTTTTGCTTTTATCTTTACTTTATTACAGCTTAAACTGATCTAAAATTCAAATATATATGCAGATAAAAATATCAATCAGTATCACAATTTAAGCACATCGAGCAGTAAAATACAATAATAACAGAAAAGCTCAAATAAAAGTCCATCAGATCCAGTGTTAAAGTAGTTTTAGGGGAGTAACAGCCCTCAGGACAAAAGTGTCGCTCCTCTGTGTTCCCTGTGTCCTGCAGCATCACCGCAGCCTCCAGGGGGCGCCAAGTGAACTCTGGAGACACCTTTTAAAGCCCCACTCTCACTCCCTCTGTTGTTTCGATCGGTGATGAGATGGACCGTTCCCTCTTGAATGTCTTCTGCCGCAATTTTTTTTACAAACTGCAACTGAGATTTTATCTATTGATATTTTTTGTATGAGAATCAATAATTTTTTAATACCCCTGTCGGTATCAAAACATCACTGTGTATTTCTCATTTCCTCAGTAATGATATTGTTCATTTAGTTTTTATTTGCGTTGTTTGTATGCCAAATAGTATCAATCTATCAAGCATTATTTTTACTAAAGCTGACATGCCGTGCTTTATTTGAGCTTTTCACGACTTCTAAACATGTTTTTAGTGTCCTTGGCATTTTTTTTTTTTATGTTTCAGACCATGTTTTAACTTTTATTGATGAATTGCAGTGATTTTTGCGGCTTAGATAAAGACGAAAACAGAATTAATGTGTTTTTAATCAGGGAATCAAAAGGTAAATGTTGCATAATATGTCCCTTTAAAATAAATACAAAATAAATGACATTGACATATTTATAGTTTAGGCTATAGGAGTGGAGAAACCTCTAATTTTATGTGATTGCTTATTAGCTGTATGTATTTACTTTGCTTTAGTCTGATTATATAAATACTTGACAGGATGGTGTGTTAATATGTTTAAAATAGCTCCCATAAATGAGCAGAAACTTGGCTTTGGTCCAGAACTCGGAGTGACCCAGTCTGTCTGAAACGGTCCATTCACGTTTCCATAAACTTGCTTTTTCTCACCAGTATTTAAAAAGCCAATATTACACTATTTTCTGATCTATGTTACAATGTTGTTTCTTCATCAAAAACCTACCTTCTTCTCTCCAACAGAAAACACTTTGTTCTACCACCTTGTGATGTCATGTGGTGAAACAGGAAGTGCTGCACCATGTTTTTAAACTCCACACACCTTCACTAGAATCATTTGGATAATTTCAGCCCTGGAATCTCTGCTGTACAAAGGTAAAAGGTACTTGTTAAAATGAGTGCTTCATGACATCACAAGGTGGAACTGAGCATTTTGAGCTTTGGAGATGTAGACAGACTGATAATAAAGGGTTACTCAAACACGTTAATGAAACAAAACACAACTCCAGGTGTATTTTTGAGAAGATAACGCCATTTTAATATGGCTTAAAGCACAAGAGTCTCACATCTTCAGATGTGAGACTCTCACACGCATGTGTGAAGTACTTCCTGGACCCGAGCAGCAGTGTTCTGGATGTACTGCAACTGTCTTAACGCTCGTTTGTAGAGGCCTAGTCCAACCTACTGGAGACAAATGCATGGATGTTTAAGTCTCTCCAAGTCTGGTTTTGACAATATACCTTTGATTTTTGCAATGTTTTTTAGATGGTAAAAAGCTGCAGATGTTATTGATTTGATGTGGCTGTTAAAGTTCAAGTCTGAGTCCATTATTAACAGATGGCAACAGTACAACAGCAACAACACAATGTAATCTATAGGGAAATCTGGCCCACATTCTGAACTCTGCAAACCACCAATTTTAACATTTATATTTCATATTTACTGTTTTGCTTTTGAGCTGTTGACAGTGAACTCTGTAGACTTCACATCTGTTGCCACTGTGAGAAGTTGTTGGCATTCAATTTATTACCCCAAAAAGTGCCACTTGTTCCCAAATTATTCAAAGATGAGGTTGAAATGTGCTCTTTTGGGGCCGTTCCCATACAAATCTCCCAGTCTCTGTCTAACTGCATGTGTGGCTCAGCTGGTTTACATAGTGCTACATTAGGCATTGGCAAACTCCATGTAATTGTTCTCACCCTCTGGGATCTATAAAAGATTCGGGATCCACCACAACCCCTCTGCTTTGGATAAAAATACTTTCAACCCAACTGCATCTCCAACAGATGTGGTAGTCTGCTGATTTTGGGACATTTTTTGAGCAGTCGACCAAAACAGAATTGCCTTAATAAAGGTGTAAGGTGCAGCTTTTCTAGTGGAGGATCCACTGCCTGCGTGTCTCCGTGGGAATGCTTTTGCTTGCCCTAGAATGTTCCACGGTACAACATTAAATTTACTATAATATTGATTTCATTAAGTGTCTCTATTGCTGAAACATACCTTAAAAAACATGGATTCTACTGAGTGAAGTCACCACTCCACTGATCTGACCTGTTACTTGGCCTGATGGCGTCACTTCCTGATCTCAAGGACATAGATATGTTTAATGCCATACTGTGGAACATTAAAGGTAAAGCAATAACATCTCAGTGATACACCCTCTCCCAGAAACGTTATGCAAAATAGCTATTTATTACAATACCGTCTCTTCATCAAAAACATACTTGGAGTTTTTTTGTTAATGTGGATTTTAATTTAATATAATTTTATCAGTATTCTGGTTAAAAATTAAGAATTGTCCGACTGGCCGAATTAGTCCGACTATAGTCCTGGTCTAGTCCTTGTGGTACGTGCAGTGATCATATCGGTGTTAAAATGTTGATAACCTGTTCCTTCTTTGCACTGGGACCCTCTTAGACACATTATTTTCTTATCTGAGTTTGTGGTTCACATTCTTGGCATTGGTGACCTCCAGGTGCTGAACGAAGGAGTAAGAGAAAGAGGGGTAAAAGAGAGCGGGAGCAGAAGAGAGCAGTAAGAGAGAGAGAGGGGTGAGAGCCAGAAGCGAGAGAGAGGGGTAAGAGAAAGAGGTGCAGAAGAGAGCGGTAACAGAAAGAGGGATGGGAGACAGGTGGGAGAGAGGGGTAAAAGAGAGGGACAGAAAAGAGCGGTAAGAGAGAGAGAGGGGTAAAAGAGAGAGGGGCGGAAGAGAGCGGTAAGAGAGAGAGAGGGGTGAGAGACAGAAGCGTGAGAGAGGGGTAAGAGAGAGAGGGGCAGAATAGACCAGTAAGAGAGAGAGGGCTAAGAGAGAGAGGGCTAAGAGAGAGAGGGGCAGAATAGACCAGTAAGAGAGAGAGGGGAGGAACAGAAGGGTAAGAGAGAGAGAGCGGGGTAAGAGAAAGAGGGGTAAGAGAGAGAGGCAGAATAGAGCGGTGAGAGAGAGAGAGGCAAGAGAGAGAGAGGGGGGGGTAAGAGAGAGAGAGGGGTAGAATAGAGCAGTAAGAGAGAGGAGGAGAGGGATGAGAGAGAGAGAGAGAAGGGTAAGAGAGAGGGGCCATGTGTTAGGGCAATATTTAATAGCATAACATTGAGCGAACAAAAGATACTTTGTGGAATAAGCTATTTAAGTTCAGGGAGGAGGTGAGAGAGAGATGTGTGAGAGAGAGGTATGGGGGGGCAGAAGAGAGGGGTATGAGAGAGAGGGGCCATGTGCTATGGGCAATATTTAATAGCATAACAGTTGTATTGGACAAACAAAAGATACTTTGTGGAATAAGCTATTTAAGTTCAGACTTTTCCCTGAATGCCTCATAGTTAAATGTATATATTAGCATTAGCACAGCAGCATGTCTATAGGCAGCTGCATTAGACACAAGTTGATGTAGTGGCCAAAGCTTAAGTTGGCAAATTAATTAGTAAAATAAACAAAATGTAGTTTAATTATTTGTAGAATGGTAGCTTAAATGTATTTTGACACGTTGAAATGTCTTAAAAGCATGAAAAACTAGTGCCATTTGCAGTGGCCCAAAGATATTCCTCACTTACTTTATGCATTCCAAACAATTACTCACCATGATGAGTTTATAAGCACTTCTTTACAACTTTTAGAGATGAGAGCAGAGTTTACTATGATGGTAAAGTTAGGAACAATTAGCAAACTATAGTAGCGGCGCACTTCCTGATTATCTGACAGGAAAACGCTTTTTATATGCAGACGGTACACTTATTTTGGACTTATTTAGTGGACTTATTTTGACTTGAAGAGCTGCTTATGCAATATGTCTATACTGGGGCAAATTTTGCACAGGTACAGGGTCGTTTTAGTTTTACTCTTTTACATAAAGGCTTCTAAAAAGTCACAATATAATGAAACTACTTGTTCAATGACAGTTTGAATTCTTGTGAAATGACTGCATCTTTGAGCCTGCATGGATTTAGTGACAAATCCCGCTCATGAGTGATTTTGGTTGCGGCCTGTTTCCTCTAAACAATGCACAAATCCCTTATTATTTCCCTGACATCATTTTACAGCAGGTCCACTCAGCGCTGAACTAAGTGCGCTAATACTTTGATCACAGCGGAGGCTTTAGCACTTAGCATGTCCCCGTTTAATGAGCTGACACGTTAGCCCGGGCGCTAACAGACTGCCTTTGTGCTAATGGTAGCCCGCTCACCTAGACTTACATGGGTTTGTATATGCACCAGGCAGTTTGAAATGGTCCAGATGTGTGAGCCCTGCAATTTAACTCCCCTCTCTACAACCGGGCAATCAACCTGCCAATCAAGGAGAGTTTGAAAGGATGTAGTTTTGTCTTGAAACTGAAAAAGGCATTAGTTAAACCTGGTCTGGTATCTGACGTTGAAAGAAGAGGCTATAGTTTGCAAAGGCAATAATTTAAGTACAAATAAACGTTGTTATAAGACTTTTCAAATGCTGAATGAATGGAGCTCAACCGTCCCACCCACTTTGAAGTTCGCTCTGGTTCTTGAAGTAAATTTCTGCATTAATTTGTCCCACAGACTTTTTGAAAAGGCATCACGGCTATGTGCTGACTGATATCCATAATGCGGTTGTTTTAAATCCAAAAAGCACATTTAAAACGCAAGATTTGGCTAAATGTTTTACAAGTGTTGTAGTCATTAGTTACCACTTTTTTTTTTTTTTTCCAGAAAGTCTAATGGGAAAAATGAATGAGAAATGCACTTCCTGAATCAGGAGTGGCAGGGCCGTTCTTACAGCACTCCTGAAGAGACATTCATAATGACTTCACTATCTACTATCTATAAAGCCTCCCAGAGAATCAATACATTGTTGTTGGTCAGAAGAACATAGAACGTGTTACACAATTGAACCTACCGGTACTTTATATCAGATTTAAGCGGAAAAACTTTTCCCAAATTCTCCATTGAAATGAATATAATTCCACTTAAACAGAAGTGCCACCACTAAAAAAACGTTTCATTTATGACAAAAGTGGGCCCAAATTCTCCATTGAAATGAATAGGATTCCACTATTAAACAGAAGTGTCCATCAGCTAAAAAAAAACACAGTTTTTAGTGGCTTTATCTATGAAACAAAGTGGGCGGGACAGAATAAGGCCAATAAAGAGTATGAAATACAAAAACAGAAGGCAAGGTAAGTTTATTTGTATAGTACAATTTGTACACAAAGTAATTCAAATGGTTTACACAATAAGAAAGACATTAAAATCACACTAATCAAAATTAAACAATCACAAATAATCATCATAAAATTAACATTAAAACAGAAGAGTGCAGAATAAAAACCTTATTCTATTCGAAATGCAGGAACAATTTATGAGCAAACAATGCATTTTTCTGACACGGATTTAACAAAATAAAGATGTCATTTATTTTTATTTGTCGAATTGTACCTATTGTAATTTGGTTTCTAGCTAACCAGTGGTAAAAGTAGAGATACAGAGGTAAAAAGTCACTCAACTAAAAATATCTGATGAAAAAAATGTACTTGTGTAAAATATTTACGTACCTGTTTAAAAATGCACTTTAAGAGTAACAAGTAAAAGTATTTCACACAAGTGTGGTTAATTTGTTAACATGTTAAATGTAGTGATATTGATTAAAAATGATACATATTTTGGTCAACAACAAAACGAATTTATTTCTTAATTTTTGTCATGAATTTTCTCATGATTTTTCTCATTTTGTGTATTTATTTTTGTTTGCTAAAAGTCAAAGTTAGCTTCAAAAACTTTAGTCAGGATGTTACCACAAACATGACAAAATAACCCCTCAGATCATGTGAAAAGTACTTTTTACTTTTCTGTCCAGTTGAAAGTGTAGTGGAGTAGAAAGTACAGATACCTGCTCTCAAATGTAGTAAATGTATAAAGTATCCAGTTTAAAATGTACAGAAAAGTAAAGTGCAGAGACCTAAAAAATCTATTCAAGTACATAGCAAAAGACGGAGTAGTTATTTACTCATAGTAGTAGTTGTAGTACTAATCAAGTACAGTACTTTACTACTTTTACTTTGTTACCTTCCACCACTGTAGGTGACAGTTGTGGAGCTACATATGTTGTATGAAGCCGACTGTGCTTCTGTCTGAGCTGTGATATGCACTTTAACCCCCTGACCACCAAGCTGTTAAATTTATATTGGACATAAAGGAAGAAGATTATGATTTATTTTGCATGTTAATGTTTTAATGTCCCTTATCCCGTCTGTATAAAGAACAACAATAGTTTAATATGTTTGGCTAAGGTCCTGGGAGAGTGTCTCTGTGCATGACTCTCTGTGGTCAAACCAAAACCACACTCATTTCTCTGTAGTTCTGACTTTAGATTTGAAATACCTCACGGTCCCTCAGTGCGCTGTGTTACACGGCTGTACTGTGGACATGTGGTTTGACAAAGCTCCAAGAATGACTTTCATACTTCATTACAACACTCTATAAACTGGAAAAGACTCTCTGCTAGGGCTGCAATATAAATCACAAATTGAAATCACAAATTCTATGGACACAGTTAGTAGTTTGTAGTTTGCAAGGACTGCAGTATTTGAAGTAACATAATTTCCTTCACAAACAACAGAATCCCCTGTTTTATTCTGCAAAAAAAGTGCTAACCCTGTAGTTTAGATCTTTACAAACATGTTCTAAAATGTGACTCTTTTTCTTATTAGTTTGTCAGTTCATATTTCAGTCTTTTTTGCTATGGCAGTGGTCCTAATTTGTCATTGTACTTCCCTCATCAATGCAGTGTCTGTAGTAGTAGTAGTAGTAGTAGTAGTAGTAGTAGTAGTAGTAGTAGTAGTAGTAGTAGTAGTAGCAGTAGTGTAGTTGTAGTTGTTAGTTGTTGTAATTATTATGGTAGTAGTAATATTAGTGTAGCATATAGTAGCAGCTGGCAATGGCATCAGTCATTTACTCGTAGTAGTTGTTGTAGTAGTAGTAGCAGCAGAAGTAGCAGTAACAGTAGTTGTTGATATATTGCCGTAGTAGTAATAGTATTGTAGCATCTGTAGTAGCAGCTGGCAGCAGCATTAGTCATATACTCATAGTAGTTGCAGTAGTAGTTCAAATGAAACAAGTAAATGTACAGCAGCTACATATAGAAATGTCAATGTAAACTTCATAATATAATAACTTCATTCTGAACTTTGCTCCCTCACACACTTTCTACTTCCTCATTTTTGAACTCTAAATCTGCTCCTTACCTCACACCCACTCCCTGCATGGAACATCTGTCGCAATTAAGCCATAATTATACTGAATTACACTCACACTTACACTTACATTCACGCCGTACGTGTAAAACAGAACTACTTAATTTTAAATGCGTTGCAATGGTCCAAAGTTATCCCTCACTTACTTTATGCATTCAGAACATCTTAATTATTCAAATATGAGTGCTTTTCACAACTTTCAGAGACCAGAGCAAAGTTTTGCGGTTGCTGTAATGCTACTTTCTGATTCTTGGACAATAAAACACTTTGTATGGATGCAGACAGTACACAGCTGATTTATTCTGACCCCAGGCTTATACAATATATCTGGGGACACAATACACAAGACACATTTTGCTCAAATACATGGAAAGAAAACTGGCTCTTGAAACTTTGGACATTGTTGCATAGACTTCCATGCAGTCATCTCTTCCCATGAAAGGGAGTTCCCGTAGTTTTCCCCTTGTGATTTCAATGTGCTTCATCTTTAGTGGATCTGAAACACCTTGAAGTGATTACAGTAAACATTCAGACATTCTCCGTCTCCCTTGGGTGCTCCTCCTACACGTTTGGACTTGGTTTTTGGTCTAATTTCTGAGCGTCGGTGGTTCATGATCTAAGTGTGATTTCTGCAGAACTCGCGCTTTAGCCCACATTGATACTTTGCAGTGACATCATGCTGGGGGTGTTCTACATGTATATCTGTGGTGGATTGTTCAGCAGTCACCATGATGACACAATGCACACATTAGTAAACACTGCCAAAAAGTTGGATTGGATGGATTTAAACAGCACATTTTAAGGAGCCTGTTATCAATACGAGTCCATGGTCATGTTGAAGAGTTTGGGAATATTTTGTCACTCACCTTTTAGTTGAAAATCAGAGTTGTGTTTTGTTTCATTCACATTTTTGAGTAACTCTTTATTATTCTGTCTACATCTCCCAAACTCAAAATGCTCTGTTCCACCTTGGGATGTCATGAAGTGGTAGTTTTAAAGTTAACATCTCCTTTTACCTTTAGTTCAGTCGAGATTGGCAACTCCAGAGGGGAAATCATCCATATGACTCTAGTGAACGTGTATGGAGTTTAAAAACACAGTGGAGCACTTTCTGTATTACCCACAGACTGTATAAAGAAGTGGACTAAGTGAGTGTGACATCACCCATAGTGTTCGACTCCAGTCAAATGAAGCTTGTCAAGGCGAGCAGTTATGGGGCGAATTTAAAGCTGAGTTTCATATCTGTAATTCCAACTGCGAGTATAAAAGCAACCAAAAAGCCAATCCAGAGCAAGGCTGATGAAGGTAACCCCCTTATCACACTCACAATGCTCGTTTAGCATGGAGCAGGTGCTTAGCAACATTATCACAATCAAATCTGTTGCTAGCGTTTGCAGGAGGGACCTAAGGGAAAGAAGCCACCTGATTTGTCTGTTATTAATGTTCACATCTTGATTTACGGAAGGTTACGGTTAAAACAGACATTTTAAGACCAAAATGACGAGGCTCAGTGCAGCAATAACAGAGAGAGGGGACACAGTTTTTCAATGTAAAATAAATTGGAGCCAGAGCGGATTGAGCCGGAAGCACGGCCATGGTCATTTCCTATTTGCAATGTGACAGCCAGCAGCTTAGCTACATCCATTCATATACAGTGGTCTCTCATTTATTGTGGGGTTTATGTTCTAAAAATAACCTGCAATAGGCGAAATCAGCGAAGTAGTCAGCTTTATTTTTTACAATTGTTATATATGTTTTAAGGCTGTAAAACCCCTCACCACACACTTTATACACTTTTCTCAGATAGGCATCAACATTTCTTCACATTTCTCTCTTGTTTAAACACTCTCAAAGTTCAGACCTTCGTATATTATCTCCCTCTTTCTCGATGATCTTTAAATGTGTTGTTCATGTGTCTCTGCTCCAGTGGTATCCGCAGAGGCGCCTCTCCGTGCACAGAAACACTTCTAAGTCCAAAACATTTCTGAAATTTGTTGGTGCACAACATTTCATTGACATTGTGGATTTTTTGGGGGAGAAAACTTGCAAACATACAGCACTTCTGAATCACACTGCGATCGAACATTTATATAAATTTGTCTGAACACATTCTGTACTGTACAGGAGACACAGAGGAGAGGTCTACAGTCCCTCAGCCAATCAGGACACAGAACACAAAAAAAGCAAGCAAAATTGCCCCAAAAAATCTACAAAACAGCGAGACCGTGAAAAGTGGACTGCAATTGGTATTACCAGAGAAGAACTCAGCTGTTCTTCTGTTTTTGATGAGGAAGCAACATTATAACATACATCAGAAAACAGCGTAATATGGGCCTTTAAATATAACATCACAGCATTTGTTGAACTGGTCTTTTCTTAGCAGTGAAGTGGCGCTATCTGACACGTCTACCCCACTATAAAACCAGCTGTTTACAAGAAGAGACAAGGTTTAAACCCGACAATCTTTATTTACATGCGCTGACAGATCTCTGAGACCATTTCCATAGTAACGTCTGCAGCTGTGTACTGTACATCGTGAACATCTGGAGTGACGTTAGCATTTGGGCAAAAGCTAGTGACAAAGTGAAGCTACAGCCAAGGCGATTTTGGCACCAGTTTGATTGGAACAGATATGAAACTATTCAAAAGCAAATGGGCCAAGGAGGACATCACCAGATCTAAGTGCAAAATTAGGTCAAAGTTTTACAAGAATCGGGAAATGTGATTCAGGGATTGTTTTCTGTCACTTTGTAATAAAACAGTAAAAAAAACTAAAATGTTTGGAAACTGAGCAATAGCAACAAAGCACTTAAGATTTACAATGACATGACACATACGCAATCTTGGACTAGTCACATAATGGTCAGTAAATGAAGGGAGGATTAAAAGTACTGGGTCCATGTCAGCTTCAGTAAAATAGAAAAATGTGGGACAGTTTTCTACAGTACAGTACACACTTACCCAATGCCAAAAAAATACTCTGAAAAGATCATTTGTGATATTGGAAATTTCTGGGCTGTTTTAAAATTATTGCTTTTCATTTTGACTCATAAATTATTCAGTAACTTGTTAAAAAACACATTTGATACTTGGTTTTGTTTATAAAATATTGTGTTATGATCGGTTTTGGTCATGGGAACGGAGCATTTTGAGCTTTGGAGATGTAGACAGAATAATAATAAAGGATTACTCAAATGTGTGAATGAAGCAAAACAAAAATCCAGATATGTTTTTGAGGAGTTCAACATTATAACATGGCTTAAAGCTCACAAGAGTCAATTTAGTGTAATATAGGACCTTTAAACTTATATTTTAAGTCACTTTAAATGAAAAAAAACACCTTCACGCTTTGATTTGAGTTCATTTTAACTTCTAATGTGATTTTTTATTTGCTCTTTCTAGGTTTAGTCCCAGTTTTGTACCAATTTGGATTTGATGATTGTAAAAGTGTAACTAAAAGCAATTCATGGCAGTAGTTTAGATGTAAATGGTTTGATAAGTTGTAAAGTTTTATGACATATTACTAATTATTTATTTCCAAACTTGAAGGTATTTCAAACCACTTCAACAGATTAAAAAAAACAAAAAAACTCTTTAAGTTCCCAACCCCTTTCCTGTTTTCCACATTAATTGTCCCAAGCTAAAGCCATTAATTGTCTAAAGCAAAACAAAACTCAGTAATATAAAGAGACAGTGATTGTGCCTGAGCTGCCACTGCACTGCACAGGTCTATTAGTCCGGTCTATAATGCCTTCCATATGCTGCGTATGTACCTGTGTGCCCAGAGAGGAGCCATGTGGAGGGCTTCACTAAAGAATAACACATGTGCGGAGCAGAGGAGCCATAGACGCCCATTCAAACTGCTCCTATGGCTGCAGAGAGGATAACTGCACACACATGGCACTATGGGCATTCATATAAGACAGAATCAGTGTGGAAAATGAAGTTACAGCCATTTTTCCTCCTATAGTCAAATGATTTCGTGTTATGCTATTAGGTAATATTTACTTTCCAGGAGTATAATACTTGGCAAGAAGCACGCATCTGATTGACTACTGAAAATTAGTTGCACATACTTTAGCTGTTTTTTATGGAATTTGCATTAAGACAGCTCATTGTGTAAAAGTCATAACATTTAATGGGCAGCACTGTGACGCAGCTCTCCCCCTCACATTAAGAAGGCCCTGCAGGTACAGGGTCGTTTCTGTGTCGAGTTTGGATGTTCCCCCCATTATTTCCCTCCGGTTTCCCCTACCACTAAAAACTATAAAAAAGCTATCATCTGGGACGTCCAAATCTCAGTGGGACTTACCTGGTTAATTAAAAAATAATATTGCATTTCTAAAACAACGTAATACAACACATCACACGCTATCCAGGGATTTCAGGGGGAAGGTGCAAATTAGCACCGTTGTTACAGCAATCAACACATATTTAAAGTATGAAACTTTCTTGATGTGGAAAGTCAGTGTCCATGGAAATAGAAAGGTAAAACTTTGGAACATTCCTCATGAAGGTAGATAAGTTTTATACAATGCTGTGGAATATTGTAGCCAAAGGAATGATATTTCCATGAAACAAGCAGGATGAGGCCCTCCTCAAAGCAAATAAGAGTCAGGTTTGTGGAAATGCAAGTTCACTCAGACTAAGAAAACAAGTTTTTTCAATACAATAAACACAAAGAATGAAAAAACATGATTGGTCTCTGGTCTGGTCTATGGTTTCTTGTCTCTGGTCTCTTGTCTCTGGTCTCTCGTCTCTGGTCGATAATCTCTAGTCGCTGGTCTCTGGTCTATAATCTCTGGTCTCTGGTTTCTGGTCTTTGGTTTCTAGTCTCTGGTCTCTAGTCTATATTCTTTGGTCTGGTCTCTCGTCTCTGGTTGATAATCTCTAGTCGTTGGTCACTGGTCTATAATCTCTGTCTCTGGGCTCTAGTCTCTGGTTTCTAGTCTCTGGTCTCTGGTCTCTGCTCTGTTCTCTGGTCTTTGGTCTCTGGTCACTGGTCTGGTCTTGGTCTGGTCTCTGCTCTCTGCTCTCTGCTGCTCTCTGCTCTCTGCTCTGTTCTCTGGTCCGGTCTCTGGTCTGGTTTCTGGTCTTGTCTCTGGTCTCTGGTTTCTGGTCTCTGGTCTCTGGTCTCTGGTCTCTGGTCTCTGGTCTCTGATCTCTGCTCTGATCTCTGGTCTGGTCTCTGGTCTCTGGTCTCTGGTCTCTGGTCTCTGGTCTGGTCTGGTCTGGTCTCTGGTCTCTGGTCTCTGGTCTGGGTGGTCTGGTCTTGGTCTGGTCTGGTCTGGTCTCTGGTCTAGTCTCTGGTCTGGTCTCTGGTCTCTGGTCTCTGGTCTCTGGTCTCTGGTCTCTGGTCTCTGGTCTCTGGTGTGGTCTGGTCTCTGGTCTCTGGTCTCTGGTGTGGTCTGGTCTTGGTCTGGTCTGGTCTCTGGTCTCTGGTCTGGTCTCTGGTCTAGTTTGGTCTCTGGTCTCTGGTGTGGTCTGGTCTTGGTCTGGTCTGGTCTGGTCTCTGGTCTGGTCTCTGGTCTCTTTTCTCTGGTCTAGTCCCTCTCCACATATGTTTCCTGTATGTTCCTATTGTTTATTATACTTTGCTTCAGGAGCCATGTGCCTCTGTGCTACACTCCCTAGACTCTAATTATACCACATATTTATTTCCCTTTTGCATTTCTCCACAGACATGACCTCTTATCATCAGTTGGACCTGACAGAGCTAATTGGAGTCCCACTGCCCCCCTCCGTGTCCTTTGTGACTGGTTTTGAGGGGTATCCTGCCTACAGTTTTGGACCCGGTGCCAATGTGGGCAGACTCACCAAATCCTTCATTCCGGATCCATTTTACTACAACTTCGCCATCACCGTCACCGCCAAACCAACCACCAGAGCGGGAGGAGTTCTGTTCGCGATCACAAATGCATATCAGAAAGTAAGATCATATAACTATTTCATTTACATAAGTCTCGTTGGTTTGAATTTTGGAAAGAAAGATATTAAAGGCCCTATATTACACAAAATGTACTCTTGTGAGGTTGTTGAGATTGGAGCTGTGTTTTGTTTCATTTTCACTTGTTTGTGTAACGCTTTATTATTAATCTGTCTACATTTCCAAAGCAAAAAGCTCTGTTCCAGCTTTGTGATGTCATGAAGCAGTAGTTTTCAAGTTAAGAGCTACGTTTTACCTTTAGTTCTGTAGAGATGGCCATTTCCAGGTCTGAAATGAGACCCCGGGGAAGACCCAGGACACACTGGAGGGACTATGTCTCTCAACTGGCCTGGGAACACCTTGGGGTCCCCCTGGAGGACGTGTCTGGGATGAGGGAAGTCTGGGAGTCTCTGCTTACTCTGCTGCTCCCACGACCCGGCCCCGGATAAGAGGAAGAAAATGGATGGATGGCTGATTCTAGTGAAAGAGTGTGGCATTTAAAAACACAGTGGAGCAGTTCCAGTATTACCACATCACAAGGTGGAACAGAGTGTTTTTTGTTTGAGAGAAACACATGTTTAACACACAAACCCTGCATATTTAGGCTCATGTCATGCCGTAATACAGGAAGTGCTCCACTGTGTTTTTAAACTCCATACACCTTCATGAGAGTCATTTGGATAATTTCATCCCTAGAATTGCCAATCTTTGCTGAACTAAAGGTAAAAGGTAACCTGAAAACTACCACTTCATGACATCACAAGGTGGAACAGAGCATTTTGAGGTATGAAGATGTTGTAGACAGACTAATAATAAAGTTACTCAAACATGTGTGAATGAAACAAACACAACTCCAGGAATGTTTGTGATGAGGAAACAACATTATAACATAGATCAGAAAGCAGCGTTATATGGACCCTTTAAAGCATTATAATTGGATTGTCTTAAGTTTATTTTGTTTGAGTTCCACAGCCTGCAATATGCTTAAAGGTGCACAGTGTAACTTTCCTGGTGGAGTGTCCATCGCATGTTTGTCTCCATGGATATGTTATTGCTTACCTGGAAAACAGTATATCTCCATGTAAACAAGCAGGTGACACAGTTGTTGTTTGTTTAGTTTTTTTAACATTAAAATATCTGCACTTGAATAAGTGCAAGATATGTCATACTGTGGAACATCCTAGGCAAAGAAATAACATCTCCATGGAGACCACAACGTGTCGGACCACCAACATAAAGCTACCCTGTGCAGCTTTATCTTACAGCAATTATTAAATCTTACTGTGTGATTTTTAATTTATCCGTTTGCATGAAGTGACCAGTTCTGTAGGATGTTTATGCACTTCACAAAAACGGGCGTCAGGGTTGAAAATAATAGTTGCGGCTCAGTAATAGCACAGTGTGATGTGGGATAAATATATTTTGGAGGCCTCTGTCCATGTTATTATCAAGAGTGTTTCCTATTTACATTTTTAGCTGCCATGCTATTAAAGTGCTCTCAGATCATTAAGGACAGACACGTCCAGCTACATCCGCAGTGTTTACCACTTTACACAAGAACGCTCAAAATATAAACATTCATACTGTCTCCTGTTGTGGCCGTGGAGATGCGTCATGCTCTTCTCCTCAGTGCACCTTTAAAGCAGATCTAAGCAACATTTTACCTCATTAAATGTATAGTCTTAAGTCCCTGTGATGGTTAAATATGGGATGTACTGATATAATACTGGTATCGGTTCATGTGATATCCTGATTGGACAAATGCTATGATGTAATGAGACTGTTTCATGGTTGTACTTGGCCCAGAAACTCTCACAATATTTGAACTTCTATTTATACAAAGCTGTTCTCTAGTTAGTTGAGAGATAAATAACAGCTACATAACACATCTGGTCAGTTTTGTCTTATTTTAGTTTAGTGTTAAAGGATGTTTAATTTATTTTCAGTATTGGTTGATATCGGGTATCGGCAGGAATCAGTATCAGAAGTAAATAAGCCGGATCGGTGCATCTCTGGTTATATATGTATTTTGGGCTGTTGAAATCTTGGCTTTTTTTGTTTTGTTTTTGGCAACACAATGTGGTTTTGTATGTGATGATACAGCCTAATTTCAATAAAAATGCTAAAGAAAACAGTGTATTATCATAAAGGAGCTGCAGGGGGAGCTTTAGTGCTGAAAGTTACTTAGTTCTGCTTTAAATTTAGAAAATGTAGTTATATTAGTTTTGTGTTTGAATTAAAGGGTCCATGATACTGTTTTCTGATCTATGTTATAATGTTGTTTCCTCATCACAAACATTCCTGGAGTTGTTTTTTGTTTCATTCACACAAGTTTAACACACAAACCCTGTATATTTTAGGCTGAGTTCTTCGCTCAAACAGAAAACACTCTGTTCCACCTTGTGATGTCATCATGTGGTGATAGAGGAAGTGCTCCACATTGTTTTTAAAGTTCATACACTTTCTCTAGAATCATTTGGATAATTTCAGCCCTGGAATCTCAACTGAACTAAAAGGAAAAAGGAGCTGTTAACTTGAAAATTACCACTTCATGACATCACAAAGTGGAACAGAGCATTTTGCAGTTTGGAGATGAAGACAGAGGGTTTCTGAAACATATGTGAATGAACCAAAACACAACTCTAGGTGTGTTTTGGGTGATTCTAACATGACCTAAACCTCACAAGCATTAGTTTTGCGTAATATAGGACCTTCTAATGATTTTTGCTTTGGGTGATTGAAATGTAAATGACCTTTGACCCTCTTGTCCCTGTTTAGGTGGTGCAGTTGGGTATCTCTCTGTCTGAGGTGGAGGATGGCGCTCAGAGGGTGGTGCTGTTCTACACTGACTCCAGCTCCAGTACGACTCAGGAGGCTGCGTCCTTTAAGATGGGGGATATGACCGGCCGCTGGGCTCGCTTCACCATCACCGTACAGGGAGCACAGGTCAGCACGAGTCTCATCACATCACCGAGGCTTTTACTCGGGACAACATGGTCATTCTGTGTTTTCATTTATTTTATCTCAGTTAGTTGTCTAGTTTTGTTTCTGTCGGCTCATTTTTACGGTCTTAGAAACATGAAAAACAGAAGTAGTTAATTTTAAACAGTTTGCAGTGGTCTAAAGTTATTCGTCACTTACCTTATGCATTTAGAGCATCCTAATTATTCACCAGGATGAGCTTATAAGCACTCTATACAATTTTCAGAGATCAAAGTCGAGTTTTATCTTCACAGCTAACAGCAACTAGCATGCCAATGTTCACTTCCTGATTATTGGACTCCCAAAAAAAACACTTTATAATTAGATGCAGACAGTACACAGAGTTATTTTGCCCTCAAGAGCTGCTTATACAGTTTATCTGCACTGGGGAAAGACACATTTTGCTCAAATGAAGAAAAAAAAAAAAAAAAACAGGACCTTTAACTCAGTCCTTTCATTTACATTATAATATTTAGTCCATATATTAAAAATCTGTTGTCCAGTTTTGCAATAAGACCAGTACACCGACCAAATAATTCAACTCCAGATTGTCAGAAAAATAAATACTGTAAATCATTTTTTTTTACTAGGCTAAAGTTCCAGCTCAAACCTGTGCGTGTGTGTTGCAGGTGCGCTTGTTCATGGACTGTGAGGAATACCATCGCGTGGACTTTTTACGGAGCCATCAGCCCCTCACGTTTGAGGCCAGCTCCGGGATCTTTGTCGGGAACGCCGGAGGGACCGGTCTGCCCAGATTTGTGGTAAGTTTATATATCTATATCTATAATGATGAATGCAACATGAGCCATTTACTGTCAGTTATATACAGGTAGAAACCTTAAGAGCTTTGTTCAGTATTTCACAGTGTAGGAAACAATATCCAACTCACATAGTATGATCGACTTTGTCACTGGAGCAAACCTTTATGACTAACCCTAACCCGGCTTCTAAAATAAATGAATTTATGAATACAGTGGTCCCTCGTTTATCACGCGGGATACTTTCTAAAAATAACCCACAATCGGTGAAATCCACAAAGTCGTCAGCTTTATTTTTACTATTATTATATATGTTTTAAGGCTGTAAAACCCCTCACCACACACTTTATACACTTTTCTCACACAGGCATTAACATTTTCTCACATTTCTCTCTTGTTTAAACACTCTCACAGTTCGTATATTATCTCCCTCTTCCTCGATGATGCATTAAATGTGTTGTTCACGTGTCTCTGCTCCAGCTGTATCCACAGAGGCGCCTCTCTGTGCACAGAAGCACTTTTAACTACACACTACACACACTTACACTGTTCATACACTGTACAAAAAATCTGTGAAAAAGACCATGAAAGGTGAACTGCGATATAACGAGGGACCACTGTATATTAAGTCAAGAAAAAATACAAAAATAGTAACAAAAGTAAAGTTAGTAAACCATAGTTACACTAGAATTAAAAGCAACAGGGTCATGTATGGTCCTCAGAGATGTTATTTCTTTGCCTCAAAGTTCCATAGTATGGCATTAAACATATCTACATTACATGTATTCAATTTCAAATGTTTTAACTGCTTTAAAAAAAAAGTTGAAAAACATGCAATCTTACTGTGAGCGGGGTCGCCTCTTCACAGATCTGACTTGTAACGTGTGGTCAAATTTTGGTGCTGTTACCTTCTCGACCTTCTCCATACAGAATTTTAATGCCGTGCTATGGAACATTTCGAACAAAGCAATAACATTTCCATGGAGTCTAAGCAGTTGACAGACCCTCCTGAAAAATGCATCTGAAAAGTTACAGCCTCGACCTTTAATTTAGAGCCTTATTAGACCAGTAATGATGTATTTAGTTACTTTAAACTGCACTCAAAGGAACAAGCTCTTCACAATAGTGTTTGTTGAGCAGGTTTACAGTCACAGGGGGATTCATCAAGCAAATTACTGCATATTTTTATGAGCGTACACTGGTTTTATGAAAGCTCGTAAATGACAAACCTTTTTTGATTTAGATGCATGAAAAGCGGCTGATTCCTCTGAGAGCCAAAATGGTGATTAAATCGAGCACATTTAAACAATACAGAGAAGTGAAGGGTGTAGTTTGGATAGTAGACTATTGTGTACTGAAAAGTCCCTGTGTGACTGTAACTGCATCTGAGACTGAAAAACCACGAGAAGGACAAAGTTAAGAGGAGGTTTGAAGTGCCATGTTGTTGTGCCGTATTCTCAGTGCTACAGTAAAAGAAAATAATAAATAGTTTTAAATCTAAGGCAGTTTACGGTGTTTCCAGGGAATAGTGAAGAAAACATGTTACTCATTCAAACAACATGGGTTAACGCTCACAAGAGTCAGTTTTGTGTAATATAGGACCTTTAAATGACCTCCGAAGTAAAAGTATAGTGACGTGTAACTGTAAGGTGCTAAAGTGAAGAGTTAAATTGCAAAAAAAGATACCTCTGTTTTGAAAAACTCCGTATACCATTGTCTAGAGATATTATCAATGAAAGTTATTGTATCTAGGAGGGATGGGGTGATAGACAACTGCCCCCTGACACCCCTACTCGACTGTCTATGTGACGTCAAGGCTTGGTTGGCCCAAAACTTTTTAAAATTGAACGAAGCAAAAACTGAGGTTATACTGTTTGGCTCTGGCAGTACCCTCACGGATGTGGGACCTTTTCAAAATTATGTGCGTCCCACAGTCACCAACCTTGGCGTCATCATAGACGGCGATTTTAAATTTGACAAGCAGATTAATGGCGTTTTAAAATCTAGTTTTTATCATCTGCGGCTTTTATCCAAAGTTAAACCGTTTTTATCTTTTAAACTTTTTGAACAAGTCGTGCACGCTTTTATTTCGTCTCGTCTGGACTACTGCAATGCACTTTATTCGGGCATTTCGCAAAACTCGCTTTACCGACTGCAGTTAGTCCAAAACTCTGCTGCACGACTTTTAACAGGAACCAAAAAACATGATCATATCACACCAATTCTTGCGTCTTTGCACTGGCTTCCTGTTAATTTTAGAGTTAATTTTAAGATTTTACTGTTTGTTTTTAAAGCTTTGAATGGACTGGCCCCGGATTACATCTCAGACCTCATCCACATTTACACCCCGGTGCGCGCTCTGAGGTCTGAGGGCCAGCTCCAGCTCGTGGTGCCTAAGACCAGACTTAAAACCAGAGGGGACAGGGCCTTTTCTGTGGTTGGACCTAAACTGTGGAACGCCCTGCCCCCCCACGTTCGAACAGCTCCCACTGTCGAGTGTTTTAAGTCTCGTCTTAAGACCCACTTTTATTCTCTGGCTTTTAACACCGCGTGAGTTGTGTGGTCTTCTGTGTTTTTTTATTTATTTTTTATGTGTTTTATTGTATTATATTGATTTTATGTATAGTTATTTATTCTTATTTATTTTTTATTTTTTTGCACTTTTTATAGAGTTGCTCTTGTTTGATTTTACTGGTTTTATTTTTGTAAGATTAGTGAAATTAAATGAGCATCTATTTATTTTGATTGTTGTTCTTTTATTTTTATTTTTAGTCACTGTGTCTCTGTGCAGCACTTTGGAAACAATTTGTTTATGAAATGTGCTATATAAATAAAGTGGATTGGATTGGATTGGATATTTTGATTATAGTAAAATACATTTGGCTTTTGAGAACAATGCCTCAGATAACTTGACGACGGCTGATAATTCAAAAGATATAATATTTTGTTTTGATTTGTTAATTACTACGGCAACAGTCCTAAATTTTTATCATTCTGTAACTCCTGGATATCTCCCTTCATGCTCCACCTCAAAGTGCACAGCAGACTCACTTTGACCACTTGAGGGCAGTATTTTACCCAGCATATGGTAGTAGTCAGGATGAGGACAACAGGAAATGGCATTAATGTGGAGGTCAGCCTAGTGCAGTGTTTTATTAAAGTACATCTACACAGTTATATACAGTAGATTTACTTAAGCTCTGAGCTGCACTGACTCCATGGGAACAAGATTATCACAGAGACATCAGGACACACAGCTGATCAGAACAGACAGCAATCTCAGCCTCAAGTTTAGTATTTTAAAATGTAGAGTAAAAGTAACAAAAATGTAGCAGTAGTAGTGGGAGTAGAAGTAGTAGTAGTAGTCGTAGTAGCACTAGTAGTAGTAGAGGCAGTAGTAATAGTAGAAGAGGCAGTAGCAGTAGCACTAGTATTAGTTGTAGCAGTAGTGGGAGTAGTAGTAGTAGTAATAGTAGTAGTGGTGGTGGTGGTGGTGGTAGTAGTAGTAGTAGTAGAAGTAGTAGTAGTAGTAGTAGTAGTAGCAGTAGTAGCAGTAGTAGTAGCAGTAGTAGCAGTAGCTGTAGCAGCAGCAGTAGCAGCAGTAGCATTAGTATTAGTTGTAGCAGTACTGGGAGTAGTAATAGTGGGAATGGTAGTAGCACTAGTAGCAGTAGTAGTAGCACTAGTCTAGTAAAAGTAGCACTAGTAGCAGTAGTAGTAGCACTAGTAGTAGTAGTAGTAGTAGTAGTAGTAGTAGTAGCACTAGTAGTAGTAGTAGGAGCACTAGTAGCAGTAGTAGTAATAGCACTAGTAGAAGTAGAGGCAGTAGCAGCAGTAGTAATAGTAGAAGAGGCAGTAGCAGTAGTATTAGTTATAGCAGTTCATTAATTATTACTCCTAGTAACTATTTACTTGTGTTTTACTTTGCCTGGAATATCCTGCAGTATGGCATTACTGTATAAGCTTATGTTTCCACTGAGACAAGCAGGTAATGCTATAGAGCCATGGTGAAGGTCTGATCTGTGGAGAGGCAAGCTTTTTCACAATAGAACTGCATATTTTTCTAAGGTATTATTGATTTAAAAAAAAAACCAAAAAACTTATAGAGTAAATGCAAGATAAATAAGCTGAATGCCCTACTGTGGTACATTCCAGCAACAGCATCTCCATGGAGACAAGCAGGTGGCAGTGCCCCCATCAGAAAAGTTCCCTAGTGCATGTTTAAATGATATTCTTGTTTGTCGTACTTGATACTTACAATCTGAAGTCGTTCTGTATGTATGGACCTTTATAGGACGCACCTGTTTTTAATGTCCTATCAAACAAACTCTGAGTGAATATTGATGAGGGAGGAAATAGTTGAGGAAAGATCGGGGGGATGTTTCAAATAAAAAACATATGCGGTAAACATTACAGAGAAACAAACAAACAACCAAAGTGCCACAAGTCCAATGTTTTAGGTCAGAAATCCCCCGGAAGTTGAGCCAAACATTGCAGCGGAAAAGCGTCTGGACTAATGCGTTTGTAAATGTTTGTAAGAATCAGAGAGGAACAGGAAGTGTGGGATCCCTGTAAGCGATTCATTCTGATTTCATTCAACCATATGGATTTTCTCAGTGGATTCATATTTGGCTCGACATATAAAAAAACGAATTGCAGTAGGCCTCTTCAAACATATGGAACAGACTGCGGTACAATTCATTATTAACGGCTCTGTTCTCTCTCTCACATTATCTGCGGTTATTGTTTTATAATCTGTAACATATAGACTGGTGATAGATGCACTTCTATTGTACTATTTTTTAAAAAATATCACTGAGAGCATATCAAGGGTCAGATTTTGTATAATCATGTAGTAAGTTTAAAGGAGCTGACTCGCCTCTCCACAGATATGACCTTTAACTTGAAATGTTGCTGTGGTTATAATGGATTCGACCTGTTTCTATTAGCAACGCCATAGCAACACAATTTTTAAACAGTTGCCCTTAAAGTAACCCAGTAAGTCCATCTGGAAAGTCTTATTTTCAAAGTCCAGTACATGGTAATGAGCCCTAATCACACTCGAGGATTTCAGTGGGTTTTATCTAAACAGGTGTGAAACATGCTGCTGTAAACTCTGACTCTCAGATCAGATGTTTGGGATGTTCCTCTGTCCTCACACTGTCTGTGTGTGAATCAAGTGTGTGGTTATGTGTGGCTGTGTGTGGCTGTGTGGCTGTGTGTGGTTGTGTGTGGCTGTGTGTGATTGTGTGTGGTTGTGTGTGGCTGTGTGTGGCTGTGTGTGGTTGTGTGTGGTTGTGTGTGGCTGTGTGTGGTTGTGTGTGGTTGTGTGTGGCTGTGTGTGGTTGTGTGTATTTCTGTCTGTTGTGTGTGTGGTGTGTGTGGTTCTGTTGTGGTGTGTGTGTGTGTGGTGTGTGTGTGTGTGTGGTTGTGTGTGGTTGTGTGTGGCTGTGTGTGGCTGTGTGTGGCTGTGTGTGGTTGTGTGTGGTTGTGTGTGGTTGTGTGTGGCTGTGTGTGGCTGTGTGTGGCTGTGTGTGGTTGTGTGTGGCTGTGTGTGTGTGTGTGTGTTGTGTGTTGTGTGTGGTTGTGTGTGGCTGTGTGTGGTTGTGTGTGGCTGTGTGTGGCTGTGTGGTTGTGTGTGGTTGTGTGTGGCTGTGTGTGGTTGTGTGTGGTTGTGTGTGGCTGTGTGTGGTTGTGTGTGGTGTGTGTGTGTGTGTGCTGTGTGTGTGTGTTGTGTGTGGCTGTGTGTGGCTGTGTGTGGCTGTGTGTGGTTGTGTGTGGTTGTGTGTGGCTGTGTGTGGCTGTGTGTGGCTGTGTGTGGCTGTGTGTGGTTGTGTGTGGTTGTGTGTGGCTGTGTGTGGTTGTGTGTGGCTGTGTGTGGTTGTGTGTGGCTGTGTGTGGTTGTGTGTGGTTGTGTGTGGTTGTGTGTGGCTGTGTGTGGTTGTGTGTGGACTTCGACCTTGAGCTGCTCTGGGAACCTCGATTTGGCTCAAACTAAGTGCGATGATTCAGAATATTATCTCCATTTTCACGCTACATAACAAACTGTGTCCTGTCTCTCTTTCTCTCCCATTCTCTCTCGCCCTCTCTCTCTCCTCTTTCTCCTCCCTCTCTCTCCCTTCTCTTTCTTCCCTCTCCCTCTCTCTTTTTCTCTTTCCTCTCTCTCTTCTCTTTCTCCTCCCTAACTCTCCCTCTCTCTTCTCTCTCTCTTCTCTTTCGCCTTCCTCTCTCTCCTCCCTCTCTCTCTCCCTCCTCTCCTCCCTCTCTCTCTCTCTCCTCTCACTCTCTCTACTCTCTCTCTCCCTCCTCTCTCTCTTTCCTTTCTCCTCCCTCTGTCCTCTCTTTGTCTCTCTCTCTCTCTCTCTCTCTCTTCTCTCTCTTGCTCCTGTCTTCTTTCCCCTCCTCCTTCTCTCTTTCTCTTTCTCCTTCTCTCTCTTTTCTCTCTCTCTTCTCTCTCATTCTCTCACGTTCTCTCTCTATATATCTCTTTCTCCTCCTTCTCTCTCTCCTCTCTCTCTTTTCTTTCTCCTCCCTCTTTCTCTCTCTCTTCTCTTTCTTCTCTCTCTCTCCCCCTCTCTTCTCTCTCTCTCTCTGTCTGCAGGGATCCATCCAGCAGTTACTCCTCAAGTCTGATCCCACGGCCCCAGACGACCAGTGTGAGGAGGACGACCCCTATGTGAGTCTCACATTTAAAGGCTCATATTGCACTATTCTCTGATCTATGTTATAATGTGGTTTCTGCATCACAAACACTCCTGAAGTTGTGTTTTGTTTCATTCACACACGTTTAACACACAAACCCTGCATATTTTTCCTCTTTTGTAATAATAATAATACAGGAAGTGCTCCAGTGTGTTTTTAAACTCCATACACCTTCACTAGAATCATTTGGATCCTTTCAGTCCTGGATTTGCCAAACTTTGAAGTTACAGCTATTGTTTTAGCCTCATTGACACTGCTTCTCTTCTCATTTCATTCTTGGAGACTTTCTATTGACATCTCAGTTGTACAAAAAGTAAAACATAAATATTAAAACAAATAAAAGCAACAACTTAAGGTTCAGAGGATTGATGAGAAAAAGCAGTTTAATTAAAACTACCACTAAATGACATCACAAGGTGGAACAGAGCGTTTGGACTTTTGGGGATGCAGACAGCCAAATAATGCAGGATTATTCAAACATGTGTGAATGAAACAACATAAGCAAACTCTCAGGGTCATGTAAATGCAAGGACAGCGCTCCCTCTAGTGGTGGAACACTTGAATTACATGTGAACTTTTAAAGACATTCACTTCACCCAACATCAGAATTAAAGCAGAAACAACTCACTATTGTTATACATATGAACAGAATTCTCATCCTTGTCTTTAATGAAGCTTGTTTTTGTGTCAGTTCTGAGTAAATTCTCTGCGTATCATTTTTCATTCACCCATAACATATCATTTGAGTTACATTACAGTTGCTTGGACTCATCTCACTATATTTCTCCAAGCGTGAACACCATGTTTTTTGCCTATAGGCGTCCGGTTTTGGCAGCGGAGACGACTCTTACGACGATTTGAAGGGAAAAGACGAAGTGAAGAAGACTACAGAGGAGAGAGAGTACATAGAGGTATGGGAAGGCATTAACATTGCACTGTAAATATCCCCTTGGTGTACATTTATTTCTTGTAATATTAATAAAAGGTTTGACAATAGAAGAAATTAGCTTGGTCTTTAACTGGACTGGAGGCAGTTTCACCTTATGCTCTTTGTGTCTTTGGGCAAGACACTTTACCTCATGAATGGGGCGGCTGTGGCTGTGGTTAAGGTAGTGTCCAAAATTCTTAGACCATTATGCATTCAATCTAAACCCCTGAATTATATGAAAATACAGAAATGATTAGCTGGAACATAACAGTAAAGTTCCACAGTATGGCATTAAACATATCTATCTAGCATTTATTTAATTATATTTTTTATTATTTCCAAAAATAACTGGCAAAGCATGCATTGTTACTGTGACGGAGGCTGAAGCAGTGTGACCGGCTGTGACCTTTTTGAAGTTTGGAAAAAGGAGGACTCCCTAAAAGCTCGGCATTTCGTCCAGGGACAGGATTCGAGATACTATTGCAACCATGGCAACCCACTTTTAATGTGAATTGATGCTGCCAGGTTTAAAAAAAAAAACTGACTTTTTGACAAGACAAAGATAATTCAGACCTAAAAATATAACTCTTTTTAACTCTTTGCTAAACGAGTCTTGGCAAAACTGAGCTGTATTTTTTAGACAAAAGAAAATTCTAAATAAAATTATTAGTTAATTGTATTGAACAGATCACAAATACCGTCAATGTCTCTGAACCTTAATATTTGCTGTGATTACATCTGATCTGCTGATTATGAAATGAACTTACAGGGAAAACACTAGCTTTGATTGACATGGAATGCTAAGCCCCCGGATGAAACGCCGAGTATTTAGGGAGTCCCTTGGAAAGAGAAGGAAACCAGGAAGTGTCTGCAGCTGGAGTTGTTTTCCCAACATTTGTCTCCAATATTTCCCACACATTTTTCCCATGAGTGAACTTAAAGCCGGGCACATTTCAAACAAACAGCAGAAGAAGAAGTCACGAGGAGTGCCCCATTGTTTCTTGCACATTAAAGCCCACAATAAATATACACACAACCACAAGTACAAAACACAGGGTCGTTTTCAAGTAGGAATAAATGGTGATTTGTATGGCTGTTTAGATTGGAAAACTCTGATATTGCACTTTTTGTAATATGTGTTGGGAGTGGAAGCTCCTACTGCTGCTGCTAAGACTAATTCTACTAATTCAAGCCAGACAATGAGGAAAAATCTACACTTAAATCCAATGTGCTCTTAGGTCAGCTGGCTTAAATATACAGGCCATTTTTGTAGGATAAATGCCAAGTTTTGTATTTTTTCTAACTTCATTTTTTTGTGCATGGTTATTATATTATTTAACATTTATGCTTATTGTTTTATAGTCCTTCCCAGACCTGGAGGCCCACAGCACACCTGTCCCGGCTCCTCCCACTGAAACGTCCAGAGGAGAGGACGACGAGGACACGTTTATAGAGGGGACATCAGGACAGGAGCAGGACGCCACACACAGCACAAGTACAGAGACGAGAGACACCACACACAGCACAGGTACAGAGACGGACACCACACACAGCACAGGTACAGAGACGGACACCACACACAGCACAGGTACAGAGACGGACACCACACACGGCACAGGTACAGAGACGAGGGATAACACACACAGCACAGGTACAGAGACAGGGGATAACACACACAGCAAAAGTACAGAGACGGACACCACACACAGCACAGGTACAGAGACAGACACCACACACAGCACAGGTACAGAGACGGACACCACACACAGCACAGGTACAGAGACGGACACCACACACAGCACAGGTACAGAGACGAGGGATAACACACACAGCACAGGTACAGAGACAGACACCACACACAGCACAGGTACAGAGACAGACACCACACACAGCACAGGTACAGAGACGAGGGATAACACACACAGCACAGGTAATTTGCAGCATAATTATTATTTAGCTACAAGTGTGTAAGATTGTTGTGTATGCAGCATGGAGGCAGTGTTGCTGTAATAGTTAAAGTCACCACCAGATGGTGCTATTGCACACACAGTAAATCTAATACATGTGGCTTGTGTTACAGTTTCACCTCAGAGCCCCCCTCCAGCCCCCACCCCCAACACAGTGAGTACATTATCATAAATTATTACTGTGCGGTTTTTCAAAACATTAGATCTTAGTCAGTAAATATTTGCTCCATCTCCTGACTATTCTGACCACTAGTGGTGCTAAAGTGATAAATGGAAATTACATATGAATTAGGTTAACAGGCCTGTATGTAAAGAGATATGTAAATTAATAAATAGATAAATAAATTATTTGGTCATGTGACAGTGCTTTGGTATTATTGATAAGTCAGATACAACCCTGTACACAATACAATAACGTCCATGTCCATGCTCCAGCTGCTGCAAACTTCCACATCTCCAGGACTAAAAGGGGAGAGAGGAGACCAAGGCCCCCCTGGACCCCCAGGACCCCCTGGACTCCCAGGACCCTCCTCAGATGGGATGGGTTCTGGAGCCAGTCCTGGACCCAGAGGACCACAGGGGCCAGAGGGAGTCCCAGGGCCTACCGGAGCACCAGGGAGAGATGGGCTGCCTGTGAGTAGCATAAGCTTGGGTTTGCTGTCACTCAGTTTGATTCAAGTGGAACTTAAAACTAAATCCAACACTAAATACTAATACTGTGTATATGTTTTCTAATAGCATTGTCTACTTTTCCTAGTGTTTTTTTAGTGGAATTCTAGTGTAAACTGTTTTCAATTGCCTGCAATTTCCAGTAGTTGGTGACATCTCGTATGACTGCTATGACTGCAGCCAGGTGTTTCTGATTATAAACACCTGGCTGCAGGAGCGGAGTCTGTAGTGTGGACACCTGTTAGACCAATCACCCTGCGTCTCATATGCCCCGACCTCACCCCTCCTCCCCCCTCACTCTCTTCTTTAGTCGTCCAGGCACTGCCCAGTTTAGCAGCTCTATTTGTAATGTGGTTGTGGGCGGAGTTTACTTGGCTTTAACTGGTGAAAAAATGTATGACGTGTTTAATGGTACTATCCAAAATAACAAAAACAGCAAATATTGTTACAGTAAATACTGAAACAAGTCTGTGCAATTCCCCATTTTTCCAGGAGTGTTCAATGGCAGAAAAGGGTAGTAATCTGAGCAATGTCGTTGAAATCAAGATGTTTTGACTTCCATCCAGATGCATGATGTACTGGTCTTAGCTCAGGGCAGTACATGTTTATCATCTCAGGCCAGTACCTCTCGATTTCAAAACATTGTCCAGATGGCTACCTTTAAACCTATGATGGCTACCTTTTTTCTACCATAACTAATATTGTTTTACTTGTTTTAGGGAAGTAAAGGAGAAAATGGTCAAATGGTGAGTATTTGTGTATATATGTATGTTTTTTTTCTTTTGTTTTTTGGACTGACTGAAATTTTGAGTAGTTTGTTGTTGCTGTTGTTGAATACTTCTTCATTTAACTATTCACTATAGACATTTAACACTATAATCTTGACATCTACAGGGACCAGAGGGGCCTCCAGGATTCCCAGGGCTGCAGGGAGAGCCTGGGCTTAAAGGGGAAAAGGTAAAACACTTTTTGCCATAGAATCTTTAATAGTAACGAATGTGGTTTAAGACACAAATAATCTCTGTATGAAAATGTTGTATGATGTTTAATAACTCTGTCCTCTTCAGGGAGATCTGGGGATGGGATTACCTGGTCCACCGGGGCCTCCTGGACCTCCAGGACGAGGAACATTTGGGGTACACTAACATTCAATTATTATCCATTACAGTATTTCACTTTATAACTATTACTAGTGTCTTTTAAAACTATTTGTTTATTTATCTGGACTCTTTGGACTCTCTTTTACTCTTCAGATTCTCTGTCCTTCTCTGGTAACTTTGTTTTGTTTTCAGGAGGGCTCAGGATTTGATGACTTTGACACTGATGCAGAGATTGTGCGAGTAAGTTTTTATTCCCAAACAGTTAATTGAGCGCTGAGCATTGCTGCTACAAGTATACTATTACAACTACAACAACAAAAACTACTATTACAACTACTACTACTACTGCTGCCTCTAAATGATATCTTAATGTGACAGGGCCCTCCAGGACCCCCCGGTCTCCCAGGACAGCCTGGACCTCCGGGCCCCTCCTCGGACACTCTGGTGCCTGGACCTCCGGGCAGAGACGGGCAGAAGGGAGAACCAGGACTGCCTGTGAGTTATGAGCTTATGTCGCAGTGCGTAGATAAAGATGAGATTAATATGGTAACTCTGATTTGAAGTGGTGACATTTTGGTTACATTTTAGCATTTTACCATTTAGAAACTAGACAATAGTGATGGTTTTCAGATTGTAGACTGTCATGATTTCTATGACCAGATGGGGGCAAGAGACCTGTCCATTACATTATATTTGCAAATTTCACAAATGTTGAACCTGATCATTTCTGTCAGTGACAAAACCGAAGAACTCATTGTATTACAACAGAAATTATAACAATATTCATTTTAGCTGCCCCCATCTGTATTAAATGTTATTGACCTATAGAATGTAGTGATGGCATCTGAAACACAACAGTTTGAGTTTTTGAGGAAGCAAGTTAGAATATTGTATTATTGACTCATCCTTAACATTGATGCACATTTATCCTTTTGCTAAATTCAGAAAGTACTTCAACAAATCTACATGAATTGTATTGTAAATAAGTACCTTTACCTTTGTGTAAAATGTGTCCCCAGGTTATTGAAGAGTGGTTTAGTGCCTCTGGGTCTGGATCGCTGTCTTATTCTGAGTTTGAGTCCAGTTCCGAGTCAGGATCTGGTTCTGGTTCAGAGACCGGGTCTGGTTCTGACGCAGAGTCCACAGCCGGATCTGGTCCTGAACCTGAGACCTGGTCTGGTCTAGGGTCTGGGTCTGGTCCAGAGTCTGGATCTGAATCCGGTTTTGAATCTGAGATCTGGTCTGGTCCTGAGTCCGGGTCTACAACTGGATTTGAAATTGGTTCTGAGTCCAGGTTTTCGACTGGTTCAGAGTTCGAATCTGGGTCTAGACTTGTCTCTGGTTCTGAATCCGTATTTGAGTCCGGGTCTAGTCCTGAATCTGGGTCTAGTCTTGAATCTGGGTCTAGTCCTGAATCCGAGTCTACTCCTGAATTCGAGTCTATTCCTGAATTCGAGTCTATTCCTGAGTCCGGGTCTAGCACTGGTTCAGAGCCAGAATCTGGGTCTGTGTCTGGTTTTGAGTCTGGTTCTGGCTCTGCGTCTGGATCTGGACTTGGCCCTGATCCTGAGTCCTGGTCTGGTTCTGGTCAGGTATTACCATGGTCCCGTTTTAGGGATGGAAAGACAGTATTTCCCCAACAGTTTATGATCCCCATGTTCACTGATGCTGCCTGAGACTGCCTGCTCTGCAACAAACTTTAGTGCTCTGTATTATTAAGGTCCTATATTTTGCTAAACTTTTCTGAGCTTTTGGCCCTGTTAAATTCCTCTTCAAAAACATGCATTTTTAGTTTTTTAAATGTATTTATTTAAAATTTTTTACTTAAAAAATATTATTTTTTTTGTATTTTTTAATGTATTTCATTGTATTTTTTTTTAAACAGTCTTATCCAAATCATCTTAGTGCTCAAATTACCTAACAAACTACATTGCTACCATCTATATTGCTTATATATAACTCTTCAGTGTGTCTGTGTTTTTATTAATTTAATTTAATTTGATTTGATTTGATTTGATTTGATTTGATTTGATTTGATTTGATTTGATTTGATTTTATATATCCATATATTACCTACTGTAGTATTGTTATTTTACGTTACCTTAATTTGTACTTTATAAAATGACCAACCTTAAGGTTTTCAAAAGTTGTTTTAAAGCTTGAAAGATGCATAATATTGGACCTTAAAGCTGTTATTTGTGAACATGGTCGTTGCTGTAGAGAGTTGGGGAGATGTGTCTTTTCTAAGTAGCGGCTTTTGCTTTTGCTCCTAGATTCAAAATATCATATGAGCTGGCATGTCTAAATATACTGGACACTGTAAATGTATGTCTGAAATGTAAGGTCAGAACTATGTCCAGTAGAGTTCGTACGTAACATTAATTTTTCTATAGTAATTAATTAAATCGCTGGTCTAAATTGTCTAAAACGTTGTACAGTATTGATAAGATTATTTGTTTTGTAGGGATCAGACGGTAAAGATGGTGAACCAGGATCTGCTGGAGAGAAGGGAGACAAGGTAAATGAGACATACACAACAATACAAGTTAATAATTGAGTAAATGCTGAACTGTAATGAGACTGTATGCATATATTTCTGTTAATAATACTGGATAATGTGGTGCAAAGTGGGCTGTATAGGCTCATAGCTGACAGTTCATACTGAAAGGTAGTATGATTTTATCAATAAATCCTGTTTTTGTCTTCCAGGGTGAGCCAGGTTTAATTGGGCAGGCAGGACCAAAGGTAATTCACTTAACCAAATTCACTTCTCAAAGCTACCATCTGTGATTACATTGCACTCTATGGACAAGTGGGATTTTTTTTCACTGTAGTATCAATGAACTAATGCAACTCGAGACAGCTTTAAGCTCTTAGCAATACTCTATCCAGTTATTTTAATAGATCCATGGCTCAGACTCACTTGTGTTCTCTGGTCTTCTTCTGTCAGACCAAATACATCCGATAGCAGCAACATAGGTAGCATCTAGTGGTGAAGTGTGAGAATGCAACAGGAGCGAGTCGGCCAGTCTAAGTGCAAATGGTAGATTTAATTCAGGTCATACATTTCAGTTTGTTATTGACTGATAGAAATAAAATATCTGGATAATTCTCTTATAAGTTTAAAAGACATAGACCATAAAACATATTTACTATTAAAAATCATTCAGATGAGACTGGACTTGTAATGTGGATTTTCTCTTCGTCCAACCAAATCCTATGTTGTTTATATGTCAGGTCAGTTGATTTGCAGTAAATCACACTTGGTGTATTTGTGTTATTGCATTTTATTGTAAATGTGTGTATGTTATGTCATATTTATTATCAACTATACATTGGTTTCAGAATGATAAAAAATTGGACCGTTGCCAAAGCAACTGACAATCTAAAATCGGATATTATATCTGTTGAATTGTGAAGTCCTCAGAATGTCACAGATTAGAGGAAGGTGAAACTCTAATAACTGAATCCCAGCCGTAAATGATCTAATAAAAAATACACAGTTTTTCTTCTCTATGTGCACTACCAAAAGTCAAAAGTTGTTTTTATTTTTATTTTTATTTTTTTTACTACTTTCCGCATTGTATATAAATACATAAGACATCAAATATATGAAGCAAGATGTATATTTCATATATCTTGCTTCATATATTTGATGACTTTTGTATGTATAGGTATATGTACTAAAGAAGCAAAGTTAAATAACTTCAAAATATTTTTTGATAAAGCAAAGGGTGGCTACTTTAAAATATATATGTAGGAGAGTTATTTACCTTTTACATTACCAGTGTAAATATACTTTTACTCTGGTAGTGTAAAAATACACTTCTTTCATGTAATAGTGCCTTCCTGAGTTGTCCCCTCTCCTGTTGTTTCCTCCAGGGAGACCAGGGCCCTGCAGGCTTCCCCGGTACCCCAGGATCAGAGGGTCCTGAGGGGCAGCCAGGTCCCCGAGGTCCCCCTGGCCCACCTGGACCTCCAGGACCTCCAGGACGGGGATATCCACTGGACTTTGAGGTAAGAACGTATTCATAATTTTATAATAAATAGAGATTTGGTATATCAACAGGCCTCAGTAATTTTCAGTTAGCCTTGTTAAACCAATGAAGATTTTAAGATGCTAAATAACAAACTAGAGCAAAAGATTATTGGGTTGTGCTACGGCTCCTTTGTTTACTTTTTATATTTGTGTTTGTCATGCATCTTTATGGACATTTCACATGTCTGATTAGTGACAAACAATCAAAACTGGGACTTAACCCGGAACTAAAGCACTAAACCTGGGCTAAACCTGGACCGAACCTGGACTAAACCTGGAATGTACCTGGACTAAACCTGGACTAAACCTGGACTAAACCTGGACTAAACCTGGAATGTACCTGGACTAAACCTGGACTAAACCTGGACTAAACCTGGAATGTACCTGGACTAAACCTGGACTAAACCTGGACTACAACAGGATCAAATCAAGTCTACATTCAGGAGGTAACTGCGCTCAAACCAGGATCAAACCAGGACAAATGTGAGCACAGCCTATAAATGTGCATAATTTCCAAGTATTATGATAGTGATTAGATGAGCGACATTTAAAACATGTTAAGGAGGCGTTCAAAGAGTGAAGCCCAGTTTGTAGTGTAATATAACTGGTCAAACTAAGAGCATGTTTTTTCCAGGACATGGAGGAAGAGGTGCAGAGTGGGTTTGGACCGGTGCTGGCCAGAAGTCCACAGGTATCACTCAATCACCACACTACAGCAACTAACATCTGATTTCCAAGAACAGTCAGGGCCGAGAGAAATCTGTCCTAAATTAGGCCTACACGAGGACTAAACTTGGACTAGATTAAACCAGGACTGAGGTTAATATTTCAAATTAGGGTTAAAATAGTACTGGACTTGGTTTAAAATTGGAACTGTAAACTAGATCACTACAAGATGAAACATTGGCCTAGACTAGTACAACTGGAGTGGACCACATATTGACTGTGGTAGATTATTATTAAAGCAGACCTATTGTGCAAAATCAACTTTTCAGAGCTTTTTACAATGATATAGTTGTTTCCTTCTCATTTACCCTCACGAAGTTGTATTTAGAGCGATTCATGCATGTCTGAACAATCTTTAATCACTCACTTTCAAGACGCCATAATGCGATTAACCCCCGTTTCTACCGCCACCAGCATATGCCCACTGCTCTGTACTTATTTTGTTCTCTAATTTTATTTTCTTAATAAATAATCATAGGATCTGGCAGCGTTGTGGAGTAATTTTGGTACAAATGAAAAAAAATCTGTGGCTTGATGACATGATGTGCATCTGTCCATCAGACGGGCTGTGATGACTTTTACAGCGACATCAGCTCCTACTGGGCACTGCAGTTTTCTAATGTGGAAATCAGCTGACCTGTTTCTTTTATTAAGTTGTTTCAGAAGAATATTGCTATTTAAAATGTCCAAATTATAGCATAATGATCTACAGGTGTCTTAGATTGTAACTACATACAGTAGCAGACACAGTAGCTTTGCTTTAATGTATGTCTTATCAAACTATTGCTCGTCCTTAGGGTCAGGCTGGCGTCCCTGGACCTCCTGGACCAAGGGTAAGAAAAGCATTCAGCACAGCTTTTTTCTGTTCTTGCCAACTATAATCTGAACCTTTAAAAAGTTAATAATAAGTTTTATTTCTTAGGGAAATGATGGTGCAGATGGTGCTCCGGGAAAACCAGGACCAAAGGTTTGTCTTTAGACACATTTGCTCTATAGTAAGGTCATTACAAACTATGTGTTATGTTCATTTTATTTTCTGTGGTTTCTAAAGGGAGAGCCAGGTGTTATTGGAAGACCAGGATTCCCAGGACTGGAGGGAGAAAAGGGGGAACGGGTGAGTTATTTGCTAAAACATTGAACGCGCACTATGTAACTTTTCTTGTGAGGGCTCTGATTAAATTACAGATGTACTGAAAAAAAAAAGAAAGAAAAGGTTCTTGCTGTGAGCTCAGCAGTGACCACTCATCCCCTTGGTTCCAAACGTAAATTCCCCAGTCATTTTTCTCGTAGGCTTTCTGGAAAAAAATATATAAAAAATTTGAAAGCTTGGGCATAATGTGGTTAAGTTATTTAAGCATTTTGCAGAATTTTGCACTTTAAACTGCGTTTTTGGACTTAAAACAACCATGTAATGGAAATTAGTTACCGCATAACTTTTGGAACCGGACGGACTTCAAAGTGGGCGGGACTTTTGAGCTCTATAGGAGATGATCAAATCTAAATTCAAAACAATCTGGGAGGATGTTGTAATCAGGTATGAAAGATAATAGACAAACATTTTGGGATTCACCTAAAAGGATTTTGTTTTATCTCTGTGATTTCTACAGGGGCCCAGTGGGGACAAAGGTGATCCAGGACAAAAGGTAGAAGCTTTCATCTGTTATTGCATTTGTATTTGCAGAAATTACAATCACTCATAAACTAAATTATAATTTTTAAAAATACATTTCTTTAATTTCTCAGGGAGAGGCAGGACGTGATGCAGTGGGTTTACCCGGACCACCAGGACCTCCTGGAGCTCCAGGTCAAATCATCAACATCCAAGAAGTCAGTGCAAAAAAATACAAAATGTTTAAGATGTTTTTGTGATTTCAGGAAAACGTTAAATGTCTTTGTTTGTGTTTCTACAGTTTCTGAATGACACAGATGGTGCCTTCAATTTCTCAGGGATTTTGGACGCTCTTGGACCAGCTGTTAGTAAATCCAGTGTTACATAAGACATAAGACGCTAACCCTAGCGCTTTAATTAAAGATACACTATGTAACTCTACTGGTGAAAGATCCACCACCTGCTTGTCTCCATGGAGATGCTGCTACTTTGGTTCCATGTGTCATTTAACATCTGTCTTGCATCTATTCAATTCTAGATGTTTTTATTGCTCAAAAATCCCTTAAAATCATGTATTCATATTGTAAGTAGGATGGCCTCTCCACAGATCTAATATGTGACTTGATCTGATGGCTATTGTGATAAGTTTAATGCCATACTGTGGAACATTTTTTCCAAAGCAATAACTTCATGGAAACAAGCAGGTGAAAGGCACTCCCCCACAGTGCACCTTTAAAGTCAGAATAATTCTTAATAATTTGTTCTTTACAAATTAAGTCTTTGTTCATACTTTAATACAGTTAATTAAGGCATACTCAACACTAAATTGTGTTGCTTTGTTCTGTTATTATCAGGGGCCACAGGGGCCAAAAGGTGACATGGGGTTACCAGGGGTCCAAGGCCCTCCAGGACTTAAGGTAAGAAGCTAAAACAAATATATATGAACAATAAGCTCAGTAAAGGCCCTGTACCAGATTGTTTTCCCCATATATTTGAGCAAAATGTGTCAGTACAGATGTATTGTATAAGCAGCTTGAGGTCAAAATAAGGCCCCATGTCCTGTCTGCATCTAATTAGAAAGCATTTTATTGTCCGATAATCAGGAAGTGCCCTGTTAGCATGATAGTTATTTACCTCTTTTGGCCTCAGTACTGTGAATGTGTGTGTGACGCTCAGAATGCACAACTCAAGTGAGGAGTAACCATTAAAAATGAACTAGTTCTGTTTTTTCACATTTTTAAGAAGGTAAAAATCTGGTTCAGCGCCTTTAACAAACATGATAAAAGCTAAAAGTAAAATCTGTCAAGACGTTTTGCTGCTCATCCAAGCTACTTCTTAAGTTCTGAAGAAGCGGCTTGGATGAGCAGTGAAATCTCTTCACTCCTACAACTTTTTTGTCCAGTTGACAGATTTTACTTTTGGCTTTTACTATGGATCAGACCTGGACGACTCAGAATACACAGACTTTAACATGAAAACTATTAGACTGATAATGGTCCAGAGAATCATGTGTTATTTAAAGATCAAGGGTTTCAACTTTGCCCAATTTCATCCTAACACTGTGTCCATGAGCAAGGCATCTTATCTTTATTTATCTAATTTCAGGGTGATCGAGGAGAGCCAGGGTTTATCATGGCTGCCAATGGGACCATGATTTCAGCTGTTGCAGGACCAATGGGACCCCAAGGAGCAAAGGTCAGATTTTGCAATGAAGATTCACCATAGATTTAAATTACAATAGTTAAAGTTATTACTAATTATACTGATTTTACTCATAGGGAGATATTGGTGTAACTGGACCACCCGGACCACAAGTAAGTATTGTCTGTCAAGTGAATATAACTATCAAAGTTCACACAGACTAATTACTTGAACTTTAATTGGTGTTTTTAAATGTCTAAAGGGACCTACTGGACCACCAGGACCAAAGGGAGAGTTTGGTTTCCCAGGACGACCTGTAAGAATGATTAAATTATTGTATTGTTTTGTTTTTGTTCTAATAGCAATAGTCAAACATTAACATTAACCATAAACATCTAAAACATCATATGTTCTTCTACTGCAGGGTCGCCCAGGACTGAATGGACAGAAAGGAGACAGGGGAGACTCCATTGGTCAGCCAGTGAGTAACAAATGCATTACTATTTTATTATTTAATCGCATCTGTTTTCAAGATTATGCAAGATGCTATTTAGAGGTAATTTGAGATATAAAAGAGGTAGTAGGATTGTGATGATGAAGAACATCCTGGATTTCTTCCTAATGACATCACAAGGTGGCACCAAGCATTTGAGCTCTGGAGAAGACAACTCTAACACAGTGGTTCTCACAACTTTTCACACCAAGCAGGGCCGGCCCAGACTATAAACAGACTAAGCAGCTGCTTAGGGCCCTGAGGCCACCAGAGGGCCCCCAAGAGCCCATACATTTACTTTGAAAATAATATAATACATCAAGTTTTTTTTTTTAAACAGGGCTTGTGTGTTTACAGCAGCCTAAATATTCCTATCAAACAATTACATTTGTTTTATAACTATAGTAGTAGCAAAATATCTGCTGCTGCTACATTTGTTTTTGAGTCGGGCAGAGGTGAGGACAGCTATGAGTTTACACCGGTGCAAGGACCTTTATGATGTAAATGTGAGCCCACTGTCGCCAACTGGAACACATTCAAATCCACCAAAAACTTGTCTAGAATTTCAACAATCTTGGCTCTCTTATATGTTTGTCTACTGTTTGTGACTGTGGTAGTTGTGACATTCTGGATGTTTTCAGTCTGATGTTGGTCAAATAAACACAAATACAACTGGTCAAAGTGATGAGAGCAGAGTCATAATGTGTCAAATGTGAATCACCAATAGCTGAGCCAGGAGGCATCCACTACTGAATTTGTCTCTAGGGCAAATTCAGCTTAGGGCCTCCTGAAAGCTAGGGCCGGCCCTGACACCACCTAAGAAATATTTGGCTGTGTGACCGGCCAGATCTTGACCAGGGCTATAGAAGGTCTAAACTAAGTCTAATTAAGTCTAAAATAGGACTAGAGTGGTGTTTCTTAACTAGAACTAACCTCACTGTATTATAACATAATTTGGCATTTTAACAATATTAATCTTAGCTGCCCCCCATTGTATTAATTAATATTGGCCTATACAATATGACGTCATCTGAAACCCAGCAATACACACCACATGTAAGCCTATAGAAACAAAACACAGCTTAAAGAACATTGTAATGTGATAAAGCTAAAAAAATAAATATACATCTGGGGTGAGGGAAATCTGGGAGTCCCTGCTTGGACCGCTGCTCCCGCGACCTCGCTCCAGATGAGCAGAAGAAAATGGATGAATGGAAAATAAATATTTACCATTTTCCACAGGGACCCCCCGGCCCTCCAGGTCCACCAGGCCGACCAGGGATCTTCAACTGCCCCAAAGGAGTAAGTCACAATAACTTCATAACCTCCACGTCAAACAGCCGTTTTAAATGTGTTTATAATATTATGTTACTGTACCCTCTTTGCCAAATGAAGACAGTGTTCCCCATCCCTCCCAGACCACACTGCAAAATGCCTGTAAGTCCCGGGACAGTCCGAGTTTAGTCCTGAATCCACTGCCCCGCTCTCTGAATCTAAACCTGCATGTGGATCTGCCTTTCCCAGATATTAACAACTCTTTAGTGCTAACATTGTGCATTGTGTGACATGCATGTGGTTTTATGCCCCTCACTCTACATTAGACACATTAAACTTCAGTTGGACTCAGTAGCAGCCTTGGTATTTCTCATTGTGTAACTTGAAATGATGCCAGGAGAATGACTCTAGGAGACAGTCTTGATTGAGTCTTACTCGCGTTGAAGCCAGTCAGTGTGAACAGATTAGAAAGAAGGCAGATTACTCTCATCAAATGGAGCCGTGATTTACAGTGATGCAGTTAAATAGTCTGATATTGTAGGCTTGTAAGTACTTTTTGTATATTTTACCAACAGCACTACAATTTTGTTGCTTATTTAGAAGAAGGAAACTCATTTATGCGACATATTTGACATATTCGCTGTTTTGATGATTAAAACGTGTGTGTTTCATATTAACTTTGCGCAGGTAGTGGTTTAACAAAGACGTTCAGTGTCACAGCCATGATTAACTACTTTTGTTGTGAGCCTTTAGAGCAGCTAAACTGCACATGTCCCTTTGTACAAGTGAATGTTGAGCTCGTATCAGGTCTGAATGAATAAATAATGACCAGCGCAACAGTCTGATGTGTTCGTCTAGAGAGTCACTGACACCAAATGTGGTTGATTATTATGTAACGGCCCGAAAGTCTTTATTTTTTACTGATTTGTATTGAATCAATTTGAAATATATCGCGCTGAATTTAATCCAGTTGAAAGTGCACTGCATCAACACACATATCATATTATGGCCCATGTACTGAGGTATGTATCAGATTGGTAGTTTCTTAATGACACTCAGCCCTAATGATCAGATGTTTGCTGCACAATAACTAGTGTTGAAAAGTTAAACATCTCATACTTTTCTTTAAGACATTCAGCTCTAGTTTCGTAGCATGTGGTTTGTTCACAGTTTTGCATGATGGTGGTGTGGGCCGACAAGTAGCCTTCAGTAACTAATATTTGCTTCGTTTAACATTCACTAACAGGTAAAAAAAAAGACAGTTTATTTTAATTATTTAATTTAACATTATAATATATGCTTCTTTTTGCAGCTTAATCCAGACGGGACAATAGCAGCAGGTGAGTGGACTAGTCCTTTAATTCATATTTATTAATTTAACTCAACTTAAAGGCTCTGTACCAGATTTTTACTGTCTTAAAAACCTGAAAAACTACAGCTAGTTCACTTTAAACAGTTTGCAGTAGTCCTAAGATATTCTTCACTTACCTTATGCATTCTGAGCATCCTAATTACTCAGCAATGGGTTTATAAGTGCGTTTCACAATTCTCAGAGACCAGAAAGGAGTTTTCCTGGCACAGTAAAGTTAACAACTACTAGAATTATCTGACAATAAGCATGTTAAAAACAGGACCTTAATGTCATTTTTGTAAATTAGGTCATTGTAAAAATGGAACAAAAGGAGAAAAGGGAGAGAGAGGACCCCCTGGATTGCCTTCACCAGGTATAATTGATTCTACCATTTTCACACACAATATTTGTATTAGTGAATTATACTATGTCATATAAGAAGCTCTTCTAACTACTGTCTTCATCTACCATCTGTGCTTTTAGACTTTTTCACAAGAGGCTGGGTAAGTTTGACTCATATCCTTCTTAAAGATACACTGTGTAGCTTTTTTGGATTTTTCACCTGCACCTTATTCATGTTGTTGTACATAAAGTTGGATATATTTGTGACAGGGCAATGATGGTCGTAAAGGAGAAAAAGGCGACAAAGGAGAGTCTGGGTTCAAGGGACATCCTGGTTTCCCCGGGCAACCTGGGCCTGTGGTGAGTCTGGTCACATGAACAATACATACACCATACACAAAGAGCCCATATTACACCATACATAAAGAGCCCATATTACATCATACAGGTGATCTAGTCCAGGTATCTCCTGGTCAAATGTTCTTTTTAGTGAGTCAGCAGCTCTTTGGCACAATAGTAAAGGGAATCGTTTCACCTTAGTTCATTTTTGCAGACAAAGAAGATGTAACAAGTTTTGTTTGAAGAAAAAGTTGATTTTTTTTTTTTTTTTAATTGTCTTGCCCGCTATCTCAATTTTCAAACTCAAGCCCCTCAGATAGTCATGACAACAACCATCAGGATCAAAGAACTGAACCAGACTCTTCCTCCACAGGGCCCTAAAGGAGACTCTGTGATGGGACCCCCGGGACCTCCTGGAGTCCCTGGTTCCCCTGGATACGGCCGACCTGGACCCCCCGGACCCCCTGGACCCCCAGGACCCTCCACCAGCTCCAGATATGGAACAGGTATTTTATATGTGCAAGTAAATATATGATACATTTGTATTGAAAATGACTACTGTTTAAAGGTCCTATATTATACAAAATGGACTCTGTTATAATGTTGTTACCTCCTCATAAACTTATCTGGAGTTGTGTTTTGTTTCATTCACACATGTCTGAGTAACTCTTTATTATTAGTCTGTACATCTCCAAAGCTCAAAATGCTCTGTTCCACCTTGTGATGTCATGAAGCGGTAGTTTTCAAGTTAACAGCTCTTTTTACCTTTAATTCAGTAGAGATTGGCAAGTCTGAGGCTGAAATCAAATTGAATCTAGTGAAGGTGTTTGGAGTTTAAAAACACAGTGGAGCACTTTCTATTAGCACATGACCTCTCAACAGAGTGTTTTCCGTTTGAGATTAGAACTCAGCCAAAATATGCAAGATTTGTGTTAAACATGTGTGAATGACGCAAAACACAACTCCAAGTATGATTTTGATGAGGAAAAAACATCATAACATAGATCATAAAATAGCGTGATATGGGCCCTTTAAGAGAATAGTTTAATAATGACGGTGTTTGACTTGATTACAGTGAGCATTGCGGGACCCCCAGGACCTCCCGGACCTCCCGGACCACCAGGACAAGGAGCATCTGTGAGTTTACCGTTTTGCAAATTGTAAATAGTTTGGCATTTAAAATGACAAAACACATAAATCCTAACACAAATATTGTTCCGGTGTGTTCAGATGAAGGTGTTTTCGAGTCGTGAGAGTATGATGCAGCACACTTTCAGAGACGCAGAGGGGACCATGGCCTTTGTGTCCACTACTGCCAGTCTTTATATCAAAGTGTCTCAGGGATGGAAGGAGATACAGGTACACACATAGTATAACATATGAAAGAGTCAAACAGTCACTAATATCACTTTAAACTAGTCCAAACATATATAGCAAACAAATGTCCCAGGATGTCCTAGGATATAACTGATTTTGACATTGTTTCTCAGCTTGGCAGCATGATCTACCTCTCAAACAACATCATTCCACAAGATGAGGTACGCAGTTAAATAATAATCAATACAATTCGTTTTTTTTTTTATCTTTTATTTTTTTTACTTATGTTTGTGTTTCTTTAGCCAAGTAACGCAGTGGCGTATCAGATACAGGGACCCACGATGGAGCGAGTACGGTCAGCTAAAGACAGAGTAAGTTTTACACTGCAAAATATTATTTCATGTTTCTTAGTAAGTATTTTTCATATTAATACTGCACTATGTAACGTCTCTGCTTGTCTTAGTGGAGATGGTATTGCGTTGCATACAGTGTTCAAGACTTTGAACATGATTACCGGTTTTCATTGTTCAAAAAATATCATGAAAAACTTACTGTGAACTTTCTTACTGTGAGCGGGGTCACCTCTCCACAGATGTGACTAGTAACTAGGCTGGTGGCATGACTGGCGTTACCTGCTTTTCTCCATAGTGATGGATCTACAGTAGTTAATGCCATACTGTGGAACATTTTAGGCAAACCAGTAAAATCTTCACAGAGAAAATTTAGTTAACGTGAAGTTAACATAGGTCATGTTAATTATTAGACCTACCAAAAATTGTATTATTTGAATATTTGCATATCATACTTCTTGAGTAATAATATTTTAATATCTACAGTTTCTTTAGCATATTTCTGGACTCTTCTCCTCTGACCAGAACTACAGAGGTTCTGTCCTTTTTGTCCATTTGACAGAATTGAATTTTTCTTTTACTATGGATCATATATCTGGACAAATGAGGGATTACACAGACACTCCTCTCCTCTGTTTTCTAACCCTCTTCTCTGTCTCTTGACTTCCCTCAGTTGAACCTGGTGGCTCTAAACCAGCCTCACTCAGGCCTGATGTTGGGTTTGGACTCTGCAGACAAGATGTGCTATGACCAGGCCAAAGCCATGGGCCTTTCTCCAAACTACAGAGCTTTTATCTCCTCACACAGACATGATCTGCTCCATGTGGTCCACCCCGCGTTCAGGGACAGGCTCCCCATCACCAACCTCAGGGTAAGAGTGTACTAGTCAAATAAACGTATTATCTTTCTGCCTAAGTAAGTACACCTTTTGTATACAACGCTTTTTGTAAATATTCAACAAAGTTATACAGGCCCAGGTGTAGACCAAACTATGTAAAGGAATCTACAGAGTCCAAAGATTGAAGGAAGAGAGTGAAGAACATGAGAAACCCTCATCTTTGAGCTCAGTTTGTGGATCTCAGAGGACTTAGATGAGCAGTAAAGGTGCAGATCACTGTCAAACACATGATAAGAGATGTCGGTGAATTTTGCTAAGAGGGAGGACATATCATGAGAACAGGAGCGGGCTGAGGACAGAACCCTGTGGCACACCGCACATCTTATCACCGTAGATCAGCAGGCTCGGACATTTCATGTTTGACGGACACACTGAAACTTCTGCCGACCAGATATGAAGAAAAACACCTTAACACTAGACCTGATATCCCAACTTTTCCCACAAACTGTTGTTAACTAAAATTAAATTAAAAAGTAATCATAAGAACTGAAAGTGGGTTTCAGATGACATTACAACATTCTATTGGCCAATAATATTTAATACAGATGGGGGCAGCCAAAATGAAAATTGTTCAAATGCAATTTTTGTTGTAACACAGTGAGTTCCAGTGAGTTTAGTCACTAATTGTCATAATTAACTGGGTATAAGACCCCATGGAGTCTGTATATTTTGTTGTTTGCAAAGGGCTAACTAATCGCAGGCTTTGTGATTTGCTAATTGTAGCCGTTCAAATTGCAAATCAATCATTCTTGCAACCCAATACTTATTTAGATGTTGGTCACAGTTAAGTCTTATTTTAGAACTGGTTTAGATCTTTTGTGGTGGTAGTTGCAAAGCCTCATTTCTTTAGGTGGTACTTGGTCTGAAAATATTTGCAAATGCTGTTTACACTGCTGTCTAATAAATCTGACTTTCTGTTCTAGGGAGATATTTTATTCAGAAGTTGGAGGTCCATATTCAGTGGTGACGGCGCTCCGATCAACACCAGGATACCCATCTACTCCTTTGATGGACGGGACGTTTTAGCTGATCCCTTCTGGTGAGTACATGTCTCATTATGTGAACAATCTATTTACCCTTATATCTATTAATCCAAACAAAAGTTTGAACATAACCTCTTATTCAATGTTTGTTTGTTTTTTCTTTATAATCACTGCTTTCTATATTTTGTATACATACAGAAGGCATTAAGTATATGAAGAAAGATATATGGAATTATGTAGTTGTTCGTATAAATGTTAAATGATGCTACTTAATACTTTTTGAGAAAGCAAAGGGTGGATATTTAGTAGAGTTATTTACCTTTTCTTCTTTGCCATCCATATATCGTACTTCATATATCTGATGTCACATATATATATATATGCTTGAATCTATTACAAAAATGTTGTGATTAGGGGAAAAATCATTTTGTTTAATGATTTGTGAGGTGGTTCAGTTCACAATCTGCAACAAAGCCCCTCATCTAATGAACAGTGGCTTTTAAACCGTGAATAACAAAACATTACTAGTACATAAGAGTGAGTCTATTCTTCAGACTTTTAGCCTTAAATTAGTAATTGCATCTATATTTCTTCATCCATGCTTCCATCAGTTTATCTGTTTCTTTCCTTAATGTTGTCATAATATTAAAATAAACTTAATTCAAGGCCCAATACTTTGGTAATTACAAATATTGCCATGTGGTCTTATATTAGTTCTGATGTTCATGGGTTTCAAAGTCATAAAAATCTGGCTCTGTTGCCATACCAATTAACAATAAAACATGAAACGTGAATGGAACAGACTATTCTAAAACTATTCAGAATACATTCTGTCCTACTGTGCTTTTTCAGTATTGATACTTGATCAAAAGAGTATTTTGTTAATGACACTAGTTAAAGTGTTAGATTAGTATCGGTACTGACTTTTTTCATCATTCTCCAGGCCTCAGAAGCACATATGGCACGGCTCGACCAGTAGGGGGTATCGTGTCCTGGACAAATACTGTGAGGACTGGGGCGTGGACCATGTCTCCGTGATGGGACAGTCCTCCAGTCTCTCCTCGGGTCTCCTACTGGGACAACAAACACGGAGCTGCTCCAACCAGTACATAGTGCTTTGTATAGAGACTCACAAGACACATTAAAACCAGTACATAGTGCTTTGTAGGGATGCACCGATGCAGCTTTTTCCGTTCCAATACTGATTTATTTCCTTTAACATTAAATGAAATAAGACAACACTGATCCACATGTGTTATGTAGCAGTTATTTATCTCTCAAGTAACTACAGAACAGCTTTGTATAAAAAAGTTCAAACATTATGAGACTTTCTGGGCCAAAGTGGTGCATCCCTAATTAAAACCAATGCATAGTGCTTTGTATAAAGACTCACACAACCCATTAAAACCAATGTGACCCACCACTCCACTGCAGCACCCCCTAGAGCCAAACGACCCAAACTACAACACAAAAACTCACAGGAAAATATCAAAAAATGTTGTTGGAAATTGATGTGACTGCTCAAGTTGAATGTTTATTTATTTCACCCTCGCACTGTGTAACTTTTCTGCTGGAGGTTCTGCCACCTGGTTGTGTCCTAGATGTTAATGATAAGTTGGAATGTTTCACAGTATGGCATTACCAATCTTGTATTTATTCAGCTATAAGTGTGAATGCATTGAAAAGCATTCGTTGTAATTTTGTGTGGGGTTGACTCTCCACAGATCGGACCTGTAAGTTGACGTTCTGGTGTTTCCTGCTCATCTCTATGTACGAGTTTAATGTTATACTGTGGAACATCCCAGGTCAAACAATTCCATCTTCAGTGGACTCTTCACCAGAAGAGTTACATAGTGTCCCTTTAACAAAGAGTGGTCTTGTTACGCTTTGCCATGATGACACAAAAGCCAAAATATTCATGAAAAGGTGCTAGTTGTTATAAATATATTGTAATTTATTTGTTTAGGGTAAACTTTATATAAAGATGGCCAACTTTTGAACCATGCAGTTACGTGTATAGGTTATTATTTCTGTTTTACTATGCAAACAGTTTAACTATTCATTTGTTCTCTGAGTCCTTTTCTCTTCATTCGTAGTGGGTCTGATAGAGTAAAATAGACAGTATAATATATATTCAAAAGCTCAGAAATAAGAGTGATTTGAATGTACTTGTGATAAAAAAAAAATTTTTTATCTGGCAACCAAAGATGGCGGAACAAGTCTATGTTGCAACTGAACATGAAACTGTTACAAATTCCTTATAATTGTTTTGGTATAAATAAGTATATATGCTTATCTTTTCCATCTTTATATGCAGTTATGCAATTCAGTTTTAAAGATGTCTTATGTCACTTTTTTGTTGGAGGGTCGGACACTTGCTGTTTCCATGGAGATGCTGTTGTTTCCCCTAAAACCTAAAATGATAACACAGTACGGCATTACTTTAATCTGCATTCAACTTATGGACCTCCTTGGATACAAGCAGGTGAGATCTGTGGAGAAGCGACGCCACTTCACAGTTTGTTTCAGTGTATCTTTTACCAATAAACACCTGTAATAATAATGTAAGCTTGATATGTTTAATGCTATACTGTGGAACAATAGCATCTCCATGGAGACAAGAAAGAGGCCCACCCCTACCAGAAAAGTCACATAGTGCCTCTTTAAGAGAGTAATTTTGACCTAAATGGTAAATTTTAAGACTTTTTCCCTTGTCAAACAGATATGGCACATATTGTGAACAGGTGGAGGTTGGTAAAACTGTAGCATCACTAGTAATTGGTCACAAAAAACTCAAAATTATTATAAAAAGATGTAATTTTCATTCAACTTTAATTTTGTTCTTGAGAAAAATCCCCCACCTAATGTTTTCCAGGGCATTCTGACAACAGGCATTTTGGCTTTGAGCGCTTTTTTGTATGTTTGTGTTTACAGATTGTCATGGACTTTTGATATTGTAACATATTTAACTAAAGTTAAGGGTCAAAACTTTGCTATTTTCACTAGAATCCTTTCAATAACAAGCAGTTCTTCAACAGTGACAGAATATGAGGGCTAGTATGGAAAAGACACTGATACAGATACCAAGCTTTAATATAGAAATGCATAGAAACGCCTCTGCTATAGGGACATTTACCTTGGAATAAAGATGCTATTCTGTATTATATAATCACCAAACTACTAAACCAGGGCATATGCAGGAAGGCTGAAGGTTAATTTTATACATTTTAAAGACTATTTTCAGGACATTTAAAAGACAAATTTAGACCTGATCCCAACTTTGAGTAAAACCAGACTGGCAGTTTGGTTAAGCAATGCCATAGTGCTTGTAATCCATTATAGAAAAACTAGAAAAAAATAATACCAGGTAAAAAAAAATATCCATGGGTATTTGAAGATGCAATATTATATTTTTTTGAATGGTCAAAAGTCCTAAAAATGGCTCCTATGAACAGAAAATTTAAACTCAATATAACAACTTCTAATACTTTTTTTTAAAACTCACAGACAACCTGAAAACACTGGTCTAAAAATAAAAAAAAATAAATAAAAAAATATAACAGAAATCTTTTTTTTTTTTTAAACTTTTTTTTATCTGTATTTTTGCATAGAGATCAATATTTTTTCTAAATTTTGCAAGATTTATATTTTGGTATGTTCCACCATCACTATAGTTTCCACCACAGTCACCCCGATGCACTGTACATTGTGTTAAAGTTTCATTTCAGATCCACAAATTTGCAGCTCTTTGACTTCATAGGCTTTTATTTAATTTAATTTTTCAAAACTTATTTAAGCTGTCACAGCACATAAGTCAAATTTAAGAATGTAATTTATCTTTTGTTTTTTGTCTGTTTTTGTACATTGTGTCGTATGTTTGAATATTTTTGCCATGAAAGTTCAAAATTTGTGAGTAAATTATGTAAAAAAAAAAAAAAAAAAAAACAAGTTTCAAAGAGACCAAATGGAAAGTGAAAATTGTGTAAAGAGATTGGTGCTTTGTTGAATAAAGTTTGTTCTTTTCAGAAATTCTTTCTATCAATTCATCAGTTGTATTTTTTTTATTATTATTATTTTTATTTATTTAATTCTTGGTATGTATATATGTACGTATATATGTATACAGCACAACATACAAAAGTATTACAATTACAAATTACAAAAGTAATGTGCCTCTTAGGAACTGAAAAAAGTACATGTAATGAATCAACACGTTAACTTCACAGCCATTACTCCAAAAGCAACTAAACAACCAAAGCACATTCAAAACAAAAATATCATATTAGGTTTGATAAAATACTTGAATAACCCAACGTGGACATAATCTGAAGCTCATATTTGTATTTGTGTTTTAAACAATAACACTGAGGGAGGTCTTTGGGTCAGGAGGTCCTCCCTGTGCTCTCATGTGGGTCAGTTTAACGCCTTCGGTTCTTCTTCCTCTTCTTCCTGCTGTTGGCTTCTGCATCGGCCTCGTCGTCTGAGTCTTTATCAACAGCCTCAAATGTAAAATCTTTCTGGCTCTTCTTTTTCCTCTGTTTTTGGTTCGATCAGTTTGTGTTTCTGATCTTTACATTTGAGTTTTGACAAAGGCTGACCGGAGGTTTCTGTGTCTTGTATCAGTCGTTCAGTCACTTCAATAACGCCAGCTTCTTTCAGTTTTTCTTTTCTGGTCTTTTTCTTTGACTTTGACTTTGACTTTTTGCTGCTGGTGACTTGCTGCTGGTCTTCATGCTCATTTTTGGTCTCCTCAGCCTCTGTTGCTGCATCATTGGGCTTTGATGAACAGATTTCTATCTCATTAGTCTCCAGACCGTTGACCGTGACCTCCTCCTCTGCGAGGTGTAGAGACACTCCCCAGCGCGGCGGCGGCGAAGGCGCTCCTCCTCGGTGAGGTGGGCCCGTCCGAGCTGCATCGGTTCTCCCCTGGGGGGCGCTGGTGTGAGCGGGGCTCGGTCCGGGCCGGTGAGCGGTGCCCCTCGAACCGGGGCGGTGAGCGCGTCGTCTCTCTCGGCGTCGTGTCTGTAGGCGTTGGTCGACCCTCCCGGTGAGGGTGATCAGAGAGCGCAGGTCTGGGGGCTCGTCACGGGAGGCTAGCTCGTCCTTCAGGGCGCCGTTGAGCCCGTTGCGGAAGACGGCCTTCAGAGCGCTCTCGGTCCAATCCACCTCGGCGGCAAGCGTCCAAAACTCGACCGTGTAGTCCGACACGGTCCGGGTACCCTGGGAGAGAGAGAGCAGCCGCGAGGTGGCGTCCGCCTGATAGTGTGGGTGGTTAAACAACACGAGTTCAAATTCACTTAAGAAGTGTTCATAGTTCACAGATTCTAATACAGTCTTAGAGAATCTCGCCTCGGCCCACTGCAAAGCTCGTCCCCTTAGTAACCCACAGACATACCGGATTCTGGCTGCGTCAGAGGAGAACTGGCCGGGGCGCTGCTGGAACATGGATTTGCACTGAAAAATAAAGCCCCTGCAGAGGCCGGGCTGACCTGAATATGGTTCCGGATCCGTGCCTCTCGACTCCGGGTGGGCCGGTGGTAGGACTCCCGCGGAGGCGGGGACGACGGGAGCCGGCGGAGCGGGGGCTAGCAGGGTGGCGACCTGATTGCTAAGTTGAACCATCTGTTGGGAGAGCGTTGGTTTTGCTCGACCACCAGAGTCTGAATTGTTTGATCATGCCTTCCCAGCATCACTCCTTGTGGCGAGAAGGCTTGTTGAATTGTCTGTTCTGCACCAGCGGCCGCTTGGTCCATGATGGCAAGTCCGTTCTGTCGTAATGTGGTGTAGACGGACCAAAAGTGCAGGCCGGGAGCAGTTTAAACAGTGTTTATTTACAACAGTGAATATGAAGCACGAACATAAGTACAGAGTCTCAGGGTAACAGGGAGCGGGACGAGGAGAGGAGCCAGGAGTCGGGACCAGGTAACACCGGAGAGCAGGAACGAGGAGCCGGGACGTGGAGCAGGTAAGACCGGACATCACAACAGGAACGAGGAACCAGGACACGGAGCAGGTAAGACCGGACAGCAGGAACGAGGAACCAGGACACGAGGCGGGCAAGACCGGACAACAGGAACGAGGAACCAGGACACGGAGCAGGTAAGACCGGACAGCAGGACGAGGACCCAGGAACGAGGCACAGGTGAGAGCGAAGACGAAGAGCCGACAGCGAAGAGCAGGTGAGAGTGCAGGAGCCGTGAGCTGAGTACAATTGAGTGCGTGGGTAAGACAAACAGGTTACCGGGAAGACGAGACGAGAGCTGGACGGGAGATGCAGGCATGCGGAGGATCCAGGAACAGAGGTCTGGAGGAAAACACAGGAGTAGTTCAGCATTCACGAAAACAGCAAGCAGAATCCAAGAGAGAGCAGAATAGCTACGTTTTCACACGGACGGACTTGCACCGAATGAATGGGCCAAGTCCCATTTATCCTCCACAGCTGGTGGCACATCAGCGTAGACGAGGTGCAGGTGCGCGTGGGAGGAGCAGCGCTCCGCCCAGCTCCGGAGTGACAGGCGAGGGAGGGGGAGAGGAGACACACGAGGCAGGAGACAGGCAAAACATGGCGTGGGATCATGACACCTCTTCAGCATTTGATATTATGTGATTTGATATTATGAAATTGAGGCCTCCTCAATTATCTCAACAGTTATTTTTTCCTTCTTCTTTCTCTTGTTTCTCTTTTTGTCTGTCTTCACCTCCGGAAGGGCATCTGGAGTATCTTGTCCCATCAGTGATGCAGTGTGTCATCACAGGACCAGCTTCAGTTTGTGTTTCAGACAGAGCTGCTTCTTCCTCAACTACAGTCACAGAATGTTCCTCCATAAACTTAAATTCTTGAGGAGGATTCATTTCTTACAGTGTGGTGGTAGATGTTTGTATTTGGTTCAACACCGTCTGTAGAAATGCCAAGCTCAACCTGAACATGCTGAGTTTGGTTGGCTGTCCTGATGCCTTGTCGTCTTTAGCCTCAGACCTGACGACATTCTGACTATTGACTGTTCATCAGCTTCTATTGAAACAGTGGGTTCATTCTGCTGTTCCATGAGCGTCAACAAAAGTTCCTCTCTGTCGCACCACTCCAGAGCAGCTTCATCAAACTTGATTTTCTGGTCCTTAAATTTGAGTTTCCATACATTGCTTTGGTCCAGTAGGTCCTTTCGCTCTGCCTCCCACTGCAGCTGCCTCTCTTTGCCGTCGTGGATCTCCTGACCTGTTTTCTCCTTCTCCTTTTGCAGTTGGTCAGGGAGGTGTTCTCTGTCTTCTGTTCACTCCTGCTGTTGGTCCTTGTGGGCCTGCAGCTCCTGAGTGACTTTCTCGTACTCAGTTTGGAGGTTCTCAAACTTTTGTCTCCAGTCCTCTCCCATCTGCAGGAGGCCTTGACATTTCTCCTTCCACTCCTCCTCTCTGGCCTTAATGAGAGATTTAAGGCGCTCAATCACTGGCTCCAATCTACCGTCCATGTTCAAACGTGTTGAAGTCAATGTGACGATTTATTTTATATGTAAACTGCGCTAATTATGGAATATTTCTTTGAGGCTATGGTTTTCTTTTTCCCCCTCTTTATTGCGAACACAATGAACTGCTAAAGGAATAACAACAATAATTTGCAACAGATTAAAACATTAAAAATAAATCATTTTAAACAGTTTGCCACAGTCCACAAACAGTCCACAATTTTTCCTCACTTACCTTATGCTTTCTAAACTTCCTGATTATACACCACAATAAGTTTATAAGCACTTTTACAGTCACGGTAAAGGCTAACACACACCACAGCCTTCTGGCATCACCTGGAGCTCGATGGTGGAACATTACATACAGAGAATGTTCATATAGAAACGGACTGAGCTAAACAGGAAACAAAATAGAGCTACATATGAATGGTACAGTCTTATGATGTTTTAACTGAATTTTATAATAGAAACACTTATGTAACATTTTGAAACTTTGCCAAAACCTTCACAAATAACTTGACCAATAATGACTTGCAACTTCCCAAACCACCTTTAACATACTGCACCCATGATTAAAACAAAAATACGTCTGAACAAACAGTGAAACCACTCCTATATTAGAAACACAATGGATTTGAAGTTTGGTTCCAAAGTTCAAGCGGAGAAAAGGCAAATATTACTTTGAGTTGTGCAGTGTTGGGTCATTATTGGACAACTCTCTCTTCAACTGCAACTGACCATGGCTCTACTGAAGGTAATGTGTAACTATTCTTACGAGAAAAACAACCTTTTATCACATTTTCATTACAATTTGTTGAGTATGTAACTAGCTGAGTAAATTTAAAGACACTGTACTTGATTTTTACTGTCTTAAAAACATGAAAACCTTAGCTTTGTAAACAGTTTGTAGTGGTCCAAAGTTATTCCTCACTCACCTTATGCATTCAGAATATTCTAATTATTCACCTTGATGAGTCCATAAGTGATTGTGATTGTTTGCAGTCACTGTACAGCAAACAATAACTAGAATGTTAACACACACTTCCTAATCTCTGACAATAAAACACATTATAATTAGGTGCAGACAGACCACAGCAGACATATTTTGACCCTAAAAGCCTTTAATGTGACATGTTTCTAATATAGTAATACTTTGTGGGTTTTTTCGTTTTGTTTTTATGATTATATTGTGGTCTGGTCCATCAAGTGTATCAATGAAGGAATTTATTAACTAATCAAATAACCTTTAACATTTTGTGTTAATTTGTTCTATATTTTTTGCGTTGTTTAGGTTGTGTTTTTCCTTCTTCTGGCAGCAAAGACCACTTATGGTCAGTCTTTCCATTTTTCCAAATGCCCAAAATCATCCCTGCAAGTAAACTTCAATGTCACAAAGGTGGGACTGTTAAACTAAACTATTTAACTGTAGTAGTAACAGTGTGTAGTGGTATAGTAGAAGTAGTAGTGCAGTCTAATATATAAACTGTTACTCATTACTCTATTCAAAGTAAGACGTTTGCATATAGTATGATGATTATGCATTTAAACTATTTGGGAAAACCCATATGATGATGTCAAGTTTCTGAAAGCTTTACATCTGAGTTAATTAGAGACACACCTGTGGATGTATTTGAAGACACGCCTCAAACACATTGCTTCTGTGTGAAACATCATGGGAAAGTCAAAAGACATCAGCTAAGATATCACAAAGAATTTCAGCAATTTCCAGATGTCTGAAGTTGCCAGGTTCATCTGTTCAAACAATTATACACAGTTTATAAACACCATGGGACTGTCCAGTCCTCACACTGCTCAGGAAGGAGGCAGGTTCTGTGTCCCAGAGATGAATGTAATGATAAATCAACAAAACTGCTGAAACCCAGCAATTTAGTTCTAATTTAGGCCAGATGTAGTCTGGGTTTAGATCTGGTGGTACTTGGACAACCAAACATTATCTTCTTAAATGGTACTTGGTGTACCCTATGGTATGGTGCATGATACAGTATTTGTGTTAATACAAAATAATACTTTGTTGTCTGCAGTACTTGGGGACCTGGTATGAGATCGAGAAACTTCCGGCAATCTTTGAGCGAGGAAAATGTGTCCAGGCCAAATACAGCCTGCTCTCAGATGGAGCAGTGGGGGTTCACAACTCAGAGCTGCTGTAAGTATATAAAACATATTATTTAAAGGTGTGATAAGGAATTTTTCTGATTGTTTGTGGACATGGAGACAATTCCTCTTTGCTGGGGAAAGTCCCACAGTATGCTGTATATCTGTATTCTGTTTTATTACTAAAAATATGTTGAAAAACATGTATTCTTGCTGTGAGCCAGGTTGCCTCTCCACAGATGTCATTTGTTACATGATCTTGTGGCATCAACTGCTTGTCTCCTTGGAGATATTTAAGTTTAAGGTCATACTGTAGAACATTCTGGATAAAGTTTTAAAGTGAGAAACATGAGTGCATCTTTAAACCAGGACTGCCTTGCCTTGGTCTTATTTATTTCATATTTCATAGCGTAATGTGCCTAACTTACTAACTTACTTGACTTACACTACTAGTCAAAACTTTGGACACATCATCTCATTCGATGTAAATATAGGAAGCAAGATATATGGAATTATGAAGCAAAGAGAAAACAGGTAAATAACTCTATAGTAAAAGCTGAAGTTAAACGTAAGACAGAAGACGTTTCCAAAATTTTGACTGGTAGTGTACGTCTAAAATGTATACACAGATTACTGCTATTGTTTAAATACAGTAATACTTAGTAATTTACTTTCTTCACAGGCCAAATGGAAAAATAAACTCGATTGAGGGCACGGCCAAAGTAGAAGACCCAGCCGAACCTGCAATTCTGTCTGTCAGCTTTTTCAAAGGTAATGTGGTCTAACGAAACAAAATTTGAGCTGTTTGGCCATAATGAGCATTGTTACATTTGGAGGAAAAAGGAGGAAGCTCGCAAGGCTGAGAACACCCTCCCAACTGTGAAATACGGGGGTGGCAGCATGATGTTGTGGGGTTGTTTCGCTGCAGGAGGGACTGGTGCACTTCACAAAATACATGGCATCAGGAGAAAAGAACATTATGTGGAAATACTGAAGCAACATCTCAGGACATCAGCCAGGAAGTTAAATCTTTGCCGTAAATGGGTCTTCCAAATGGACAATGACCCAAAGCATTCTGCCAAACTGGTTACAAAGTGCCTGAAGGATAACAAAGTCAATGTTTTGGAGTGGCCATCGCCAAGCCCTGATCTCAGTCTTATTCGAAATTTATGGGCAGACCTGAAAAGGCAGGTGTGAGCAAGGCAGGTTACAAACTTGGTCCAATTACACCAGTTCTGTAAGGAGGAATGAGCCAAAATTCTTGCCAACTATTGTGAGAAACTTGTGGAAGGATATCCAAAACATTTGATCAAACTCATACAGTTTAAAGGCAATGGTACCAAATGCTAATGAAATGTATGCAAACTTCTGACTTTGAAAAAAGTAATGAAAATATGTCTAGCAAATACAGATCATTTTAGTAATCCTAACAGACCTAAAACAGGAAACATTTAGTCTGATTTCATTTCAGACAGTGAGAAAAAGCAAACTTTTGTTTTTTGGTTACTCAGAGTGCACTATTATTTTCTGGTGGAGGGTCTGCCACCTCTCTCTAAAAATACCCCTGTAATAAATAATAAATATTGCCTGTAATGTTCCACAGTTTTGCATTATATGTATCTGTGTTTTTTATGTGCTTGTGTGGTTAAAAATACGTTGAATTTTTTTTTTATTGTGAGGGGGGTCACCTCTCAACAGATTTGACTTGTGGCTAAGCCTGCTGGTGTGACCTGCTTGTCTCCATCGATATCCTATTGCGCTGCCTGTAATGTTCCTCAGTATGGCATTAAACTTCTATGATTAAGGCCTATTAAATACACTTAAATTAAGCGTTTAAGAAGGCCCAGACAAAGCAATAACATGTCCACAGAGACAAGAAGGCAATGGGGCCTCTACCAGAAAAGAAAGATTCACAAAAATATAACTAGGGCAAATAAAATAACTGTACTCCAATCCTCCAGGTCTCCCCGACTCCCCGTACATGGTCCTGTCCACAGACTACAGCTCCTACTCCCTGGTCTACTCGTGCTCGGACTACTTTGGCTTCTTCCATGTCGACTTCGCCTGGATCCTGTCTCGAACCCGGCAGCTCAACAGCGCCACCGTCAGTCAGCTGCGGCACACACTAAGCTCAATGGGAGTGGATGTGAACAGGCTCTCAGTCACTGATCAAACAGGCTGTGAAGCTATGGCCTCGGCTTGAACAGTGATGTAGACTGCAAAAAGGAAGATTATATTTAAAACAACTTCAATTCAAAACATTTAGTTTGGAGCTTTTCATCAGTTTAAATATATGTGGTTAGTGCTTTACTTTATTTAAGTTTAATTATTATATAGTTAATATTTTCTATTAATTTACTTGTAACATTATGTAACTTTTCCGGTGAAGGGTCAGTCACCTGATTACTCAGTGGGAATTATATACATTTTTTATATGTTGTTTGTCCACAGCATTCATCTTACATCAGAACTCATGTCAGATCTGTGGAGAGGCAAGTTACATTTATCTATTTAAATAATTCAATACATACAGGATATAAAAGTTTAATATGTTGCATTAAATATCTGTAAACTGTAAATACAGATGGTTTGTTTCTCTTTCATAAAAGGAGGCCAAAGAAAGATCTGTGGGTTACACATTTTAAAAGAAAAAATATTATTTGAGATCAACTCTCAAACACTAAGACACTTGGACTTCAGTGGGCGATTAAAAAGCTGGACAATTATAAGGCAAATGGCACATGAACAATATCCATGAATCTGTGAAGAAAAATCCACATCTTCAATTTTACTTCATTTCAGGAAAATAAATCATGCAAGAATGTTAACAGTTAAAGTAGAGATATGCAAAATCAACTTTTCAGCGTTTTTAACCAGGCTGTAGTTGTTTCTCCTTCTCATATACCCTCTGAAGTTTTTTTAGGGGTGATTTGTGCATGTTTGAGGAAGTTTTAATCACTTTCAAGACAGAAAAGTTTTATAGTTTAGAGTAGATTGCCCTGGGTCTTTCTGCGGTGAAATCAGTGAAGTGCAGGCTTACTACAGATTGCACATATTTGGGAGCTGTGTTGTTTGAATAAAAAAAATGATATTAATATTCAAGCTTGATTGGTGTAACTGCTTGTAACTGCTTTAATGGGGTGGGTAAAAGACTGCAAACACAGAATGATATCTCTCTGTATGTTTCAAACAGATTGAGTCTCAAGACAAATGTCCAAATGTTATTGTGCATTCAGATTTGTTTTTTCAGTAACACTTGAGAAACGAAGGAGCTCATTGGTCACATATCATTTACAAACAAAATGAAATTTCTTTTACCTCAGATGAACAGAGTTTAGACCCTCGCTCTTCGATTCTGCTGAAATCTGCAATGTTTTTCAGTCCTCTGTGATTTTTGTGTTTTTTTTTACTTTATTCATTTCTGATACAGACCGAACCATGTCCCTATTTGGCTAATCCACCTGTCATCACACCCATTTGAAAACGGACTTACATCTTTATATTGAACAAGTGTGTTTCCTGGATCACAGGCAAGGGTACTTTAATGTGGCTTGTACACACAGAGAATATCACAAAATGTGTACCCTAAAGCTATTCCAACAGCATTAATTAATATTCCATGTTTTTACAATATAATGTGCTCCTTTTTATGTCTTACAAAAAAGTTGCAATCCCCATATTAATTCATATGTGTTATGTCATGTCATGATACCTCTTCAAAACATTGTAATGAAAAGACTGAATTTAAAAAAAGAAAAGAAATAAAAATTCATGGCTCATAGCTCCAAACAACTAGCCCCTTACTCCTGTCCGGAGCGACAGTGACTCAGTGGTTAGAGCAGCGTTGGTCCCCCAACCCGAAGGTTGGAGGATTGTGAATAAAATTATGATTGTATTTTTATCATCTAATAAACTACATGTGTTACAGGAATGTTAGACACTAGAAGTAGTTAATATGGTAAGATTATAAGCTAGTCTTAAGCTAATGAATGTAAGACTTTGTAACCAATTGTGTAAACAACTGACCTGGGAAAGGTACATGGGGGATGTGGGAGAAAGGTTAAAGGTTGTAAAACCTCAACAGGAGGTCAGGAGATGTTCTGCAGAAAAGACTGACTGCTGTTGTTGCAGGGAGGAGTTGAGATAAACCATTTGCCAAAGGAATGTATGTTTTGTCATGAGCTTGAATAAAAGAGATCTCTGAGAAGAGGGAAGTTGGAGAAAGCATCAGAGACAGCACTGGAGATGGTGCGACACAGAGACCATGAGAGGGTCTGTGTCCGATGTTCTCTTCCCTCTGATTAGAGAAGATCAGAGTAAGAAAAAGTTTAACACTTGTCTTGAGTCTTTTTGGTGGTAATCAGCGCGTCAAGAACAGAGTTTTCTTGACAAGGATCAAGTCCTGCTCTGTTTCTGTTGTTGTGTCCTTAGGCAAGACACTTCACCCACATTGCCTAGTATGAAAGTGGTGTGTGTGTGTGTGTGTGTGTGTGTGTGTGTGTGTGTGTGTGTGTGTGTGTGTGTGTGTGTGTGTGTGTGTGTGTGTGTGTGTGTGTGTGTGTGTGTGTGAATGATCAGTGGTGGTTGGAGGGGCCGATGGCGCAGATTGGCAGCCTCGCTTCCGTCAGTCTTGTGTGGAGTGAATGAATAATGACTGTAGTGTAGTGCTTTGAGAGGCTCTCCATGACAAGTGTGAGGCATTAATATTATTATTTACTTATGGAGATACGTCACAGACTGTGAGGTTTGTACGATCTGTGAGTCAACATGAACCACCTTCAACATGTTGATGTGCCCCCACACAAAAGAAAATAAATATTCTCCAGACTCACCATCAACTGCAGTGTCTGCTCTGTCCCAAGTCCCAACAAATGTTTCACCAAATCCTGTTCTTAAGTCCCCCATGGAGGGTGCACAGGGCTCCATCCAGGGCTGGGGTCACAAAAGGGTCAAAATAAAAATTGCACACTACACTCATTGCACACTTTCCCATAGTTGCACATCCACTCATTGCACATTATACTCATTGCACTTTAAGTTTGGTTTCTATAAATGTAAACAGTGTTCGCAGATCTTCCATTATGACATTATATATCTGCAGATAAAGTATGTGAAGTTGTGATGGCCCTAAAGCTGTTATTTTCACTCTTATGCCTATATAAAGTTTGATTTATCCAGATAGTTGTTTTTTTATGTCTGAGGCAACGAAACTGTGACTGCATTAGAAATTCTTCATGCAGAGATGGACAGTGTTCAGAAACCTTCAGGGATAAGAGAACTGTATCGTGGGATGCCAAGACATAAAGACATAACTGCAATAACTGCGGAAGCGTGGATCTGACAAACATGGATTATACATTTTTACAGCTTTTTGTTATTATGGAAAAGTGTTAAGTTAAAACATGAATATTTTCTTGTTAAAACATAATCATTACACAGAGTTGCAGACTGCTGCCAATTTGGGTGCAAATGTCATCAGTTTCCTGTTTTAATCTTTTAATGTTTTTAACATTAGTCTCATTTCCAGTGCACTGAATAGGGTCCAGTCACTAGCAGGTCAGAGATCTCTATGATCTGTAGCATTGTACAGGAGAAGATCAGCTAAGACCAAGTTTTATGTTATGTCAGTTTTATGCTGCCATATGTGTGCCGTATATAACATATGATTTTGAGTTTTTTTTATAAATTGTTACGCACAGAGATTATAATAATTTTGTTTGTATGGTAAATCTAGGATATCTGTCAGTATTTTTTATATACAGATTGATATCAGTCCGGTCCCCACGCCCTCGTCACATGTCGAGTCTGACCAAATGTGATTGTGCAATCAGGTTAGAGTTTTTGATCAGTGACACGTAAAACAAAGGAGCTCATTGGTCACCTGTCATTTACATCATTATACATCACTGTCATTTAAAATTAGTGCTTTAGTGCTTCGCACAGATTCTGCAGAAATCTGCCATATTTTTCACTCTCTTGTGATTTTTTTTTCCAGACAGACTATGCTTCCCTGATTGGCTAATCCATTTGTCAGTCACGCCCCTCAGGAGAGTCACTTGTGACCAGACTCACATCTTTGAAAAGTGCTGAAGAGGTGTTTATTTTGGATCCCAGGCAAGGGCTAAATAGCTGTGCAGGACAATCAAAAGAGGGACAGGTGGTCATCGTAGTAATAGCCTAAATAAATGCAGATACCAGCTTTGACTCAACTCAGGGAAAGTATGAGCAGTCTGTTTCCACTGTGCCGCTCCGCCGGGGGACTAGTGTTGACTGTAAAAGTTTGAATCAAAGCAAGATGATGCAAATCTCACAGGAAGTCAAGTTGTTTGTTACATGTTGAATGAAAAGGAAATAATTACATCTCAATGAATTATTTACAATTAATTAACTTCTGGTGGAATGTCAATTTCTTTTGATGGAGATATTATTGCGTGAGTTAGAATATTTCACAATACAGTATTAAAGGGCAACTGCCAGACTTTTCATGTATCTGAGCAAAGTTTGTCTTGCTCCAGTACAGATAGACCATAATGTATCTCCTAATACAAAAACTCAACATTTATACATTTGTTTACAACTTTAAAAATGGGTTAATTTTGTTGAATGAATGTTTAAACTGACAGGAAAATGTCTTTCTTGTGAGTAACTTTCACCTGGCGAATATAGTTTGTCTCAGTTTAAACTCAGTGCAACCTTCTGCTCTTCAGTATTTTCATCTTTTCAACTTCACAAACTGCTTCTTGACTGGTGCACTTTAAAGGTGCACTATGCAAATGTAGGTTAACAGGTCAGATCTGTGAGGAGTCAGTTCTATTCACAGTAACATTTCAGATATTTATTGTAAAAAAAAAACACACCTGTAATTAAATAAATGTAAAACGCTTGTTGCCATACTGTGGGACATTCAACATTTCCACGGAGACAAGCAGGGACCTCCACAAGAAAAGTTACACAACATTTTTCTGCTTGTCTCCTTGAGATGTTATTGCTTGTGATCTGACGTTCAATAACGGCTCTTTGGAATGGTTCCTTTACGTGAACTGTTGGAATCAGATCTCATTTTCTAAAAGAACCTAATCTTTTTCTTTCTAGTTTTTATGAATTTTTAATGAATTTTGATAGTGTTTAACCCTGGATCAGCACAGAACAGTGACAGAGCCAAGGGGTGTCACAGTGTTATCAAGGAGGTCCTTCAAAATGAACTTGCTGTCGTTCATTATTATTCTTTTAAGTCATTTATTCACACATGCACTAGTTAATTCAGTTGTTTTTGCAATGTTTTGAAGTTGTGTTTCATAGTGATCATGGCAGGTACAGTGAGTATTTCAGCAGAGGGCGGGGTCTGGGGGTCCTCCCTCAGGATTTTGCTGAATGCAGGTGTAATTTCCTGTATTTAAGGTGGGTTTTCATGGTGAATGGTTACCATGCACTTGGCCTGGGTTGTTGCACACTAGTATTTGTCTTATTTCTTATGATATAGTTTAGTTTTAGCATCAGCTACACAATCTGTCCTGTATCCCCAAAGTCTCTGTGCCCATGCTTTCACTTGAATTGCTTCAAACCAAAAAAAAAGTAGCCAAGTTGGAATGTTTTAGTGCTATAAAACTAACAATAATATCAAATACTTCTGCTCTGATCAAGGCTGACCAGCACACACTATAGAAAGACGCAATTGGACAGAATAGTTCAACCCCAACCAAACTTACTCGGCGCAGGGTTAACACTAAAATAACTGTCTCTCCTGTCACGTTGTCATCGTAAATAAATTCATGTTGCCGTCCTGCTATTACTGTAGTATCCAATGATTATTGCATTGATCTCTCGTTATAAAACTTTATTCTGAATACACAGTCCAGTTTCTTCACTCTTCTCCAATAATCACTGAAAACAAAACTGTCGTCCACAGTCTCCTGCTGTAATAAGCACATATTACATGTATCATTTTGGCTCACATAGGAAGCACATGTCCCGGTTTAATCAACTACGGCTGTGTATTAATAAATTCATGGACACTAGGAACTTGGAGTTTTCGATTACAAATGTTCAACAAATGTTTTAATGGCCATTGTCTCTAGTGGGGTGGCACTAGGGCTGGCAAAGGCATTTATAGAGGTGGCACTGTCCACCCCGGCCACCTCTCTGGCTCCGTCACTGTGGCGGACTCTCCTCCGCCTGTACCTTTAAACAAAGACTTTTCCACTGTCTTCAAGTCACTGCTGAGTGTATATAGCTCTGGGCTATATGTTGTTTTTTATGTAAAGTAAATCTCTGTAGTACCAGGCTTGTCCCTGTGGAATGTAGAATAACGTCAGCCCAGCGTCAGGGGGACTGGGGGTGTTTGTGTGTAAGTGTGTAAGTACCACAGCAGCCAAAGTTTGAGCCATAGGTCAGCTCTCTCACAGACAGCATGTTTCTGCTCCTCTGCTTCACCAGTTTGGTCTCACCATGTTTTTCCACACTCGTCAGAAACTACGGACCTGTTATTGGTAAGATTTTTGCATTTCTTTCAATTCTGCTCATTCAGCTTATAGTTACAGTGCAAATGTGCCATATATTTTTTAGAGGAAGTGATTTGAATCCTCACTTCATTTGCAAGCAATAGACAGAGAAAGATTAAAGATTCTTAATAGCAAAAACATAATAATAATAATAATGATGATAATAATAATAATAATTATTATTATTATTATTATTAGGCCCGAGCCGGAGACAACGTCCCGGCGAGGGAGGGACTCATTAAAACCGCGTCCGAAACGGGGAAAATGGCAAAAATCAAGTGGTTAACACGCCCCGACATGCCAGTGAGTGGTGTCAAAAATTAGAACTCGCCAAGCTCTAATTGTCACCGAAGACCGCGAAAAAAAATAACCAAAGACGACTCAGTAGCGCCACCTCAAACTTTGATTTTCATTGGGCCTATGGGAGCCCGACTCGGAAAAAAGTCGACGTAAAAATCTGAAACTCGCATCAAAAAATAGAACATGTCGGGACATGACAAAAATGATATTATGGCCCCGCCCTAAAATGTACAGGAAGTCGGCCATATTGGATCAAACCCGGGAACGACAAAAGCGCACACCCTCACATTCAGGACATCTCCTCGCACAGTTTTCATCACAAACACTTCAAATTTGGCCAAAACCCACTAAACCCATGTGAGATTAAAGATCATCAATTATATTTGAATATGACTTTGGGTGTGGTCATGGCGAATTTTATACAGAATCGCAATTTTTGGAATATTTCAATAAAATATTTCTCGTTCACACATTTTTTGTTGGGAAAACGCTAATACAGCGTTTATGCACATTTGTGGGCTGAACACAATGATATGCAAATCATGGCTTTATCTCACAAAATGGCTCTCTAGCGCCCTCTTCAAATTTCATTTTCAAAAATTCGTAGAAGACAAGTGATTTGTTGTGGACTTGTGAAAAAATTCACAGGGGCCTTATTTGTGATGGGGCATAATGTGAGAAAGTCACATGACTGTAGCTTTTATGGTTTAGGAGAAAAAAAATGGGTCGAAAATCAGTTTCCATTATTATTATTCTTCTTCTTCTTCTTCTTCTTATTATTATTATTTTGGTCGCGACTTCAAATCCATTTTTGACCCCCTGAACGTTAACGAAAACTCAATTTTATTGGACCCAAAATTCAAGTCTGGTGAAAAATTAATTATTTTAATGTGCAAAAAAATTTATGTGTCAAAATGACTCAACAGCGCCACCTCAAAAATCAAAAAACATTACGGCAATGACAGACCTTTTTCATCGTAGACAAATGAAATTTGGTAGAACCATAGAACATGTCAAGACAAGTAAAAAATTATATTATGACCCCACCCTAAACCCTACAGGAAGTCGGCCATTGTGGGCGGAACCCCATTTTTTTGAAAGTTTAACATTCACGTTTGGATTTTTTACGCCATGGATGTACATTCAAGAAACTTGGAAATTAGTCCAAATGAACTAGACCCATGTGGGATTGAATGCGACTCATTTGGATTTTTCTAGGTCATAAAAAGTGGGCGTGGTCAGCCTGCTAATAAAAAAGCAATTTTTTTAATTTTTAAAAAGCGCGTAACTCAGACATGCGGGGTCCTATTTCCCGGCATTAATATACGTTTTGTTCAAAATGTTGAACTGTAAGCACGGACATACAATTTACATAAGTCAGATATTACATTGCCCCACAGCGCCCCCTTGAACTTTGGTTTTCATGGGGCCATGGGGGAGCCCGACTCGGAAAAAAGTCGACGTAAAAATCTGAAACTCGCATCAAAAAATAGAACATGTCGGGACATGACAAAAAAATGATATTATGGCCCCGCCCTAAAATGTACAGGAAGTCGGCCATATTGGATCAAACCCGGGAATGACAAAAGCGCACACCTCACATTCAGGACATCTCCTCGCACAGTTTTCATCACAAACCAATTAAATTTGGCCAAAACCCACTAAACCATGTGGGATTAAAGATTATCAATTAAATTTGAATATGACTTTGGGGTGTGGTCATGGTGAATTTCAACTAAATCACAATTTTTGAATATTTCAATAAAATATTTCTCGTTCACACATTTTTTGTTGGGAAAACGCTAATACAGCGTTTATGCACATTTGTGAGCTGAACACAATGATATGCAAATCATGGCTTTATCTTACAAAACGGCTCTCTAGCGCCCTCTTCAAATTTCATTTTCATAAAATTCATAGAAGCCAATCGATTTGTCGTGGACTTGTGAAAAAATTCACAGGGGCCCTTATTTGTGATGGGGGCAGAATGTGAGAAAGTCACATGACTGTAGCGTTTATGGTTTAGGAGAAAAAATAATGGGTCAAAAATCAGTTTCCATTAATATTCTTCTTCTTTATTATTTTGGTCCAGGCCATTTTTGACCCCCTGAACATTAACGAAAACTCAATTTTATTGGACCCAAAATTGAAGGTTGGTGAAAAATTATTTATTATTATTATTTTGAAGTTTGTCAGCAAAAATATTCAAAAATGATACACTAGCGCCCCCTTACAACCCCCATTCATTTTTTTGGCAAAGTTTTTCATCATAGACATGTGAAATTTGGGACAGTCACCCACCTTTCAATACTGAACAAAAAAGCCAATGACAACATACCTCTATCTACAACTATGTTACCGTGGTAACGTCATAAATGCGTCATTGAAATGAATGGGGGTCAGAGTACTGGACTTTGTTGTCGACTAAATAGATGCTCTGCACTAATACAACTATGACCTAAAATTCAAGGTTGGTGAAAAATGTATTATTTTAATGTGGAAAAAAATTAATACTTCAAAATGACTCAATAGCGCCACCTCAAAGTTCAAAATACATTACGGCAATGACAGACCTTTTTCATCGTAGACAATCGAAATTTGGTAGAACCATACAACATGTCAAGACAAGTAGAAAATTATATTATGACCCCACCCTAAACCCGACAGGAAGTCGGCCATTGTGGGCGGGAACCCCATTTTTTTTGAAATTTTAACGTTCACGTTTGGATTTTTTTTACGCCGTGGATTTTCATTCAAGAAACTTATAAATTGGTCAAAATGAACTAGACCCATGTGGGATTAAAGTCGAGTCACTTGAATTTTTCTACGTACGTCATAAATGTGGGTGGGGCCAGCATGCAAAGCAAAACGGCGTTTTTTCTAGTATTAAATTGAATCTAACTCAAACATGCAGTGTCCTGTTAACCGGCATTAATATACCTTTTGGTCACATTGTTCATCTGAATGTCATGATATACATTTTACATAGATGAGACAATCCATTGCTCCACAGCGCCCCCTTGAAATTTTTTATGGGACCTAAAAAAATTTTAGTTTTTCAAAAACATTTGAAATTTGGCATGGACATCCCTATCCCCATCCTGAACAAAAAAGCCAATGAGAACATACTTCTATTTGCAAGTGTGTTGCCATGGCAACGACCGACAGTTCTCATTGAAATACATGGGTTTTGGTTAACTGGGATGAAAAAATGTACTTTGTCATTGACCATCGAAATTTGGTACACATATTCCACTCATCATACTAAACAAAAAAGTCAATGAAGCCATACCTCTATTTCAAACCGTGCAGGCGTGAAAATGTCATAAATGCTCTCATTGGAATGAATGGAGTAGTATTACTCAGTCGCTGATTTTGGTGGGAGGGGCGATGTAAGCGGGAACGAGAGCCGCGAACTCCGCGGTGGCATGTACTCCGCGGGTCGCAAGGGTGGCGAGGGCCTTTATCACTGCTTGCAGTTTTAATTATTATTATTATTATTATTAGCATTATTAGTAGTATTTATTAATTAATTTTTTTTCCCCTGTTGATATCTGCAATGGATATAATTTTAATAAGAAAAACAGGTTTAGAAACAGTTATCATTTATGTTTTTACTGTAAGGCAAGTTTATTTGAATAGCACAATTCATAAGCAAAGTGATTCAAAATGCTTTATTGAAAAAGAAAGACGGTAAAATCACAGTACAAACAAATCAAAACATAAATAATCATTGTAAAATTAAACTTAAAAAAGAGAAGAGTGCAGAATAAAAACCTTTCAGTCATATAAGATAAGATAAGATATGCCTTTATTAGTCCCACAGAGGGCGAATTCCAATATTGCACCGCACAGTTAAACAACAGAAGGAAAATTGTACATGCAATAAAACAAGATAAACTAAAAAATAACTAAAAATAAACAAAAATTAACTAAAATGAAATTTAAAAAATGAAAGTGAAATAAAAACTAAATATGCACAGCTAAACAGAACTGTTTTGAAACTCTGATTCCTCATGTTTAGTCCTGTCTCTGGGCACCAGCAGGAGGCCGGTTCCTGTGTGTTATGGTTCAGATTCTAGGTATGTCCTCTCACAAATTTCTCAGCCCCCTGACGAAAACAGAACAGAGCGTGCTGAACCCCTCCTCTGTATACTCTCTCATGTCAAAACACTTCTTTTATTTAAGTTTTTTTGTTTTGTTTTTTTCAATTGTGTTAACATTGCTGTCCCTGCTCGCCCCTTAAGATAAGATAAGATATGCCTTTATTAGTCCCACAGTGGGGAAATTCAATGCAATAAAACAAGATAATAAATACATTTCTTAAAATAATTTTAAAAATAGACTTAAAAATAAACTAAGAATACATTAGTCTACACATGTCCTTGACAACATCAGGCTGAGAGGATGGCAGCAGTGTAGGTATAGTTGACTCTTTGGTGTCCTGTGCTGTAGATTACCTCATAGGCAGACCACATACAGTATACAGTAAGTATACAGTTCTATTAGGCATCAGTATAACCAGGGTCTCTGCAGGGGACTGTCCTCTCTCCACTCCTTTTCATCCCACAAATTTCAACTAGTGCACAATACAAATATTTATCATAGTTTTATTGATATTGAACTCTTCCTGATACTACAGTAAATGTCCGCTGCCAAGGTTTGACTATATGCATGTTCAAACCATCTCATTTAGCTTTATCCAAAACAATTGTCCTTGTACACATGTTTTATCCAGTACATGTCACTAAGGTATACAGTACAAGAGATTAAGGGATTGTTTTTGGTGACTCTTGAAAACTTACAGAAGTACTTTTAACTTGGGTTAATCATTTTGGTATATTTTTTTACAGGTAGTTTAAGCATTTCAGTGAGATTTGCACATACTTACGTCTCATGTGTGTGCAGGGCTCATGGCTCAGGATGTTAAAAGACAGGAAGCAAATGAAATAAGCTACATCGCTGCATCTTATGTCAAAACCCTGGAATCGGCTGGTGCCAGGGTCCTTCCGATCATGTAAGCTTCAGTTTTGTACATGTATGCTGTCTGTATGCTGTATGCTGTATGCTGTATGCTGTATGCGTGTGTGTGTGTGTGTGCGCGCGCGTTCGCGTGTGCGTGCGCGTGTACACACGTGGACAAAATTGTTGGTACCTGTCGGTTAATGACAGAAAAACTCACAATGGTCACAAGTAATAATCAATAAAAAATCTATGAAATTTAATCAGTGAAAGTCAGACATTGCTTTTCAACCATACTTCACCAGAATTATAAAAAACAAAACAAAAAAAACCCTCATAAAACAGGCCTGGACAAAAATGATGGGACCCTTAATTTAATATTTTGTTGCACAATCTTTTGAGCCAATCACTGCAGTCAAACGATTCCTGTAACTGTGAATGAGACTTCTGCACCTCTCAGCAGGTATTTTGGCCACTCCTCATGAGCAAACTGCTCCAGTTGCCTCAGGTTTGAAGGTGCCTTTTCCAGACGGCACGTTTCACCTCCTTCCAAAGATGCTCAATAGGATTTAGGTCAGGGCTCATAACAAGGCCACTTTAGAATAGTCCAATGTTTTCCTCTTAGCCATTCTTGGGTGTTTTAGCTGTGTGTTTTGGGTCATTGTTGCAAGACCCGTTTTTCCCCACTGTGGGACTAATAAAGGCATATCTTATCTTATCACCTGCGACTGAGACCAAGCTTTCTGACTCTGGCCAGCACATTTCTCTCTAGAATCCCTAGATAGTCTTGAGATTTCATTGCACCCTGCATAGATTTAAGACACCCTGTGCCAGATGTAGCAAAGCAGCCCCAGAACAGAGCCTCCTCCATGTTTCACAGTGGGGATTCTTAGCAGGGATTCTTTTCTTTCTGTTTGTGAACATAGAGCTGATGTGCCTTGGCAAAAAAGTTCAATTTTTGTCTCATCTGTTTATAGGACATTTTCCCAGAAGATTTGTGGCTTGTCAACATGTAGTTTGGCAATTTATTATTACTTTTGTCAGATTCAAGTTTTTTCTGTGACCATTGTGAGTTTTTCTGTCATTAACTGAAGGGTACCGACAAGTTTGTCCACATGTGTATATGTCCTCTTTAATTAATTACCTTTAAGGATCGACCATACTGAGGAGGAGTACAGGGAAATATTCAACATCATTAACGGGTAAGTGTTGTATTATTAATAAGTTCATATTTATTTGACTTTACTTTCCCCTACAGGGACAATAGAATTCAGATGTATTATTTTTTATAATAACATAATGGTCTGTACTCTCTCTGAAGTCTAAACATCTGTATCTTACTAGATTCTTTCTACCTGGAGGAGCCGCCAACATTTTTGACTCTGGTTATGCTACAGCTGCGAAGATATTCTATGATCTAGCCATTGAGGTACATGTTTGTAGTTTTTAAAGACTCATTTTGCTATATTAGGCCTATTTGGGCAGTTGATTTTTGTGTTCACATTTTAAAGCGTCCAGAGAAACTGACAAAAAGGCTTTTATATAAAATGACAAACTGCCAGAATCACATTTCAGAACATGTCTGCACAGATCTAAACTACACTGCTGTTGTTTCTGGAGGAAATGACCATACTGTACTTCAAAAATTGCAACCATTCAAATTGTGATTTTCACTCAGTTGAGATTAATCTTGCCACGCTAGTATTTTCCTGCAAACTTTTCATCTCTGAGGCAACAATAAGTGACCTCTATACATATTAGGTCTAATCTTTTCCCTTTTGTCTCTTAGGCTAACAAAAAAGGAGATTATTTCCCGATTTGGGGCACTTGTCTGGGATTTGAACAGCTTGCCGTTATCACTGCTCGGAAGAATGTTTTAGTGAGAACCAACACCACCGCAGTGTCTCTACCTTTGGATTTCACACCTGGTATGAAAATGTGTATCATCACATTTACACGTACATGTGTAAAAATGTGTAGGCCTTGTATAGAGAATATTAATAAACTCTTCCATATTTACTAATAGCACCTAAGGCACTGTACCTGATTTTACTGTCTTAAAAATGGCAAAAAAAGAATTTATTTACTTAAAGCAGTTTGCAGTGGTACAGTTATTCCTCACTTACCTTATGCATTCAGAGCATCCTAATTATTCACCACGATGAGTTTATAAGTGCGTTTCACAACTTTCAGAGGCCGGAGAGAAGGTTTTCCATCACTGTAAACCTGATAACAATTAGCATGCTAACCACGCACTTCCTGAGTGTCAGACAATAAAACTCCTCATACTTAGAACACAGAACACAGGACATATTTTACCTCAAGAGCTGCTTATACAATATTTCTGTACTGGGGCAAGACACATTTTGCTCAAATACACGTAAAAATCAGGTACAGGGTTTTTACTCTAACCGGAGATGCACCAGTTCGATACTTGTATTGTATGCTTTTATTTAGACAGGGACAGTGCACGACATTACATTGACCTTAAAAAAAACAGGAAAGCAGTATGGTGCCAGGTTATAGCATAAATATATAGCATATAGCAAAAACTATTGGTATTGGCTTCGGCAGTGATTCTGAAAAATTTGCCTGATCAGATATCGGCTTTCATATTGATTCAATCGATATCCTGCTTGGACATACATATTGACATGAGGGATAAATAAGCTGCATAACACATTTGGAGTAGTCTCAGTCTCTGCACTGGTATCGGTTGACATCGGTATCGGCAGCTACTTAAAGCCACAGTAACGAAATCTGTATCGGAACTGAAAAAGCTGGATCGATTCCCTAAATTTAACTTGACAGTTTTTGTTTGTGGTTTTGCTGATTTCTAGAGGCAAACGGGAGCAAGCTGTTTAGGGATTTCTCTCCTGAAATGATGAGAGCGCTGGCCACTGAGCCAATGACGATAAACGCACACAAGTGGAGTGTGTCCATGGAGGTAAATATGAGTCCAACTTCAAAAGGGATTGAGACAAAGCCTGCAGCTTTTTTAACAAAGGTGGTAAGGTGGACCCAAATTCAGCCCGACTCCATGTCTCAAAAAACAGATCAGGTTTATTCAAAAAACAGAAGGTACAGAGCCTGCATGTCCTCAGATGAACACATGAACAAAATAACGTGAACAAACCCAGGTGACAAACTAATGACAAAACTCACACAAGGGAACTGAAAGTCACTCAAGAATCCAGCAAACTGAACAAAACAAGGACAGAATATATAGGCTGCCCCCTGATTAGCAACTGGGAACAGGTGCGGAGAAACCCAGGGGGGCAGTAAACAAGAAACGGAACTGCATTTGGAGCTGGGTCAGGAGCCGGGTCAGGAGCAGAACCCCCCGGCGGGGCAAACAGGCAGGATCAGGGACAGAAAAACCCAGGTGGGGCAAACAGGTAGGATCAAGGCAGGGCAGGCAGGCAGGCAGGTGAGCAGAACAGGCAGGGCAGGCAGGATCAGAATCCCCCGGCAGGACAAACGGGCAGGATCAGGGTCAGAACCCCCCGGCAGGACAAACTGGCAGGGACCCTGACACTTTCTCTCACACTGCATTAAGTCTGCAGGCTTTGTCGGTGTTCTCTGTAGTAGACTAGCACCAGTAATGTGCAAATGCTTACACTTATCAAATCAGATTTCAAAAGGACAATAAGCTTTCACATAAACAAAAATACAATGCAATAATGCTTATGTGTTTTACAGACATACCACGAGAATGAAGACCTGAACAAGTTTTACAAAGTGCTGTCCACAAACACTGATGGAACAACAGAGTTTATTTCCACATTTGAGGGTAAATGTATCTGTTAAATCATTTTAGTTGGAGGACAGGGGTCTATGTAACTGAAGAAGTCACATTTAAAGGTGCACTGTACAACTTTTGTGGTAGAGGGTCTGTTACCTGCTTGTCTCCATGGAGATGTTATTGTCTGGGATATTTCACAGTACGGCATGAAATGTATCTTTCTCAGTGGAGATAAGATGATGCCACCAGCCCAAGTTACAGCCAGGTCAGGTCTGTGGAGAGATGGCCCTGCTGATGGTGAGAATGTGTGTTATTCAGGGTATTTTTAAATGAAAGATAGACTAGGTTTAATGTCGTACTGTATAACATTCTAGCAAAGCAATATCATCTCCATGGACGTCAGCAGGTAGCAGACCTCTCACCACCACAAAAGTTACACAGTGCACGTTTAAATACACCTATGTCAAACGTTTTTCTTATGTGATTGAGTCCACCATAGTGACCTTGATGCTTAAAGCGACCTTATCTGCAAAATCGACTTTTCAGACCTTTTAACCATGTTATAGTTGTTTCCTTCTCATTTAACCTCGCAGAGTTGTTTTTGGAGTTATTTGTGTTGGAGCAATCTTTAATCGCCTATTTTCAAGATGCCATTTTGCCAATCAACTCCATTTTTCACCAACAGTCATTTGCCAACTGCTCTGTACTTACTTTGTTATCCAATTTACTTAATCGGTGATATGCGTAGGATTCGGCAGCGCCACATAGCTGTTTTTCCATCCATCCATTTTCTTCTGCTTATCCGGGACCGGGTCGTGGGGGCAGCAGTCTAAGCAGGGACTCCCAGACTTCCCTCACCCCAGACACGTCCTCCAGCTCCTCCGGTGGGACCCCAAGGCGTTCCCAGGGCAGCTGAGAGACATAGTCCCCCCAACGTGTCCT